>CM048745.1:321051757-321651757 GCA_026315105.1 Locusta migratoria
CTTCCCCCTCCCTCCCTCCCCCTCTCACCCTCCCCATCCCCTCTCCCCTCTTCCTCTCCCCCTCCCTCTCCCCTCCCCCTCCCTCTCCCCCTCCCTCTCCCCCTCTCCCTCCCTCTCCCCACCTCTCCCCTCCCTCAATCCCCCCACCTCTCCCCCTCCCTCCATCCCCCACCTCTCCCCTCCCTCCCTCTCCCACCTTTCCCCTCCTCCTCCCCCCCACCTCTACCCTCCCTTCCTCTTCCTCTCCCCCCACCTCTCCCCTCCCTCCCTCTTCCTCTCTCACCCACCTCTGCCTTCCCTCCCTCTTCCTCTCTCCCCCACCTCTCCCCTCCCTCCCTCTTCCCGTCTCACCCACCTCTCCCCTAACTCCCTCTTCCCCCCTCTCCCCTAACACCCTCTCCCCTCCCCTCCCCTCCCCCATCCGTCCCTCCCTCACCCCACCCCACCCTCCACCACCCCTCCCTCCCTTCCCCCTCACCCCCTCCCTCCCTCTCCCCTCTCCTTCCCTCTCCCCTCTCCTTCCCTCTCCCCTCTCCCGTCTCCTTCCCTCTCCCCTCTCCTTCCCTCTCCCCTCTCCTTCCCTCTCCTTCCCTCTCCCCTCCCTCTCCTTCTCCCCTCTCCTACCCTCTCCCCTCCCCTTCCCCCTCCCGTCCCCCTCCTTCTTCCTCTCCCTCCCCACCTCTCCCCTCCCTCCCTCCCCACCTCTCCCCTCCCTCCCTCCCCACCTGTCCCCTCCCTCCCTCTTTCTCCCTCCCCCACCTCTCCCCCCTCCTCTTCCTCTCTCCCACCTCTCCCCTCCCTCCCTCTTCATCTCTTCCCACCTCTCCACTAACACCCTCTTCCCCTCTCCCCCTCCCTCCCTCCCCCATCCCTCCCTCCCCTCTCCCCCTCTCTCCCTCCCCCCTCCCTCCCTCTTCCCCTCCACCCTCCCTCCCTCTTCCCCTCCCCCTCCCTCCCCGCTTTCCGTCTCCCATCCCTCCCTCCCCCATCTCTCTTTACCTCTTCCCCTCCCTCCCTCTTCCCCTCCCTCCCTCTTCCCCTCCCTCCCTCTTCCCCTCCCTCCCTCTTCCCCTCCCTCCCTCTCCCCCTCCCTCCCTCTTTCCCTCCCCCTCCCTCCCTCTTTCCCTCCCCCTTGCCTCTCTCTTCCCGTCTCCCCCTCCCTCTTTTCCTCTCCCCCTCCCTCTTTTCCTCTCCCCCTCCCTCTTTTCCTCTACCCCTCCCTCTTTTCCTCTACCCCTCCCTCTTTTCCTCTACCCCTCCCTCTTTTCCTCTACCCCTCCCTCTTTTCCTCTACCCCCTCCCTCTTTTCCTCTACCCCTCCCTCTTCCCCTCTCCCCTTCCCTCTTCCCCTCCCTCTTCCCCTCTCCCCTTCCCTCTTCCTCCCTTCCCTCCATTCCCCTGCCTCTCCCTCCCTCCAGCTGCAGTTGTAATATCTGATTAGTGAGTAGCTAGTGCAAACATTACTACTAACTACTACTTAGATTGTAGTGATCTTTCATTGTGCCCCTGATGGAGTCAGGATACTTCAACTAATAAGCCAGCACAGGGGCCAGCCAAAACAAGTGAATTGCAAGCCATGGGTGTTATCATATTGCCTGCAATTATGTCCTGATTGCCGGCTGGGCCGGGCCGCGGTGGCCGAGGGGACTGAGGAGCTCCAGTCACGGTCTGCACGGCCACTACGGTCGGGGGTTCGAATCCCCCATCGGGCATGGATATTTGTGCCGTCCTTAGTGTTAGCTAGTTCATAAGTAGTTTGGAAGCTTAGGGACTGATGACCCTGTAGTTAAGTCCCATAAGTTCTACAAACATGTGATCATTTTTTTATGTCCTGATTGTTTCTCAATAATACAGTCAGGATAAGCTGCAACTCACTGTAAAGATGATTGTTACAGACATTGTTACCTGAACCAGACAAGGGGTTCGGGATGCTAGGAAGGTTTCCTCTAGACGACCCATAAATAGGTTGGCCTAGTAGGGTACCATCTTGATGCCCATGGCTGTGCCATAGATTTGATTGCATATTTCCTCCCCCCTTTTTTTCCTTCAAATGAAAAGTAATTACTTCTTATGATGTAATTGTTAAGATGCATAAGAAATGAGGTATTGGGCTTGGAGTCTGAAGGACGCTGAGAAATGTAGTGATTGTGATAAGTAAGGATCCCAGGAGGTAAAGGTATGGGAATGGTGGATAGTCAGTGAAGGGAACTTTTGGTACCTTGGATGTGGGAGGCTAGGATTCGAACAATTGGTTGGATGTGCTGGTCAACAAGTGCTGAAATTCTTTTAGTGGGAGCACAGTAACCAGCCACAATTGGGCATTCAGGATTGTTGGGTTTATGGATTTTTGGGAACACGTAAAAGGTAAGTGTGCGGGGTTTTCTTGGAGTTACGAGTGAGATGGTTATAGGGGAGAGGTTGTGAAAGGGCCACAAGTTTTTAGCAGGGATTGTAAGTTATTTTGGATTTTTGGAAAGGTGTTGTCCTGTGTTTCATTTGTATTTCTTTTGACCCTATCCTCATCTTTCGTTTTTTAGTGATACATAATTGATATTTTTCTCTCTCGTTATTGCTGTGGTAAAATGGGCACTGCAAAAATTCTTTACTAAATTTTATGTTACATTAGTAGTAATTTTATTTGTTACAGATTAGACTGGAAAAGATGAAAATGTCAATTGATATATGGCTTGCAAAAATGAAAGTTAAAAATGGACCTACTTTCTGCGAGGAACTAGCAAATAGAGAGGTAAAGATCTTGACATCCTTTTTTTTGCTGTAGAGAAGATTTTGTAATTATCTTGGAGTTTTTGTGAATAGCCTGCTGCATGCTTCTTCCCCAGCTGTGGACCTGTATGTAGGCACAAGTACATTTGTTACAGTTACGTGGATTCGAGGTGTTCCGCCTGAACTGGTTGTATGCAACAAACTTTGGAGCCTGCTTGTCGTGTGTGTGACTTCTGTCTCCTTCTTTCACTGCTGTACAAGACTACTGTGTGCATAGGCATTACTTACTGTTATTTATGGTATGTCATTGATTTTAGGTCCCCCCTCTCATTCTATGGCATGCTATTTTGCATGTGTACACTCTTGCTTTCTATCATTTTTTTTCCTTTCTTCCCATATTTCTTTGGTTTTCATGTTCCACTTTCATATCACATGATGCTCTATTCTAGAGGCACTCAAGTATGTTTTCTTCTTGTATTCTTTATATTCAGAATTGCTAGTCATCATATAGAGAAGGTGTTAAGTGACTGGCAGCCACATTGAATAAATGCTGGGGCCAGATATTGTAAGCTATCAAACCAAGAACTTCATCAGACTCTGACAAAAGAAACACATTTCAATTAATACATACACAACTCGTGTCAACACAGTCACTGTTGTCTCCATCTGTTGAGGCCCCACTGCGACTTTGTTTGAGTTGAGCAGTGATCTTTGCTGTGATGGGAGTGGCTTTACAGAAAAAGCTGGAAGGAATAAGTAAGGTAGGGTAGGGGTGGGAGAAGATGCTAGTACGGTTGTGGGCACTGGCAGGAAAATATTGGGGCATGGTGGTGGGCTACTAGGTGCAGCCCTGGAAACTGTGTGGAAAGGGGAAGAGGGGGGATGATGACAAAAGGGGAGATGGAAAAGGACAGAAGTAAAAGAGGTGAAATGATTGGTGGGATAGAAGACAGTTTGGAAGGAGCCTCTGGCTGCTTTCCTCTTGCTTGTGGCCAGCAAACACTACTGCTCCCTTTTTTTTCCTGAATTGACCAACTAGGATCACAAAACAGCTTCAGTTCTTCTTTCTTGGTTGTTTATTGTTCTTCCAGTACTCCATCTTCTACCCATGTTGTTGTTTCGTTCCTGCTGTTCAATTGTTACTGTTTTTTTTTTTTTCCCCTGCCTTAAAACCCTTCTAAATTTAGTGTATTATTCTTAAGTGTTCCTGTGTGCTACTTCTGTGATCCGTGCTATGGTTAATTTCTTTTTCCGGAAATAAAGTAAAATTTGTTTAGTCAGCCTGTTCTCATTCATTCGGAAGAGATGCCCAAAGAAGATTAATCTTTGCTTTGCCATTAGTTCTGATATTTTCTCTTTATTTTCATAAATCTCCATGTTACTTCTCATTTTTCAACTATCTGCAGTTTGTATTACACCCTTTATTTTTCTATTAATCTGTCTTTAAAGAACCTCTGTTCTGTCCAGTTTATAGTCAAACATTCACTTGCACACAAACATTCCAATCTTACTACAGTCTTATAGTGTGTTAGTTTAATTTTTACTTGATATGCATTTCTTATTTTAGATATTTTTTGTGAAGCCATATGCTCTTTCCATTTTCTGACTCGTACATCTATTGCAAACTTATCTAGTCAATTGTGCTGCATAACTTCTGTGAGTTATTTAAATTAACTATCTCACTCTATTTTACCTAGTTGTGTTTCTGTGTATTTTGGGTTTGTCATGAATTTAGTTTTTTCAGCTGAAATTTTGAGACCAGTCCTAATTGCTATGTTTTCCAGAAAATTTGAGTTGTTGCTTCAGTCAGTTTTTTTGAAAGAATTGCAAAATTGTCCACAAAGGCCAGGCAGTTTACCCTGATTGCAATTTCTTTTTCTTCGCAGAATTATTAGTTGAATCTTGTGATTTTGTAGTTCCAAATTCCATATCCTTACAGTTTTTTCTAGAACACAGTTAAACAGTAAATGTGAAAATCCATCTCTTTGCCAAACAGTACTTTCTGTTTGAAATGGCAGAGATAGTAACTTTAGATATAGCATTTGTCAATGTATCACAAATTATGTTTGCTAATTGAGCTTTAACACCAAATTCTCTGATGATTTTATTTATTGTGTCTATCCATCGAATCAAACACTTTTTTAAAATCAATAAATTATAGTATTATAAGTTTGCTGGTTATCATTTTGTGGCAAATGATTGATTTTAAGTTAAAAATCTGTTCTGTGAAGGATCTTCCCTTTCAAAAGCCACTTTGATATTCTCCCAGTTGCTTATCTAAAGTTTCTTCAACTCTATTCAGCAGAATTTTTGCTAGTATGCCACTTGCAGAAGTGACATGCCTCTGTAATTGGTGACATTTTGTTTGTCTCCTTCTTTATGTAATGGGTGTATTAATGATATTTTCCATTCTTCTGGAATCTTTTCTGTCTTCCAAATGTTTTCAAAAAGTAAATGAATTGAATCTTCTGTTCTGACAATTTGAATAATTCTGATGTAACAGAATCTTCACCTAGTTTTTAGTGTTTTTATGGCTTTATGAATTTCTTGTTCTGTTGGTGGGAAATCACCCTGAAGATTCTCTGCTAGTGTTGGGAAGTTTTTATCTGATTATTGGAGTTGGACAGTTTAAGACCTTATCAAAAAAATTTCCTAATATTTCACAATTTTCCTTGTTATTTAATCCTGTTTTAATTTCATCTTTGAAACAAATGCTGGGTGCTTGATATTTTTTAAGTACATGTTTAAAAGTTTGGTAAAAATTACTAGTATTATTATTGGTGAAATTTTCTTGTACTTCTATAAGCTGAGATTTCTCGAAGAGAGGTCTCTCTCTCTCTCTCTCTCTCTCTCTCTCTCTCTCTCTCTCTCTCTCTCTCTCTCTCTCTCTCTCTCTTTTTTAATTTTTTTTATTTATTTATTTTTAGCATCTCCATATACTCCGTTTTTGAGTTGTTTGTTCTAGTGCTGCTTCACACTCCTCATGCCACAATGTTTTATTTTTATTTTTGGCCAATCCTAACATATTCTCTGCAGCTTTAGTGGTTGTGTGTGGAGTTCATGCCAATTGCCACTTTTAGTTGTTTGAATTTCTCTGTTTTCTATTGTAATATTGCTTTTACCACAGTTACATCTGTGTATTTTAGGAGTTTCCATTTTTATTTTATATGGGAGAAGTTGTATTTTAGTTATAGATGGATATTGTTCTGAATCGAATTCCCCATTCCTGATAACTTTAACATTCATAATTTCGTTGACACACTCCTTTTGGATATAGCTGTATGGTCCAATTGAAATTCTCCTATATTTCGAGAGACCTAAGTATTGGCTTTTCTTGGTAGTATGCAGAAATGTGTGGACATTAGTTAAATTGGAACATTTTCACATATTGATTGTTTATTCTAAAATTTACTGGATATTCACCTACAATATTCTTAAATTTCTTTTCCTTTCCAACTTGGAAGTCACCGAGAAGTATTTTAACATTTTGTTTAGGTATATTGGAGATTTCAGATACTAAAAGATCCCAAAATTGATTTACTTTTGCCGGATTTCTTCTGTTGTCTTCATTTATGGGTGCATAGCAGTTGACAAGGGGGTATCTTTTATTTTTGCACTTAACTGTCAAAATGGATATTCTTTCTGATTTTGACTTGAAATCTGGTACAGTATTTATGATTTTTTTGTTGACATTAAATGCTTTTTCAAACATTGGCATGTTTTCCATTACTCTTACTGCTGGTTTTCCTTTATAAATTCTATAATTTTGTGTTTCAAAACATTCTCATTTAAGGATCTTGTTTCCTGCACTGCTAAAATTCATATATTGCTCTTTTGTAGAAGTAATTCGAATTCTTTCTGCTTCCCAAATTTCAATAGGGAATTTACATTCCGTATTCTGAAAAAGTACTTCTTCTTTAACGTTAACTGAGAAGTTATTTCAGTACATCCCATCTCTTTTTCAACGAGAATGTTGACACCCAACAGAATCCTAGGTCCCAGTGCATTACACGACATAATAGATTTCTCGGTAGAGGTACCACCTGGGGTAGGTACATTCTTTATGTGAACTTTCAATTTCACAATCTGAAGTTGTAAATTGTAGAAAATCCAGGGTAATACCTGAATTTCCAAAATGAGATGAGGTTGTTAGCCTGGAATTTCAATGATTCAGCCACCACTAACATGTGAGACAGACACTGCCGGAGTACCGCCACTAACATGTGGAACAGTTGTGTCCTCTATCCATTTTAGCCTTGGACAAAGGCCACCTCTTTTGCCAGCTCCACCATTCTGAAGTCATCTTCTCTGCCTTCGCTGCCGGTGAGTCTTCGCTGTAACCCTGGCAAGGGACCCTTACATGGCACTATCAGCCAGGGCAGCTGAACCTTGGTTTTTTAAAGAGGTGTTACTCCCCTTTCACTCCTCCTTTATCCTGGCTTGTGACAGGCAACGTAGAATCCTTCAGGACTAAGGTTGGCGGAGTTCCCACTGCATTTTATTACACTTCATCTTCGATTTTTACTTTTAATATTATTTCAGCTGTTTATCTTATGTAATTTGAACTTTAACCATTTGTTCTATAGTGACTGGAGGATGTCTGTATGGGAATTAGGTTATCTGTGACTGCTTCAGACAAATATTCAAAATACATATTGGCTGGCCAGTACTTACCTCAGTTCAAAACTGCTGATAGTCACACAATGGGAAAACTCTGACCTCATTTCAGTTTCCTAACTTTTGATGATTTCTTCCTTTCCCTCCACATTTGACCTCACTTTCTGCCTCAGGTTATGCCATAAAAATCAGATTGTCAGTCCATTCTTTCCTTCTCCTGAAAATGTTTAGACATTGATAATTAAAGGGCAAAAAAGTCTGTTGAGCTTAATGTTTTATCCCTTTCAGTCGCTAAAAATATACATTCATTCCAATGCTTGTTTGGTCATTTTGTTTTCAATGATTGGGTTGATTTATGTATGGAATGAGACAAAGGCTGTTTACATCCACTACTTAGCATTACACAATGTGAAATCCTGTTATTTGATATGCAATATCAGCTTAAGCCCCATTATTTCTCTCATTATATCAACTGTGGCCCAAGATCATGACACATATTTAATAGACCATATTGCTTGTATAGTACTTTGTTGTTCCCCAGTGAATATGCTCTTTATTTATTTTGTTATTTATTTTTCGATAGTGTCCCTGTTCAGGTTCAGCTATGCTTTGATGAATGTGTTGCTGAAGTTCAGTAGATTTCCTGTTAAGTTGCTATACTGAACATTTATGGATAATTTCTATCTAGTTTTTGAGGAGATATTTCCTCACTGAAGTACATGCTGCTGTAAAAAGGGTGGTGAATAATTCCTTTTCAGATATTTTGTAAACTGTATGCTCCTTGGTACTCAAGTGTATGAGCAAAGTTGGCACTGTGTGAAACTGTGAACACATGAATTGTATTTTATACTGCATCCAAACACAGCATTCACAGACAATATCCATACTAAAGACAGTAAATCAACACTACATAAACTTAGGGAAATTAAAGATATAATTACAAAAAGACACGTACTAAGCTAAATAAGTCACTTACTCCTAATTCTACTTAGAAGTTCATAATATAATGAACAAACAAATAATCTGTATGGCTAGTGCTTATTTGAACAGATGGTGTCCTTAAACATTCTTATTATGTTGAATCATTATTTTGGGAACTACCTGTGCACTTTCATTTTTTCTGTTGTCATTCTACTTTATGTTAAATATATATTTACCTGCTTTGAGCCAGCATGCCTCTCAGTGAACGCATTTACATTTTTGTTTCTCTAATAGAAAGTGATACTGAGCCTGTTTTCTCATTATTATTCCAAAATTGTTTTGATGCTGTGATATTGTGCTAAGCTTGACAGTATTGTATGCCTTTTCTTATTCCTTTTAGTTAACATCGTTATATTATGAAATTATCTGTGTTGACTAGTAGTGAGCAGCTGGCTGATTATCTACAAACTTTTCTTTTTTATCAATGAAACTACTGACCAGATTCAAAGCTAACAAGCAAAAGAAAACCTACAAGACAAAAGAAAAACAAACAATCATGACAGTAAAACCAGCCCAGTATCTCCACATTCCACAATCTCTTGCCACATATAGAAAATGTTTGTATTACAAAATTTTATGAAGTTTATACAGCTTATAGATAAAGTAATGACGTGTTGTATGTATTGGTGTAGTAGCTTTATAACCTGTAGTCCTTTTTATTATTATTTTATTATTATTTTTTTATCATGTGCTAAAATACTCTAAGCTCTGCTTGCAATTATATATTTTCTTTATGTAGTTTTACCTTTTGAGTGCCATGCTGATGATATTATGTCTTCAGAGTTGGAAAGAGTGATGTGCCTGTACTGTCACAGGCTCAAAAATCTTAATCAGTGCCATGCCCATAATGAGTATATCGGTCCACATTAAGACATAGCATGCTATGCAGTGTTAATAGGTTTGAAATTATTATCTGTTATCAAGATCCAGAGGTTAAAATTTACTGTACTTACTAGGTAAATTAAAAAAAAGCCTCAGGCATTTTGCTCCATGGGACACAAATATGTAAATAACCAACCCTAGAAAATGGCTCAACTTTTAAGTGTACATTCTTTGGACATTTATATAGATATGCCATTGTCCTGTTTTCTAACATCTTCATAGAGTATCAAGATATACCAAAATGTTTTGGTATTAAAAGTGCCAATTCTGCCAGCAGATAGTGTTAGGGATACTATGAAACTTACTGTCCCAATATTTAGTAATCTACTTACTGGAAAACAATTATTTTTGCATATTGTACAATTGGATATATTTTATTAATAATGGATTTTTTTTCACCTTTGTTATGCAGCATCAAATTAAGAAAACTCTTGCAACATATTTTAAGGAGTTTTGTAGAGGTAAAAACACATTGCCTATGGTTGATTTTAGCTTGTGCGTAACAGTATTTGAAATTCACAGGGAAAATCACAATTATATTTAAAATTGTGTTTTTGAGTTATTGGTTTCATTTTTGGCAGATAAAACCAACGGTGTGCCTACTTCTTTCCGGGTGGATTTGGTGGCCATTACAAAAATACTTATCATTCCATTTTAAGAAAACTATTCTCTGAAAACATTTCATTTTGGACATTGTACAATACAGTAGCTTCTATCAATACATAACCTTAAGTTGAGAATTTGTTTCTGGCTGAGGACATTCCAGAGTAGTTTTTGCAACTGCAATATTCACTGTGTCCAGGTGGCTTTGCTAATAGAGCACCTGCCTAGTAAGCAGAAGATCCAGTCTCAGTCCCTGTTCTGGACATAGATTTTCAACTGTCTCATTGAATTTAATCAAAATTTTAACAATGGAAAATCCAATTGGAATATCAATAATGGAAGATAGGTAACAACTCACCATAAAGAGGCTCACTGAGCTGCTGGCAGACATGAAAATAGATAATCACATTCACACAACTTTCATTTTCAGCCATGGTCTTCATCAGAAAAAGAAACACATACATTCACACAATCACTCAGACAACTCTACACACACAACTATCATGTCTGGCCACTCCAACAACACAAGCTAGACTATGAGTGAGGTGGGGAGTGGAGGGGGAAGAATGCTGGGTAAAGGTGGGGATGCAAAGTTCCGCATTGCATGATGAATTTGAAGGATCTGCTAGGTAGGAATTTGAATTGCGGCAATGAATACAGTGAAGGGAAGGGGCAGAAGAGGAAAAAAAGTTAGGAAAAAATAAAGTTGGGGGGAAAAAAAGGACAAAATGAAGTTGGGAAAAATAAATAAGTAAAAATAAAAGTAATAAATTAAGGGGATATTGTAAGTGGAGATACACTGTTGTAAGGAAGATGTAGATACAATGTAATGGGTATGCTGGATATGCCCCCATTACACCTTTGGGTCAAGATGGAGGCAGCGGCTGGTGCTTACAGACTCAAATCTGGCAACAAATGGAACTCTTTGGGATATCCAGAATCACACACTAAAATAGTGAGTGAGGTAAATATAGGAAAGGTTGGGGAAATGCCAGCCAACTATATTATAACCCCATACTGCTTCAACAAACCTTTCAATATAACAATTGGAAGTTGGGAGCAGTGGGAGAAAATAGTTCGACACCGTATGGGGGATATTGTCTGGTTCACTGACTGGTCAAAATCAGACCAAGGTGTTGGGGCCGGGGTATATGGGGTGCAACCAAGACTAGAGGGTGTCATCTCTCTAGGAAAACTGGCCTCAGTATTCCAGGCCGAAATCACTGCCATCAGGGCGTGTGTGGAGGAGAATTTACGTAGGTGCTACAAAGATCGTAGCATCTATATCTATTCAGACAGCCAGGCAGCCCTGAGATCACTGACAGCTCCTGCAACAAGGTCTAAAATTGTTGCAGAATGTCACAGGGTTCTGGTGGAGTCAGGGGAAAGCAATAGAGTAAACCTATTGTGGGTCCCTGGCCACTCGAGGATCAGTGGCAACGAACATGCCGACAGATTAGCCAGGATGGGGGCAGAGACTCCATTTATTGGACTGGAACCTGTCCTGACAATCACCAAGGCAATGATCAAATTGGAGCTACGTAACTGGCTCAGAAGACAGCACGTAGAATATTGGACCAAAGTCTATCAACAAAAACATGGCAAGGTAATGATGCCAAAGCCATGTTTTAAAAGAAGCTCTGCAATCCTGGGTCTGAACAGGAGAGAGATTAGACTCATGGTTGGATTGCTGACAGGCCATGGGAATTTCAAAAAACACCTACATACAATGGGAAAAACAGAAGAGGACCCTAAATGTAGGATCTGTGATGAAACTGCATCACATCTAATCTTCGAATGTGTTGCATTGGAGAATAAAAGGCACAGAATATTTGGGAGAACCAGACCTGAAGAAATTGTGTCTAATAAAGAACTGGTAAAAGGACTCCTTGTACTGTTCAAGGGCATTGGTTGGCTTTACTAGATCTACATGGAGCTATACCGCACAATAAACTTAGTTTCGTTGCGGGCAGTGGCGGGTTGGACCAATACTGTTTTGGCTTCCCTGGAAAAATCAATCAATGTAATGGGTGGGGAAGGAAGAGGGGGGGGGGGGATGTTAGTCATTGGGTGCAGGAATGGGAAGTTATCTTAGGTTGAGGCCAGAATGGTTGCGGGACCATAGAATGTGTTGAAGGGACAACTTCCATCTGCGCAGTTCAGAATAACTGGTGGTGGAGGGGAGGATCCAGATGGCTCGGGTAGTGAAGCAGCCATTTAAATTCAGAGTGTTGTGCTCCGCTGCATGTTGTCCCACAGGGTGGTCTATCTTGTTTTTTGCCACTGTTTGGCGGTGGCCATTCATTCTGACATATAGCTGGTTTGTTGTCACACTGATATAAAGCGCTGTGCAATGATTGCAGCAGAGCTGGTATATCACATGTCTGCTGTCACATGTGGCCCGATCTCTGATTGGGTACGATAAGCCTGTGACAGGCTTTTTCCTTTTTCCCAATTTTTATTTTTCCTTATGATTCTAATCATTTAAAATCCCCCCACTACCTCTACACACTCCTCTACACCTCTCTTTTATCATTTTCCACCCCATCCCTTCACTGTATTCATTTCCACAATTCAAGTTCCGCCTATCAGAGCCTTCAAAATCCATTGTGCAATGCGGAACTTTCCATCCCTACCTGTACCCAGCATTCTTCCCCCTCCACTCCCCACCTCACTCACAGTCTAGCTTGTGTTGTTGGAGTGGCCAGACATCCTTCCCCCTCCACTCCCCAACTCACAGTATAGCTTGTGTTGCTGGAGTGGCCAGACATGATAGTTGCGTATGTATCATTGTCTGAGTGACTGTGTGAGTGTATATGTTTCTTTTTCTGATGAAGGCCGTGTCCAAAAATTTAAGTTGTGTGAAGGTGATTATCTATTTTCGTGTCTGTCAACAGCTCAGCGAGCCTCTTTATTGAATTTAATCAAACTCCTACAAATAGAGCTAAAACTTCTTGGAAATTCGTAATTGTAAATATGGTCCTGTTAGTAATGGCAGTGATAGAGAGAGAGGAGTCAGTGGAATGAAAAACAGAACTGAGCAAAGACTGTGCAATAGGCTTTGGGGGTATGGTTTCCCCAGACCAGCTAGCTTTAACAAAAAATAAAAATTGTCTACCATAGTTACTTGAATCTAAGCCACACCTGATAAATGAGACTCGAATTCTAAGGGTGTGGGCGGGGGGGGGGGGGGGGGGGAAGTACTCCTAGCCGTACCCAAAAAATAAGGCTAGGAATTCAAGGGGGGAAGTTATAGCCCATGTTTCGAAATCAAAACAAAGGATTTTCTTTCTAACATGAGACACAAATAGAATGGATGATGGTACAGTTACGGTAGATGGTTGGAGTCATAAGCAATAGCAGTCAACCTTTTGTTAGGTGTCAGTGGTAGTTGTCAGTAACACTGCTATGGATAATGGAAAGCACATACAGCCAATCGTGCGGCACTCCAGACAGCCATTGAGTTTTTTAATGTAAACAAATTTTCATTTCTGTCATACTTTGGGACTACTACTGTGTTTAACCAAACCACAATATTGAAAATCATGGAATATTTGTAGAAACATATCAATATATTTCTGACAAGCAGGTGTGTGAATGTGTAGCTCAAAATTACTAAAAATTTCTGGACTGTTATGCCATGATCTACTTATTTAATAATAAATCCACCAGACCACGGCATAACAGCCTGGACATTTTTAGTAATTTTGACCATTCCGGCCGTGAAAATTTACATTTTACGAATGTGTAACTGTCTTACACTCGGACTGAGGCAGGAGAGAGATACCAAGTTCTGGAGAAAAATGTGAGTAAGTGTAAGATTTTGATTATGCAAGAAGGAAAAGTTGCTTCAGCATAATGCTCCACCAAGCAATTTGATGTCTAATAAGCGATTTTTCTAATGATAAGTGTTTTGTAATTAAATCATAGGTAGACTGTCAGTCGCTCAGTTTGTGTTGTCATCATAATCTCAAGGAATTAAGACAATTGCAAATATGCACTGCCAAAAACACTAAAGAAACAATCGCTTGAGTTTTGGCTATACGTTTTCTCCATCATTCCTCACTCCATCATTAGTTATGTGAAATACATAGAAACACATGTTAATATTTCTGAGTAGCATAACTGTGTATTTCAAAGCTGTGAGACTAGGTTTCTGCATAACCACATATTCAAAAATCATGACATATTTGCAACTACCAATTCATACAAAAATCCTAAAGCCTTATTAGTATTGATATAAATAAATTTATTTTTTGTTGCTAGGTTTATTTGAAGTGCTGCTACATTCAAAGACCAGCAATAGGCCAACTGAATTTCTTTTCTTTGTTGCATTGATACAGTTATGTTGCGTTGGTTCAGTGGCTGAAGCTCAGAAAAAGTAGACTCATCTTCTACAGTATTTTTTGTATTTGTATTTTTGTTAGTGCAGAATTTTGGCACCAGGTGGCCTATTTATCGTTGAATCTGCAAAGCATGCCTAGCACTGCTTATGTTTGATGGTGAAAGTTTCTTGTGGTGGCTTTTAGCCCATTTTTCAGAACTTCCATTTGCTTTGCACTTGATTCTAAGCCACAGTCAGATTTTTGGAACCCGAACATGGGGAAAAATTGTGTGGTTTAGATTTGAGTAAATGTGGTACTCTTCCACCATCCTCTAAGCACAGATGTTAAAGTTTCCATATAGGACTTACATGCCAGAGCAAACCACCCTCAAGGGCGCATTTAGATGGGAGACAATGGTGATTGAAGAGACAGACAGCAACACTGTAACAGAAAAAATTGGGACAAAGAGAGACAGTGAAAATAGTAGAGGATGCAGTGGTAAGGAAGACTGAGGAAGGAATGAAGACATATCAGTGGGAGAGACAGATGGGAGAAAGGAGAAAGTTATAAACGGAGACAGTAGGAGAGAGAAATATGTCAAAGTTGGCAGAGAGAGGGAGAGGCTGTGTATAGAAACTTCACTATGAGGAGAGAATGAGTAAGAGGATGTAGCATGTCCTTTGTTAAAAGGATACAAATATTTTCACAAGAAAAAAAATTGTGAGGGAGGCAGGACAAGGACTGAGGCAGCTTGTTCTCCATTTTTCTGACAGATTCTTTTAAACAGAAACATAAATACTTCAATGTCAGTCTTTGGATCCCTTTTATTTCCCTAGTGAAGGATGAGCCACCCATGTCGCCCAGAACAAAAACATACTTCATGATGATTTTAACAACGTTTTGAATAAGCAACTTCAGTTGAAATTGGGATCATGTTTACAACTTGCTCAATGACCAAATTCAGTTAAAACCGTGATCATTTAACAACATGCTCAATGAACAAATACAATTGAAACTGTCTGGTGAAACAGTCGACACTGTAATGGACAAAGAACAAGCTGTCAGTTACTCAACTGAAATTCTGAACTTATAGGAATCATATGGAATGCCACCACATGCAGTAACATTTAAGTTTTTCTTTTCTTAAATTTTTGTGTGCTTGCATCTTTATTTAGATTCAAATTCGCCTAAACAGTTTAGTGACCCTCCCACTCATTTATTATTGTTTTAAAGGTACTTACAGTTTGTAGTCTTACACGTCAATTGTTCTTCAGGCTTAGTATGGCTAGGGACATTGAAAGATTCCAAAGAAGGGTAGATACGTTTTGTCACGATACAGGGGAGACAGATTTACAGAAATGATACAGGATCTGGGATGGGAATCATTACAACAACGGCACTTATTGCTGAGGTGTGGGCGACTTACGTACCCCAATCACCAACATTCTCCTCTGAATGCAAAAATATATTGTTGTTTGCCACTTACATAGGTAGAAAAGATCATCAGAATAAAATACGAGAAATCAGAGCTCGAATGGAGAGATTCAGGTGTTCTTTCTTCCCGTATGCTATTCGAGAATGGAATGAGAGATAAAATAGTATAAAGGTGGTTTGATGAACCCCCTGCCAAGAACTTAACTGTGATTTGCAGAGTATCCCATGTAGATGTAGATGTAGAAGTTGGATCATCGGTAACATTCATTAGCAACTTAACCACTCAAAAGTTGTGCAACAGAATTAGATAGACCATTAAAAAATTGTTACCAAATTTAATCGAGGCTACAATCATCAGTCTCAGATTCAAAGGCAAAAATGTACTTATTCCGCTCATACCGATGATTTCCAAATACGATTCAAGCAGCTCCAGTTCTCTTTATGTCATGCCTTTGCCATCACCATCTACAAGGCCAATCATTGAATATTGCTGTCTTAAATTTGGATCATTTGTGCTTTTCACACGGTCATTTGTATGTGGCTTGCTCCTGAGTTGGTACAAAAATGAATATGTTTTTCCCCCAAACAGTACAACAAAAAACATTGTCGATCGACTGACCTTAAGATCAATTGATAAAAGAAATGTAATTTTCCTTGCGTCTTAAATGCAGGTAGATTTTTTTCCCCTTGGACATAGCAAGGCACTGTACCTATAGATTTGTTAAAACATTGTCACACAATCTTCTCTGTCCTTCCACTAGAACTCATCTGACTACAATAATTAGTGCTACTTGTGCATAGCTGATACGGGTCACAAGTGTTAGATAAATATTGATACCTTTATTCTATTATGATACTGTGTAGGTTCTGGAAACTACTACGAGCAGTTACACAGGGTGGTCCATTGATAGTGACCGGGCCAAATATCTCACGAAATAAGCATCAAACAAAAAAAGTACAAAGAATAAAATTTTTCTAGCTTGAATGGGGAAAACAGATGGTGCTATGGTTGGCCTGCTAGATGGCACTGCCATAGGTCAAACGGTTGTCAAATGCATTTTTTTTAAATAGGTGCACCCATTTTTTATTACTCATTCGTCTAGTATGTAAATAAATATGAATGTTTTATTAAGAACACTTTTTTCGCTTTGTTATAGATTGTGCTGTAATATTCACAAGTACATATTGCTCTCATTTTTAAACGAACAGTGGGTAACAGGAACATTTTTTTAAATTAAAATACAGAATCTAGGTACGTTTGAACTTTATTTCAGTTGTTAATTTCCCAAATATATATATATATATATATATATATATATATATTCACCAGGCGAAGGAGCACAGGTGTGACAGCATCACAAATAAATAAATGAATACACACACACACACACACAATCGCAAGCTTTCGCAACCCAGTTGCGTCTTCAGGCAGTAGGGAAGGAGAGGGAAAAGGAAATGATGAGGGTTTTAAGGAAGGGGGTAAGGAGCCATTCCAATCCCGGGAGAGGAAAGACTTACCTTGGGGGAAAAAATGGAGGGTAAACAAATGCACACATGCCCACACATTCACACAGACACAAGTACACCTAGGCAGACATACTTGTGTCTGTGTGAATGTGTGGGCATGTGTGCATTTGTTTACCCTCCATTTTTTCCCCCAAGGTAAGTCTTTCCTCTCCCGGGATTGGAATGGCTCCTTACCCCCTTCCTTAAAACCCTCATCATTTCCTTTTCCCTCTCCTTCCCTACTGCCTGAAGACGCAACTGGGTTGCGAAAGCTTGCGATTGTGTGTGTGTGTGTGTATTCATTTATTTATTTGTGATGCTGTCACACCTGTGCTCCTTCGCCTGGTGAGTAATCTTCGTCTATTTTTTATATTTTATTTTTCCTGCTAGGAATTTTCCGTCTTAATAATCGTTTCATATATATATATATATATATATATATATATATATATATATATATATATAATCACATTTTATCATACATTATGAGAACACATGCTGTTACTGCTTGCTTGATTACCTGTAATTACCTCATGACTTCAATAAATGCTCAAGATGATGAACTTCAACTTCAATGTATTTGGCAATATGCGTAAAGAAATACGTCTCAACAGCGAGTAGTTCGCCTTCAGTAATGTTGTCACATGCATTGCCAATGCACTGACACATGTTTTCAGGCATTGTCAGTAAATCACGATAACAAATATCCTTGAATTTTCCCCACAGAAAGAAATCCAGGGATGTAAGATCTGGCGAACGTACTGGCCATGGTATGCTGCTTCTACGACCAATCCACCCGTCATTAAATATTCCTTTTAAGACTGCTTCAACTGTACGCGTGCCATGTGCCAGACATCCATCATGTTGAAAGTACATCGCCATTCTGTTATGCGGTGAAATATCTTGTAGTAAAATCGGTAGAACATTACATAAGAAATGAGCATACATTGCACCATTTACACTGGCATCGATAAAATAGGGGCCAATTATCCTTCCTCCCATAATGCCGCACCATACATTAACCCGCCAAGGTCGCTGATGTTCCACTTGTCACAGCCGTTGTAGATTTTCCGTTGCCCAATAGTGCATATTATGCTGGTTTATGTTACCTCTGTGAATGACCCCTTGCCACTTAACAGAACACATGAAAAAAATCTGTTATCGTCCCATAATTTATTTTGTGCCCAGTGGCGAAACTGTTCACGTCATTCAATGTCTTCGCTGTGCAAATCCTGGTGCATAGAAATATGGTATGGGATACATTTATGTTGGTGCAGATATCTCAACACCGATGTTTTTGAGAATTCTGATTCTTGCAAATTTGTCTGCTACTGATGTGCTGATTGGCTGCAACTGCAGCTAAAACACTTACTTGCGCATCATGGTCATGGTTAACATTTCACTTGTGGCTAAACACTTCCTGTCCCTTTAAATAACGTAACTATCTGACAAAAGGTCCAGACATTTGGATGATGTCGATCAACATACATAGCACAGGCCTGTTGACCATTTTGATCACAATAGCCATACATAAATACCATATTGACCTTTTCTGCAATTGGTAGATGGTCCATTTTAACGCAAGTAATGTATCACAAAGCAAATGTCGCCCCCACTGGCGAAATGGTACACAATACCACGTACTTATTAAAGGTCAGAAATGGGCTGAGTATGAGCTTGGTCTTGCGGGTTGCATACACTCAAACACCTCCTTTTAACCTTGCTGTAATTGCGCGAGTACAGCGAGCTTAAGTGCGCTGGCGCAGCCGCCCCATCGTACTCGCGGGCTCTTAGGCACCAGACATGAGCTCCGCGGGTACTCTGACGCCATATCCATACTCGCTGTCTCCGTGAGCTCGGCGACCATATGTTTCTAATTCATACAAATCTACAGTTGTATTCTGATCTTGATGAAATGTTGCATACTTGATCTTAAAAATAAGATGAATATCACTGCCTACACAATATTCTTTTTGGTGGATGGCGAAGGCTACTCCGCACACTTGATCTTTAGATCAAGTATTCATTAGTTTCTTTCTGCAATGTGTCGAGACAACTTCATACCATTGTACTGAGAATCATTTCCACACAGTCATGCTGTACTCTCAACTCATTCAATAAATTTAATAATTCTTTCAACTCACTACAATGTTCTTGCAAATTAAGTGAAACATTTGTCACTCCATATTAAGAAAACAATTCGCAGAAGATTTTACATATATTATAGTTTGATGTAATAAAGACCTAAATTTATTTTCATTACTGTGTAGCATCGAATTAAGTGAAGTATTACACGAAAATTAAGAATGTACTTTGGTAAAAACACATTGCATAGAGTTTTTGGAACAGTCGATTTTTGATCAAAAGTTGCTGTGTTCAAGAAATGTAGACAATATTCTGACTTTTCATTTGAAACCGAGCAGAACGATAAATGTTAATTCTTTTCGAGGCACTGGCGCTCCCATTTCTATCTCTGTGCATCGGGAATCATGTGGTCATATCAATTGTCAAATTTCATACTCATTTTAGCGATGAAGTTTTGCTTTATTCATTAGTGCATTAAAAATATCACCAAATAAATGTTTTAGAGTGAATGGAAAATCTGGAAGATGTCAAACTACTACAAGTGATGCAGATTTTACATCGGACTGACTAATAGGCAATTTTCATAAGTATAATATGGAATTATATAGGACGCCATTGACTTACATTAATGTAATTTGTAAGAGACTGTTGCAAATGAACCGGAATTGGCGGTATCTTTGAGGTACGGTAGACGTTGAAATCTCACAATTGTGTGTGTTTTAACCAAACGAAAGGCTTATTCCATTTATTAATAAAGAATGACCTAAGTTTTGAATCATAAGCTCATCTTCCAGTAAGTAACTGATTAAAAAAATGACAACCAAGAAAAGATAAACGTACCAACTTCCGAAGATATGGAATGTTGACTTGAGCTAACCGCCTTAGGTATGGATTCAAAAATTCTTTAGCTTTAATTACTGTAACTATCACAATTCTGACAAAATTATCTAGATTTTTACTAGTTCCTTAGGAACAAAATGATTGGTTTTATTTATTTAAGAAGCCATAAAATGTTGCATCCATTTATCTACTACACTGTCGACAATGTCCTACTACGAAATTAAATTTTTCTGCGTTGGTTGTTGATCATATGATGTTAAAATATTTCACTAAACAAAACTGTACAGATATAAGTACACAGTAACTGAAAAGTATAATGCACAAATGAAAAGAGAACTTATATGTTGAAAAACGAATCACTAGCCTATGACAAACACTTTTAGTCATAAGGCAATATTGTTCGGACAGCTAATAATCTATGGACTGGGCGGGGTTCGAGGGTTCGAGTCCTCCCGCAGGCGTGTGTGTGTGTGTGTGTGTGTGTGTGTGTGTGTGTGTGTGTGTGTGTTTTGTTCTTAGTGTAAGTTGGTTTAAGTAGTTTGTTGGTCTATGGACTGATTACTATAGCAGTATGATACAATAGTTTTACATAAATTGTAACATTTTGAAGAACCAAAAATAGTGCCACTTTCGATACAGAGCATACAGCAGAGTGCTCACTCACTCCCCGCCTCCCCTTCTGTGCCTCAGCTGCAGCGACGCGCAGCCCAGCGCAGATGCAGGTCGCATCAGCGTCGCGCCCCTCCCAGTCTGCGCAGCCCCTTTAGACTGCGCTGTGCCGTCCGTCTCAATTTGCCTCCAAATCACTGTGCTGCTTGGTTGCGCACATGGGATGTAGAAAAAACATTTCCATCACACTCCTTAGCGATGGGTACTAAAGCGTGTACTGTCACAGTATTACCCGTTCAACTTATAATGGCCATTTCAGTTGAAGGCGCTGCGAACTGTAGACTTGTTTTATCATTTATTTCGTATGGTGTATGGGCATTATAATTACACTCATTGGTACATATGCAACAGATAATAGAACTGTATATTCTGTTAACTCATTCTTGAACAGAAAAGCTGTTGAAATGAATATTAAGATATAAATGTATTGTTTTACAATAAAACAATGCTGCAGTATGTTTGCAAAGAAAAAAACATTACAGTCGTTTTTAATATATTCTTCTGAAGGAAAAATATGTGAACTGAAAAAAAACCTGTAATGTATTATGCATTCGTTCCAGTTATTCCATAGTAATATTTTCTATAAATATATTTTTCTACAGAAAATTGTACGGAACTAAAATAAAATTATTTTGCAATGTAATAATTTGGTTTTGGATTTGATTTTAATACTAAAATCTAAGAAATTAAAATGAAATTAAAATATTGAGATACAGGCTAATAACTAAAAGGAAGATGTTCCCACTGGCAGGATGGACGCTGGTGTAGATTTGTCATTCACTCTGCTGAGCCTTAGTTTGAGTAGTCGATGAAAACTGAAAATTTTAAGTTTTCCTTATAAACGTACTTTGTGATGACGTATATTTGCGCGATACCTATCCATTTCGGTAAACGCTCAGATTACGTAGTCGCACTGTGACAATAGCGTGAGTGTACAATGTGGAAGGCCGCAGTGGCCGAGCGGTCTGCAGTGTGCCAGTCCCGGTCTGCACGGCCACTGCGGTCGGGGGTTCGAATCCCCCCTCGGGCATAGATGTTTGTGTCGTCTTTAGTATATGATAGTTCATAAGTAGTTTGTAAGTTCAGGGACTGATGACCCCATAGTTAAGTCCCTGAAGCTCTACAAACATTTGAACATTTCTGTAAAATGCAGAGACACATGTGTCGATCGTGTACTGTCGAGTGTTGTGGGATGCCTTCAGCCCGCTCTGGCCTTAAACAAAGTTTGGTTCAACTCGCTGCCGTCGGCAATTGTAAAGTGAACAGGAAGTACTGGTTGCGACGTAACACGGCAGTTGAGTGCCCGATCTCGCTTTGTTGCGTATCACTGGCAGAGCGAAAATGACCGACTCTAGCTATGACGTAGCCTCTAATGAATCTGTTGGTTGTGAGACTGTAGAGGATGCTAAAAGAAAATTAAATGATGGAGTGTACGTACTTGCAAATATGCTGAAGAAGAGAAATAGTGGCGCCTGGGTAACGTTTGACACTGTAGTCAACGCTGCAGATGGAAAATACATGAAGTATGTACATTGCAGAGAAAATAGTTGTATTCTTGTCTATTCTATCTCTTTCAGGACAAGACATAGATGCTCTATCAAACAAAAACACAGGCCACAGAACTAAGTGTGGAGTAAGCTACCCCCTTTCCCCTTAACGAAACAAACTCTTATACATGATGTTTCCTGTGTTATGATTTAGTAGAATTCGTAAGTGAAGTACCTTGCGCCATGTACCAGACGCATCTTATGTAGGCTGTGACCTTCTGCTAGAATTCTTAAGTACCCTCCGCCATGTACCAAACGAATCTTACGTAGCCAGTGACATTCCGCTAGTTTTGAAAGTCAAGTGTGTGAAATTTCATCAAGATCATAATAAAACATTAGATTTTATAGAATTGTTAACTGAAGTACCCTCCACCATGTACCACACGGATCTTACGTGGCCAGTGATGTTCCACTAGTCTTGACATCAAGTGCGCGAAATTTCATCAAGTTAGAAATAATACTATAAATTTTGTAAACTATATACATGAAGAATCCTCCGCCATCCACCACATAAATCTTACGTAGGCCGTGACCTTTATTTTGAATGTCAAGTGTGCAAATTTCATCAAGATCATGATAAAAACGTAGATTGTTAGAAATTTTGAAACTGAATCACCCTCTGCCGTGCACTAGATGAATCCCTGCAAGTGTGACCTTTCTCTTGTTTTGAAAGTGATGAGTGATCATTTCAGCAAGTTTGGAATAAAGCAAGCATAGGTCATACAGAATCATAGATAATTATCACGTGTAAGTTGTATCTGTTGCGAAAATTTTGCTCCTCTTTTGTTAAGAGTCAGAGGTTAGGTGTGGCTCTCCAGGCTCGTCTCGGCTTGTTTTGCCAGGCTCACTGTACTCGTTGCGCCCGCCAGCTTGGCTCGTTGTATCTGTTGTGCCTGCCGGCTCGGCTCGCTGTACCAGATGCGCCCGCCGGCTCGGTTCGCTGTACCAGTTGCGCCCGCCGGCTCGGCTCGCTGTACCAGTTGCGCCCGCCGGCTCGGCTCGCTGTACCAGTTGCGCCCGCCGGCTCGGCTCGCTGTACCAGTTGCGCCCGCCGGCTCGGCTCGCTGTACCAGTTGCGCCCGCCGGCTCGGCTCGCTGTACCAGTTGCGCCCGCCGGCTCGGCTCGCTGTACCAGTTGCGCCCGCCGGCTCGGCTCGCTGTACCAGTTGCGCCCGCCGGCTCGGCTCGCTGTACCAGTTGCGCCCGCCGGCTCGGCTCGCTGTACCAGTTGCGCCCGCCGGCTCGGCTCGCTGTACCAGTTGCGCCCGCCGGCTCGGCTCGCTGTACCAGTTGCGCCCGCCGGCTCGGCTCGCTTTACCAGTTGCGCCCGCCGGCTCGGCTCGCTTTACCAGTTGCGCCCGCCGGCTCGGCTCGCTGTACCAGTTGCGCCCGCCGGCTCGGCTCGCTGTACCAGTTGCACAACAACACAGCTCATGAGTCTGCTGCGGGTACCGCCAGGCCTGGCGAAGGCAGCGAGCCATGTCAGCAAGCCCATGAGCGCAGCGGGCTGAGCCGGTGATGTCATAATGCCCGGTAACAGATTTTAAGCAACATTTGGAAGCCCGTTTCGGATATCTAGTACTTACATGTTTGTGACTATTAGAGTGCCATCTATCACAAGCGAAAAAATTGTTCCAAATAAAACATTCATATTTAAAAAAATGCAGTTGATATCCGTTTTTTATTTGATGCTTATTTCGTGAGTTATTTGGCCTGGTCATTATCAATGGTCCACCCTCTATTTGTGAGCAGTTCCTGTTGCTCATCATAATTTGTGGTTTTTTGCAATATTTGTCACTATACTCACTGTTCATCATTCTGTGAAACCTGTCTTAGCAGTGCTTACCATTGTTTGTTAATGACCCTCAACTACATAGTGATGGTAAGATTATCATTTTAATATCATGAACATGAGTTTTTAGCTACTGGCTTCTTATCTATTCTAATCTCATGAATATTCATGCAACTATGAAAATGTTCTCTTAAATTTTAATGTTTCAGTGTTTCAAAAGTTAATTAACTGTTATACCTTCTTTTGCATTGGATAAATTGCTTCATAAAGTCCTTCAGTTATTTCCCCTGTATTTCAGTAATGTTGGTATCACATCTTGGAACATCTTCAAGTCATTTTTGTTTAATCATATGGTGTTTCTGCTGACAAGTCAAGAAACCTTTTTCAGGAAGGCAGGGAATAGCCGTGGTAGGGCCTCATTCAATTTAGAGACTAGCTAGTGGGATACTATTGCCAAATTATGGTGGTTGTTTAATGAGATACTGGTCTACGACAGAAATGAAAATTTCTTTTGGAGTTGGTAGCAGTTTCTCTATGGACTTATGGTAGCACTTTATTTTCTGTAGTCCACAGGCAAAATGACAGGGAAATTATTTTGTAGCTACAGAATACACGACAAGTGCATCATCTTCTGTTCTAGCAGCAACTTAATTCTAGAAAAACTAATCTTAGAATATGACACCCACTTTTTCTTCTGAAGATGTGCTTTGTATCTTGCACCTCCACAACCCCCAGACAGTGCAGAGGTGGTGTGGCTTGCATGCCTCAGTAGTTGCAACTACAGTCACGAGGTAACTCTGCAGAGGCCAAAAGACTGGTACATGAAAGGGGGGAGGTGGAGTCAGCAGCCTATTCAGTAGTTGCAGAAGCAATAGACTGATTGATTGACTGATCTGGCCTTGCCTTATAGGTATTGCGAACAGCTGAAAGCAAGGACAATCTAGACCTATCACTTTTCTCAATGACATGCATCATTACTGTATGGTTAAATGTTGACAGTGTCCTCTTGGGTAAAATATTCCCAAGGTAAAAAAGTCACCCATTTGAATCTCTGGACAGGTACTACTTGTGAGGATGTTGTTATCAGGCAAAATTAATATTCTGTGGATCAAAGTGTGGAATGTATGATATTTTAATTGGACAGGTAGGTTACAAAATTTGAAAAAGGAAATTGATAGGCTGTAGTTAGACATAGTGAGAAGTAGTGAAGAGCATTGGGAAGAACAACGTGACTTTTGATCAGATACGTTCAAGGTTATTAATGCAGGTGATTAGATCGTACCTGAATATAATCAGGTGATGCTAGGTGGATTAGATTTGACCTCAGAGAACAAAAGTAGTGGATGACCTTTATTATTAATTAACATTTGATATAAATGTTTGCATTGGGGAAGTCTTAGTTCACGACATTTGTCTGTAGACTTGTGTGGAATTGAAACAAGGACAGTAAGCATTTCAGACAAGAAGAGAAAGAAACTTTTGAATAGTGGTGCTGCATAAGAATGCTGAAGATTAGATTGGTAGCTTGTGTAAATAATAAAGAGGTACTGAAGAGAATTGGGGAGCAGAAAGAAGTGGCATGGGTTGTGTAACTAATAAAGAGGTGCTGAAGAGAATTGCTTGTTCCATTGGATACTGGGTCACGAAGGGAAGATGTCATGATATTTAAAAATATTTGAAATCTTAGATTTAGTAGAGTTGGTTATATACGGTGCACGGGTGTTTGATCTTTTATGCAGAACGGACAGTGCATAGTGGACGAGTGGTGAAGTTGTCAAAGACATTATAAATGCAGCAAAATGGTTGGCAAAAAAATGTCACGGAGAAGCACACTTCCAGTGGACATTAAAAACAACACTTGCTGGAAAAAAAATGAATTTTGAATGGAGTTATGAAAAGGACATTAAGTCAAGATAAGTGTTTCATAAGACGTTTGAGGTATATGAAAGTGATTATTGTGAACATTTTGTGTTTTTATGATATTGAAAATAGAGTTTGTTGTCAAATGCAACAGTCTGTTTTCGTCTCTTTATTTTAAAATATACTGTAAAATAAGTGAAATTAATTGTTACAAGAAGATCACTTACCCTGCAGAAGATCGGAGTATATCGAAGTCTGTGATGCAAAAAAAAAAAAAAAAAAAAAAAAAATTTATTACACGGTTACCAGATTATTAAAGAAGAGTTTAAATGGTGACCAAATCACAAAGCTATGTTTACTTTTAAAGCTGTGAGCAAAAAGGAAATTGACTTATACATCCTAGCTCACAAAATACATTACATCCAATCTGGAGGGTAATAGATTTACGTCTAGCCAAAGTAGTCAATCAGAATAAAGAAACCCTCTAAATTTTGATGGCATGGGATAATTGACCACACTGGTTTTGCAACAACTGGAAAGACTGTATTTGTTGCCTATCCAACAGATATTGCAGCATCCATTCAAATTCAAGGACATAAACAAAACTTCGTCACACAGAATGTAGGACACAACTAGCTACTTAAGTAATGATAATACACTTGCCAGTTTGTGGCCATACGCGTTGATTAGAGAAAGACTTGATGCAGCACATCACTTTTCTTAAACTGTTGTCTTGCTCCCCTTATTCTTCCACTGACATAAATTGAAACTACATAACTTCCAGATTTCAGACAAAAAGTTCTCTTTTAGAACCAACACTCTCTCTCTCTCTCTCTCTCTCTCTCTCTCTCTCTCACACACACACACACACACACACATTTTACACTTCTGATTTTCATGACATATTTTGAAAGACACATTCCTTAAAGCTTTAGATTCCATACTCGATTTTACTGATAATAAGTATCCTTATTAATCTTACACCTGGTTCTAGGCTGGATGTTGGAAAGTCATCTGTTTGTCTCGGTTTATTATTTCATGCATCTAAACTTAATAAACTTCTAATGTATACCGAAAGGAATTCTTGCTGTTGTGATCTTCATTTCTAATTTGATGCAGCTCTCAACACTATTATATCCTATGCAAGCCCTTTATCTTTGAATAACTATTCTACAACCCACATTAATAAGAATCCGGCTTGTTTTACTCACCTTGCGTTCTTCCTCTGTGATTTTTACCTCTCTACAATTCCCCCTGCCATTATTAAATTGACTATTCCTGTATGTTGCAGGATGTGTTATATCAGTTGAGCTCTTCTTTTAGTCAAATTATGCCACAATTTTCTTTTCTTCACATTTCTGTTCATTATCTTCTCATTATTTCCACAATATACCCATGTAAACTGCAGAATTCTTTGTAGTACTACCTTCCAAAATCTTCTCTCCTCCTCTTCTGTGAACTGTTTATCTCCCACGTTTCACTCCCATAAAAGGCTACATTCCAGACAAATGCCTTAACAAAGGACTTCCTTAGAGTGTAATATTAGATGTTAACAGTTTTCTTATTGTCAGCAATGCTTTCATTTTCATTGCCAATCAGCATTTTATACCTTTTTTGTTTTGGCCACCATTGATTGTTTAATTGCCCAGATCACTAAACTCTTCTTCTACCTTAATTGTCTCATTTCCTAATCTAATTCCCTCGGCATCATCTGATTTAACTATATTCCACTTCACTTGTTGTGCTCTTGTTAACGTTCTTCTTATAATTTCCTTTTGAGACAATGTCCATTTCATCCCATTGCTCTCAAAGGTTCCTCACTGTCTCCAACAAAATGTTAATGTCATGAGTAAACCACAAGGTTTTTATTTCTTCCCTCAGAAATTTAAATCCTCTTCCAGATTACTCCTTGCTTTCCTTAACAGTGTGCTCAATGTTCAGACTGAAAAACTTAGAGATTGGCTACAACCTTGTCTTATTTCCATCCCAATCACTGCGCCCTTTTCATACCATTCAACTTGCGTAACTCCCAACTAGTTTCTATAGAAGTTGTAACTTTTTGCTACCTGTATTTTACCTCTGCCACTTTCAGAATTTCAAAGAGTGTATTCCAGTCAATATTGTCAAAAGCTTCCTCCATTGTGCAAATGCTGTTAACATTGGTTTGATTTTCCTTAATGGATCATCTAAGGTAACTTCTAGCATCAGTATTGTCTCACATGTTCCAATATTTGTCTGGAAGCCAAACTGATCTCTCCAGTGTCTGTTTTTACTGGTTTTTAAATTTGTCTGTAAATAATATGTGTCATCATTATGCAACCGTGACTGATAGTTCAGTAATATTCACACCTGTCAGCACCCACTTCTTTTTAAATCTAGGGATATTTCCCCAGTCCTGATATGCAAACCAGCAGCAGTGATGTTGAGTCTTCTGAGATCTCTTTTTGTCTCCTCCAGCCGTGTACTTTAATATGACTGGCCTAATCCTCTCTAGCTCTAATTACTCCATTAACCCATATATCAAAAACTACTGTAGATCATGGAATACCTTCAAAATATCTAGTTTTGAACACCAATAATTTCTTTAAATGTCTATACCTTTGAATATATGATCACCTGTTAGATATTTTTATTAATGAAGTGATGATAGTCAGATACCAGTTCTACAATGTACAGTTTTTAAAATTGGTATGGCAACCAATCATATGTCGACTAGGATGAATCGCCACTACTAACCTGTAGCCACGAACAAATTTGGCAGTAAATGTAGCTGATCATAACAGTCTCTATTTTAATGGCTGTTTCACAAGCTGGGTCATCTAGATCCTCTCCTCCACTACCATCTTTTCTGAATTTTACAATGGAACCTTTCCTTGCATGTTCTCTACTCCCAAAATTATTCTCGCCTCGACCTCCAGACTGTCAATCACTCAGGTAATCAGTGACTCATGTGAAAAGGTGATGTGGTGGCAGTCATGATGTACATTCAATTCATTGAAGGCAAGCCTTTAACATTTTTAATTAACAGGACCACATTCTTAAAAGCCCTATGAGCTAAAAGCCTAGGACCCCAAAGTGAATAGTTTCAAAACATAACCAAACTGATCTCATTCTTGAGTTGGACAAATTCTATAAATCCTTGCAGCTAGTCACTTACTTATAACTCATGCAACCACTTTATACACTTTTGGAAACAGTAAATTTGAATGGTGCATCTTGCTAACATTTCTTGCACACCGAAAGAATCATTCTGGATGAGTCTCCAGATGCTATCTCTTGTAGCCTGCATATGCCGAGACATTGTGGCATTAAGTGACTGGCATAGTCGCATCAATGGTGTGGTGTGTATGATGTATGGCATACATTGATAGTATTATGTTAATGTATTCTTCAAAAGAGAGAGATATGCTGGCCAGTACTTAAGATAGTTCTGTGCTGCCGATAGTCAAACAAAAAAGAAAAAGGTTAAAAAGTAGAACATCATTTTTGTGACTATCGGTGGTAGAGAACTGAGGCAAGTACTGGCCAGCCAATCTATCTCTTTTGAAAAATACTTTATCATCCCTGTGGAAAATTTCTATCAGTAATAAAGTATTATCATATTACACTTACTGATAAACAGTACAGTGTAAAAAGTGTAGAGGAGGCAGGACTGTAATTACGTCAGTGGAGTCCCAGAACATTAACTGCTTTCACTTGGCTACCATGTGATTACACAAGTTTTCTATGACTTGTTTATTAAAGGCAGAAGCATCTTAGAGAATTTCAGTCAGGAAAATGTAATTGTTATAGAGTATATAAAAATAATTTATAGTAAAAGCAGGCACAGAAAATAATCAGGTCTGTAAGTAATTACAATAAATAGGAATAAATATGTTGCTAAAAATCTTTTACAAGTTCTCCTGCCTGTGTTGTCATTTTGTGTTGCATTTCCATTGCAAGCTGTACAAGACTAAAGTAATTGAAGCTTATCAGGACATGTGAACAGGTTCGTTTTGTTTGCAGATATCTTTTTAGGCAGTTGGAAATATTAACTATAGCAGAAGTGTTTTTAAATGGGCATTGAAGATGTTTGGCCTAAACCCCTACCATAGAGTAATTCTTGGATATAAGTAATTAGTCATTTATGCGGGAAAACAAACTGTAATCTGCCGATCAGCATATAACCATTAATTTTTATAATTAAAAAAAAATTCAACTAACGGTTACCTGCAGCTGCACTCACATATTTAACATTAATTTTGTTAGAATGAGTGGTAATGTGTAAGCAAGTTAGTAATCCATAAATATATGGGTGCATAGTAGTGTAGGTAAGTGTGATTGTGTCTGTAAAAGTACATAGTGCTGGTATATAAGTTCACAATAATTTTTTTCAATTATGTATATGTTGAATCATAATTAGAAATATTGAAAACCTACAAAAATTATCAATATGTAATAGATACATTGAAAACCTACAAAAATTATCAATACTTAATAGATTTTAAATTTTTAAAATACAAAATATCTATAATAATACAAAATTTAAGCCTTTTGCATGTTGGGCACTAAATTAAAATGTTGACTTTATAAAATTATTAAATAGGGTTGGACAAATGAAGAAAGAAAATAAATAATTTGTAGTTTTGGCAGTGCAAATTTTATCATACCGCACACTGCCTTATTAATACATTTGTCCCCTCAGGGGCTCAGCATTAGTTTGCTGGGTACGGGTTTGGCGAACCCGGGGTCCTGAGCTGTGGGCTGTGTCGCGCCAACAGTCCGCTACACCATAAGCTCTGTGTGTGCTTCAACGACCATCGTTCGGTGCGATGGTGGAACGTTGTACGTTTCAGAGCCCGGGGATCTTGGCTTAATCGCCCGAGTCGCGAGGACGGTACAAACCTATATAAAAAAAAACTCAATCTCAAGGTGTGCTACGTGCCGAGGAGATGCATGGCTGTTGAGGTTGAACAGCCACTAGCAAGCAACCTCTGAGGAACCTGCCGCACCTCAGTTGTATAAGGCTTACCCAGGCAAGCGGGGCTCTGCCTGGGTGGACCTTTAGTTCCCTAGCTGCTCGTGGGACCAGGATGAAACGAGCACTTAAAAGCATGGCCGGTCGCGAAAACGGCGTCTCTAAGCGAGGTAGAGGAGATTTTAATGCTGCTTGCTATAACCCCTGTTCATTCCCTTCCTTAGCCACACCGTGGGAGGAACGTCAGGCTAAATCTGCAAATGAGCCACCTTCTCCAAAATTTCTAGTATGTAGCCGCACAAATGGTGAGTCCTTTACATCTACCAATCCTCTTTTCTTTGTGGAACATCTTGAGGATAAGTACGGCGAAGTTTACAGACTGTCAAAGATGCGAAGCGGCGCAATGCTCATAGAAGCAGCATCCCCAACCAAGTCGCGGGCATTACTTGCCTGCGACAAGCTGGGTGATGTCCCTGTGAGCATTACACCACGTAAGTCGCTCAATATGGTCCAAGGTATCGTTTTTCATAAAGACCTGCTGTTACAATCTGACGATGAGTTACGCGCCAACTTAGAGCGCAAGAGGTGTCCACTTCATCCAGCGTGTCCATAGGGGACCAAAGGGTCACAAGGTTGCCACCGGTGCTTTCATCCTGGCCTTCGAGGGTGATACCCTGCCTGAGAAGGTCAAGGTGATGGTTTACCGTTGTGACGTGAAACCTTATATTCCTCCCCCTATGAGGTGTTTTAAATGCTGGAAATTCGGCCACATGTCCTCCAGATGTACTTCCACTGCTACATGCAGGGACTGTGGACATCCAGCACATCCGGACGCTCCATGTACACCGCCTCCAGACTGCGTTAACTGTGGTTTAAATCATCCTCCTTGTTCGTTGGATTGCACTGTTTTCCGTAAGGAACGGAAGATAATGGAATTGAAGACCTTGGACCGGCTTTATTATTCTGAGGCTCGAAAGAAGTATGAGCGACTTCATCCCATCACCATGACCGCCTCTTTTGTAGCAGTGACATCGTCGCCATCCACCTTTGTGACTGCAGCAGACAATAGTGTTTCTCTCTCAACCGGCCGTCAGGGCCGTCAACTCAAACCTGCCCCCACGGTGGTCGGGGGCTCCATTCCTCCTCCTGCTCCCAAGGCAAATGCTTCAGGAGGGGCTCCCAACCCTCCGTTGGAGAAGCGTCAACCTTCTCCGGCTGCCCTCATCCAGAAGGGGTCCCTAGGGATGCCCCCTTCTGCGGCTTCCACCAGTGCCGATGCCGGCACAAGCCAGAAGCAGGCACCGCCGCCGGCTACTGGCCGCAGGGCGGCGGGCTCTCCCTCTTTCACTGAGACAGAAGCTGAGTCTGCAAAGCCCCTCCTTCCGGTGAAGCCCCCGAGGAATAAGAGGGTTCGAAAGAAGAAGAAGAAAGATGAGACCGAAGATTCCCTGGTGGCCACAGTGCCACCTGCACCCTCCGCCTCTGCCTCTGAGGACGAGGTGGAGATACTTGCATCCCCCGAGGATCTTGCTCTCTTGGACGCATCAGACTCGATGGATTTAGGCGCTGATGCATCGCTACCGGTGGATGCAAAAGCTGCTGAGGTGTAATACATCACATCCTTTCATTCATGCCTTCCCAGCTGTCGGACACTATCCTCCAATGGAACTGCGGTGGTTTTTTCACCCATCTGGCTGAGCTACGACAACTTTTGAGCGTTACACCTGCTCTCTGCATTGCCCTCCAGGAAACCTGGTTTCTGGCAATGCGGACCCCTGCCCTTCGGGGCTATAGGGGATGCTTCTGTAATCGTAGCCAGTATAACAGGGTGTCAGGTGGAGTGTGTGTGTATGTCCTTACCTCTGTATATAGTGAACCTGTGCCCCTTCAGACACCGTTGGAAGCGGTGGCTGTTAGGGTAAGGACAACACAAGAGATTACTGTCTGCAGTCTCTACCTCCCTCCTGATGGCGATGTCTCTATGGCTGTCTTGGCTGCACTTATCTCGCAGCTTCCGCCACCTTTTTTGCTATTGGGGGACTTTAATGCCCACAATTCCCTGTGGGGTGGTTCTACGATCTCTGGTCCTGGAAGGGTTGTCGAGGACCTGCTTTCTCAGCTCGACCTCTGCCTCTTAAATACAGGTGCCCCCACACATTTCAGTGTGGCGCACGGCACATTCTCGGCCATTGACCTGTCGATATGCAACCACAGCCTTCCGCCATCCATCCATTGGAGTGTCCATGACGACTTGTGTGGCAGTGATCATTTTCCGATCTTTTTATCACTCCCACAATGTCAGTCCCCAGCACGCCCTCCTCGGTGGGCTCTTCAAAGGGCTCACTGGGAAGGCTACACCTTTGCTGCCATCGTAGGCCCTCCCCCACTCGATACCATCGATGTGGTGGTTGAGGGCGCCACACGATCCATATTGTCTGCTGCAGAAGCTACTATTCCTCGTCCTTCAGGGCGCCCACGGTGTAAGACGGTACCATGGTGGTCACCAGAGGTCGCAACGGCTATTAAAGACTGCCGATGGGCTTTACAGCGGTACAAGCGGCACCCGTCTCTGGAGCACCTCGTCGCTTTCAAGCGGCTCCGGGCACGAGCTCGTTCTCTCATTAAGAGACGGAAGCAAGAGTGTTGGGAGAGGTACGTCTCCACAATTGGCACAGGTACCTCCCCCACCCAGGTCTGTAACAATATCAGGTGTTTAAGGGGATACCCAACAACAGCAGGAATCCCTGGGATATCCGTGAATGGCATAGTATGCACGGACCCAGCCACACTTGTAGAGCTGTTTGCCGCACATTATGCTCATGCCTTCTCCTCAGAGAATTACCCATCGGCCTTCCATACATTAAAGGAGCAGGTGGAACGCCAGCCCCTCTCCTTTACCACCCGCCGTACGGAGGAATATAACACGCTGTTTACAGAGTGGGAATTCCTGAGTGCTCTTAAACAGTGTCCTGCATTGGCTCGAGGACCCGATAGCATCCACAGCCAGATGCTGAAACACCTGTCAACGGAGAGCCAGCGTAATGTCCTTGCGCTCTTCGACCACATCTGGTGCGACGGGGTATTCCCTTCGCAGTGGCGGGAGGGTATCATCATACCGGTGATGAAACCAGGCAAAAACCCTGCTCATTTGGATAGCCATCGGCCCATTACGTGACAAATGTCCTCTGTAAGCTGTTGGAGCGCATTGTCAGTAGGCGGTTGTGCTGGATCCTCGAGACTCAGGGCTCACTGGCTCCATGCCAGGGTGGGTTCCACCAGGGTCGCTCCACCACCGACAACCTGGTGTACCTCGAGTCTGCGATCCGCACAGCCTTTTCCATGCGCCAACATCTGATAGCCATCTTTTTTGATATGCAAAAAGCATATGATACGACCTGGCGACACCACATACTTCGCACTTTACATGGTTGGGGTCTTTGGGGCTCACTCCCGATTTTTATTAAAAACTTTTTAGCTGTCCGTACTTTTCGTGTCCAAGTAGGTGCCTCTCGTAGTACCTTTCATGTGCAGGAAAATGGGGTTCCTCAGGGCTCTGTTTTGAGTGTCCCCTTATTTTTAGTAGCTATTAACAGCTTAGCTACAGCAGTTGGGTCGTCAGTATCCCCTTCACTATATTCTGATGACTTTTATATCTATTTTAGCTCTTCCAGCACTCACGTCACCGAACGTAGGCTGCAGGGAGCCATAGGAAGGCGCAGTCCTGGGCTCTTACCGACGGCTTCTAGTTCTCTGCTGCAAAGACGAGTGTTATGCACTTGTGTCGGCTTCGAATGGTTCATCCTCAGCCCGAACTGTATCTCGGTGATGACCTATTAGAGGTCGTGGACACTCATCGTTTCTTGGGGCTCGTTTTCGACTCACGGCTGACGTGGCTCCCCCACATCCGTCAACTAAAACGGGAGTGCTGGCGCCACCTCAATGTTCTCCGCCACCTGGGCCACACTTCGTGGGGAGCTGACCGCTCCACCCTGTTGCGGCTCTATCAGGCTCTGGTGCAGTCCCGTTTAGATTTTCGATGTGTCGCCTACGGTTCTGCGTCACCCTCAGCATTGCGCCTGCTGGACCCCATTCACCACTATGGATTTCGCATCGCGACGGGTGCCTATCGTACCAGCCCCGTGACCATCTTGCTTGCTGAGGCCGGGGTACAACCTTTGTCGATCCGTCGCCGACAACTGCTCGCAGCCTATTCAGCACTCGTGCACAGCTCTTCAGGCCACCCGAACCACCATGTTCTTTTCTCTCGCATGGTCGTCCATGACCAACGGCGACGACCCAGGTCGGGTCATACGATCGCCTTCAGGGTCCAGTCACTGCTGCAGGAACTTGAGTCTTACCCCCTACCACCTCCATATCGGGCCCACGCACGTACACCTCCGTGGCGCCTACCAAGGCTGTCTGTTTGCCTGGACTTGGCCTGTGGACCCAAAGACTCAGTTCCACCTGCAGCTCTCTGTCGCCAGTTTCTCACATTCGTAGCTAGATTTCCTGGACACGACCTAATTTACACAGATGGTTAGAAAGTTGAGAGCCGGGTTGGTTCTGCGTTCGCTCATGGCAACCATGTTGGACAACACTCTCTGCCAGAAGGGTGCAGTGTCTATACTGCAGAGCTGGTGGCTATTTCCCGCGCTCTCAAGCATGCCAGGTCCTGCTCAGGTGAGTGCTTTCTCATCTGTAGTGACTCCCTGAGCAGCCTTAGAGCCCTTGACCAGTGTTATCCGCGGTCTCCTCTGGTGTTGGGAATTCAGGAGGCCCTATCTGCCCTTGACAGGTCCGGTTGATCAGTGGCGTTCCTCTGGTCCCCTGGCCATGTCGGTATTTTGGGCAATGAATGAGTTGATATGCTGCCCAAGCGGGCTGTTGAGGCGCCTGTTCTAGAGATCGGCCTCCCGGCTGCTGATCTGCGGACAGTGCTGCGACATAAAGTGCGTGGTCTTTGGGCTACCGAGTGGCGTAGCTTGGGAACAGGTAACAAACTTAGGGCTATAAAGGAGACGACTATATGGCGTTCTTCAATGCGGGCCTGCCGCCGGGACTCCGTAGTCCTGTGCCGGCTCCGCATTGGCCATTCATGGCTAACTCACTGCCATCTCCTTCGTGGCGAGGAACCGCCTGTGTGTCGCTGTGGCGCCCGCCTGACGGTGGCGCACATCTTAATGGAATGCTCTGTTTTAGACCCTCTGCGGAGAAGTTTTAATTTTCCTGCGCTTTTATCCCAAGTTTTAATTGACGATGCCAAAATGGCTGATACTGTTTTAAGCTTTATTCGGGACAGTGGTTTTTACCGCTCCATTTAAAGCTTTTCTTCAGTGTCTGTGTCCGTCCTGCCATGACCTCCGATTGGAGGTTTCCCTTCGTTTCCGTGTGACTGACTTTTCCTGTTTTTAGTCTCACGGTCGAACGGTCGGTCAGCCACAGACGTCGGCTTTTACATTTTATTTCTTGTTGCTGCTCTGTTATACTGTGTGATTGTCATTGTTTTAGTTGTCTCTTACCGTGTTTGTTGTCCTTTAACTGACTCGGGGGATATTCCTCCCCTCCTAGTTGTTATCCACTCAGGATCTTCTACGCGTTAACACCTTTTGTTGTGATGCCTAACGTTGGAATGGGGAACTGATGACCTCCGTAGTTTTGTCCCTCTAAAACATCCAAACACAAACAACAACAACAATACATTTGTAAATGGCATGTGTGAATTTGCAATTCTTCAGTGGCGAATATTTAGAGTTCTATTGGTCACACGTTAAGGGGTAAAGTGTTCTCTATAGCCCTTTATCTGGTAATCATTTGTATGTCTATCAGAAGAATGGCAATAGTGTAGCTGTTTTACAGTACAGCATAAAAATTTTAAATTTACGATAATTGTAGAATAAAGCAGCCCAACAAGTTGCACTTTGTTGAGATACTTGATCTAGATTTCGGCACCAACTATGGGTGCCTTCACCAGAAGATTAAAATTATTACCTGTATTGAGGATCTTTATATTGTGACAAGATTTTAAATATTACACACTTTCTGGAGTTGATGCCAATTGAGCAAATCATTTGTTTTTGCACATTATGTGTGCTGTATGGTGGGCTTTAAACAGCATACAAAATCATCATTTACTCAGTGGCTGTTCCTGAGAAAATAATGAAAAACATTATTTTTGGGTACTAAAATCATGAATTGTGGGGATCGATACTTTGATATTTTGTGTTCCTTACAAATCGCCATTCTCAATATACTTTTTAAATTTTTTCAATATTCTTACTTTACTGTGATATAGATGTTCAAACTGATTTTACTCTTGCATATAATCACAAACCCAATTTGTACCCATTTTTTCATTGTGAGCTGTAAATATCTAAATAACCGGTAACCATAGCAAATTGTTCAAATAATTTACAATACATCCTCTTGAGATTTATCCAGAAATGGTGTGTTTCTGCTTTTGAAACTATTTATCCATTATCAAGATACAAAACTGAGAATCCATGATGTTTCATTAGCATGTATGGACTGTGCTGAAAGACAGCATTCAGGTCACCCTGAAACTGATCATTGGATTAGAAAAAAAGAAAAAAAAATTTTTTTTTCACCAAAAAACTTTGTGCATCTTACAGATTGATAGCTTTGGTTGATGAAGGGGTGATTTTATTTTCGTTAATCATCACAATTAATGTGCAGTCAAGTATTGCAACATATTTTTAAAGAGTTTGCAGGGGTAAAAACACATTGCATAGACTTTCCAAATGGTTGATTTTAGGTCACACATAGCTGCATATGAAATGGGGTTAACATATCAAAATTTTATTTGAAGTTGAGACCAGAATTATATCTTACTTGGTTCACAAAATATACATTGGTGGACAATAGCACATGAAAGCAGTACATTTCAAAAAGCTATTTTTGAAGAGTCGTATCTTGGAGATTAGCATATGACTCGGATGTTATCTCTACATTCTGTAGATGCTGATTTCAAAAATCTGTATTTGTTACCATGATATGCTGGGGAAAAAAATGTTTGTATTAAACGTATCAGTTGGGTTTGTTTGTGACAAATCATTGCAGTTTTATGATACATTCTTTGAATGATGATCCCAGGAAGCCATGCAAGTTTTTTCCATAATACTATCCATTACGGAGATCCTTAGTTTCCAAATTACCATACACATGCATATAATATGCAGCATGATGTGTAATCGTAGTTTTAATTGATGTAGGGAATGAACAGTAAGGGTTCTTGGTTCATAGGTCTCAAAACTATGTTTATAGTCACCATTTACTCTCAAATTACATTTACAAATAATTGTAAATTTTGTCTTACAAGGAGACCAAAGGATGTATGATTTTAGAATTATTTTATGGTACATGAAGTTCAGAACTTAAATAACAATCCACAAAAGCCATTCGACACAACTCCCAAAACTTCTCAAGAAAATTGACTTTGTATGTAGATGAGCTGAAAACCTTGGTGTTGTGTAAAATAATGGTTGAGTAGGTTAGTTGCTTGGAAATCCATTAGTAGCTATAGAATGACTTTCCACAATGTCGTAGATCTTCACAAACTGAACAAACAAAGTCTACCTTCGTCAAGTAATAGTGAAGCCAATACTGTAAAACATGGAACTTATGTTTTTTGATTGAAACCTTCATAATTTAACAACCTTCTATAAAATATAGAAAATTATGAATATACAAAAATACATGCACTTTTCGTAAAAATCACCATTAGAGATTAAAATTGTTTAAGTACTCGAACACAACGCGGGGGAATAATAATAATAATAATGAAAAGAAAAAACAAATCTGTCATGACAGGGAAATAAATAAATAAAATAATAATAATAAAATAAAATAAATATGTCATGTCAGGATTTGAATCACCGACCACAGGGTTGGAAGGCCAGAATGCTACCATCTGAGCTACACCAACAGATGCTGCAACCATTTTAATTGTTGGTACTTACACGTACTTTGCAAAACTTTGAAGTCGATTTTCTCGAGAATTTTTGAAAGTTGTATTGAATGCTTTTGGCTGATTATTATTTGAGTTCTGAACTTCACATAGTATAAATATAGAAAAAATTCTAAAATCCGATGCCCATGTGGTCTCCTCGTTAGATAGAAAATTTTTCAGTTCTTACTGGTATTCATAATAGATCAATGTACATTGTGCTCGTGACAAAGATTTTTCTTGGATATACCAGAAAATTGCATTTGAGCCAAAAGAATTGTACAGTTGAGTCACTAAACCCATTGCATACTAACATTCATCGAAAACTTCATAGTTTCAATGATGGGTATACCCATAACTTACTACCGCAAATTGTGTCTAACGGAAAAAGATTTTGCGATGGGTGACCCGTCCCCATTCATAACTCTTTCTGTTACATGTATATATCCATGATCATTTCTTTCTTCAGAAAAATGTTGAACATTGGTATCTGCACTGCATTCCATGAGAATTTGAATAATCTGACCACGACTGAAAAAATGATCAAAAATTTCTCTGCCATTAGAAGATAATTTTGCCTCCATTAAAACAGCTGAACATTGCTATTCCCCTCCTTCCGTTTTTCCTTCTGTAAATATATTCTTTTAAACTTAATATGGTTCAGTAAATGATGAAAAGTGGCAATACCAATAACAGAATACTCTCACAGCTGTGAAAGTTCCATCAAACAGATATAATAATGCATTTTAAGGTAATCCCTTCAATATTCAAATGCATTTTTCTGATGCGTTCACTTTATTTTAGCCATTTGCTCGACAATGGTAAACAACTAGGTCCTAAAAAGCATTTTAAGCCTGCTATTCCATTAGAAGCATTTATTTAGAAATGCCTTTTTTAAAATCTTAATATGTTTTCAAGACACACCTGAAAAATGATGCTTGGATACCAGAAGTGTCAATTTTGTTAAGAGATACCATTCCGGCCACTATCAATCTTATTACCCAATTTAAAAATCCACTTTCTGGGGGAAAAAAAATACAGGTCAATATTTTTGCTTAGTGAAGGCTTAATTTTATTTTTGTTATTCATCACAGTTACTGTACAGTATAAAAATAAGAATAGCTTTGCATCATATTTTAAAGAATTTGCAGAGGCAAAAACACAATGTGTAGACTTTCACATCTTTGATTTTAGTTTGTGCATAGCAGTGTGTCAAATTCAGAGGAGATACTGAAATTTTATCGAATACTGTGAGCACAATAATATCTCATATGATTTTCGAGATACTGATTTCATATCCCTCTGATGAGCTCTCATGGTGTGCTCACCTCTGTCTAATGTGAAATACTTACCATTCAATTTCAAGAACCCTATTCTGTAAGAAATTTTACTTCTACTTTGTACAGATTGATATCTCATAACTATAACTATTGAATTTCTTTTTATTTATCATATCCTGTATATAAATGCAGCTAGGAATAGAAAGAAATTGTTACATCTTTACTGATACACAGGGTTTCCAAGGACAGGAAGGGAACCAGCTGAGAAATATCCCTGCTGGAGCACAAATGAGGCAAATATGTCACTGTTTAAACAACACTGACAGGAAAGTGGGTAATCAGCTGCCCCAGTCCTTGTTCTGCCTTTCTTGCCAAAACTTTTGGCATGTGAACATATTTGCATTTTTTTATACTGAAAGAGATTTATTTATTCTGTGGATCTTATATTGTACATATAGTACGCATCATATAGGACAAGTTGTTTATAATCAAAATATACAAAGTTTCATAACATCTCAAATTTTGAGATTTTGAATTGGAATAGAGAAACTGCTCATTGGTGAATGCATCACTATACAATGCATTGTCACAACAAAATTTTACACAATAATCACTCAAAATTTAATACAATAACACAGACATACACAATTGTTAATATTTGATTTGACAATTTTCATTTCTTAGAATTAGCAGTGGTGGAAGAAAGAAGAGGCAGGGTGAATAGGAGAGAAAGAGAGAACAAATGGACATTGAGGGAGAGAGGAAGTGACAGCTACTCACCACAGAGATGCCCGATGAGCCACAGAAAGGCACACGTAACAGAAAAACAAAAAATAAAGCTTTCGGTTGTTAGTCTTTGTCTGCTACGGAACGCGCATACACATACACGCACTCACACTCACACAAACCCAACCGCCGTCTCTGGCTCCTACAATGGAAAATCCAGGTTCAGAATGCCAGCAATAGAGCATAGATAAAAATTAACTGTAAAACAGACTAGCAATCTCCTTCAAGGTATATCCATTGTTTGATAAAATTAGTTCCACATTTTAATTGTGAATAACTAATATGTTAACAATAAAGGATAGATAACAACTCACCATAAAAGCAATCGGTGAGCCACATACAAGCATCTCACTCATATTCCCATAACTTAAATTTTTGGCAATGGCCTTCATCATAAAAAGAATTAATCAGACAGCTTAAGCATGCATGAACCCCATCTCTGGCTACTCCGGCATAATAAGCATCTTGATGCATGGTGTCTAGAGAATGGTGGTCATGGGTGCTTGAGTTGTGTCTTGAGTAAATTTATGTGTTTTTTTCGATGAAGGTTACAGCCAATAATTTAGGTTGTAGTAATATGATTGTATATTTTACATGCCTGTCTGTGGTTCAGTGATTGTTTTTACAGTTAATTTTTCTCTTTTCTCTTTTGCTGCATTTCCATTGTAACATATATTATTTTTTCATTCATAATATTAGTGAATGTTAGTTCCCTTGACTTGTTCCACACCATAACATTTAACATGAATATGATCTATGGAAAACTTAAATAACTTTTGTAGACAAGGAGTGAGCTTAGTTTCATAAAATCACAATTTGTGGAATTTATGCTGATTACTGCAGAGGAGTTGTTTGCCTCCACAAATGTCATAACATACTGTTATGTACAACAAGTTGACATCATTGTCCAGTTACTCTCTTGAAAATAGGAAAGACCTACTCCATTTTCTATATGCTTGAGCAATCTCTGACAAACTATTGTTAGATAAGGAATATGTTCATTTGTGTGATATTTATATAATCAAATACCGGTAGGTATACTAACAGATCGATTTATGTTTACTTTGCTAAGCAATTTCAGTTGCCTCTTAGTTCCATGATCACTTATTTCAAATCTGTCTCTTGTTAGCAAAACAACTGACAATTTTCCCCAGTATTCATAGGTGGAGTTACTATAATTGCCTTTTTTGCAATGTTATGTGCTGTTACCATTTTAAGACGTTTTTCAAAGTGGCAGGCCCTTCAGATTTATTGATAAGTTTGCCTTTTTTGCAGGGTTCTATAACTTTGTGGTGGGAATTAGTTAAATGGTTTCTTGGATTTTCTAATCACACATTTATTGCTTTAGCAACTGCACTAACTGAAAAACTTGGGGTACAGCCTGGTACCCCAGAATATGAACACTTGTGTGACTTGTGCCAACAGTTGCACCAAGAGTTCCAGGTAAAAAGATAAATGCTAAAGAACTTTAAATTACATAATACAGAATTTTACTGTAATTCATAATTACACAATATACATATTTTTTTCAGGATATGCTGGGAAACAATGGAGTACTTTTCTATCCAACACACCCTACTCCAGCTCCATACCACATAGAACCTCTCATCAAACCTTTCAATTTTGCTTACACAGGAATAATAAACATGCTTGGATTTCCTGCTACACATTGTCCACTCGGTCTTTCCAAAGGTGGCTTACCCATTGGCATCCAGGTATGTAAAACTTGAGGAGAATGCAAATTACACTTGCAAAATTTATTGCAAGTATTTTCTTTTCAAGATTGCATAAGAAATGTGAAGTTCCTGAATCATTTTACCAGCAACACTTGCTCCTGTTTTATTTTGTGGAAACACCTATGAATCACAGAAATAATTAGTGCAAAATAGCTGGTTGACTCAAGCAGTAAACTTGGAGTTCAGGGTGCCCAGCTTATAATAGTCCAGTCTAAGCTCACTATATGCTACATGTTCTTTCTACATCTTCATACTCTACTTCCATACTCTGTAAGCTATCTCATAGTCTGTGGCAGGAGTACTTCGTGTAACATTGTCATTTTCTTCTCCTATTCCAGTTCTTTGTGGTTTGTAGAAAAACACAATTGCTGGTATGCATCTGTGTGGGCTCTAATCTTTCTAGTTTTATCCTTGTAGTCTTTACACATGATACACTTAGCAGGAATCAAAATATTGGTTGACTTATCGAGAAACATCTGCTCTTGCAACTTTTACAGAACAATACAATACAGAACAATACAATACATCTCTCTTGCAACATCTGTTACTTTAGTTTCCTGATAGTCTCTGTGAATCCTTTGCACTTTCTAAATGAGCCTGTAACAAAGTATGCTGCTCTGTTGGATCTTCTCTATGTCTTCTATCAACCCTACCTGGAACAGATCCCACACTAACAAGCAATACTCAAGCATAGGCTGGAAGTGTTCTATAACATACTTCCTTTGTCAGATCACTTTCACTGCTGAAATCTACCTTGAGGTTCATGAATGAATTTTTTGTTATCCTGATGTATAACTGTCATTTGCATGCTGTCACAAGTAACTCTAATATTGTTTGAGTGTTTTCTTGTAAGTTTATAGTTCATTAGTCTGTTGTCACATGCAGACTCCTTGCTCACAGTGGTATTTGGACTTTCACTATTTATATTACAGTGGAAAAAGTATATATGGTTTTTATTTGTGGTAAATGTTACCAAGGTTATAGAGGAACTGAGTGGTTGTATTGTGAAAAATATTCTAATGATGTCAAATTTTTATGGTCAGTCTGCAAATGTTTTTTTATTTATTTGTTTATTTTTGAGATGTGGAAATTGAAATAAATTAGTGAGAAAGAACTTACACTGGTAACAGAAATACAACAAACTTCTTATTGGCAGTGCTCAAAATCCAATTGTCACTACAAGGTAGTTTGGAAGAGTTCATGACATCAGCCACAGTAGTAGTATTTTAACATGAGATTCCAATACATTTATTCTTACCATGTTTCACTCTGTCAACAGGATCTTGGCACTGACTTTTGAAATTAGTGAGTGCAAATACTGTTAAATGGTGCAGTGTTTTGTTTACAAATAAATCACTGTTAACAAACTATGGACAAATAAGTATGTAGAGGTCCCATCTGGTCAGCTTAAAATCCAAGCTTAAGTATTATTAACAAAATATGGACAAATAAGTACAAGGTGTGGTGAATGGTCTTGGGAAATATAGGAGATTATGAAAATTGAAAAGAGAGAGAGAGAGAGAGAGAGAGAGAGAGAGAAAATTGCCATTGGCTACAATAGACTTTTGACATTGGTTGTACAGCTGTTAGAAACTGTTGGCGAACACTTCTTGTGGAATCACTTTAAGCACTGAGATCACACATTATTGGATCTCCGCAACCATTCTAAGGCACTTTTTACTCACGGTTAACACCATACACATGGACCAATATCTCATGGGTGTCTGTCATCATTTTGCATAATTTGAAACAAAATTTGCTGTTAACATATTGCTCCGTTTTGCAATGACACAAATCGTCACACTGACACTTTTAGTTCAATTGCAGTGTGTACCACCGCTTCACTTCAGTGCTTTGCACGATAGGGGGCAATTGTTGACCAGCGCGTTTTGTAAAATATGGGACCATTCAGCAAACTTTTCAGACACATTTTATATTGAGATGTGGCATAGTGTCAGTTGAAAATCCAAGCTGAGAGTGGCGGATAAACAATCACTAAAGTCAACCAGCATGTGGTATGGACCTTTCAAAAATTGCATCATTAGTCCATGTTTTATTGGTGGAACTAATAACCACAAGAATATATAGATTCTAACGACATACTGTGGCAGCTATCAGAAATAGTGCAGTATCAATATGGCATATGCCGTACCCATTCCACATACATAACAGTGGACTATCTGAGCATAAAAAATGGCAAGTGTTGGATTGATTGTATTAGACAATAAACTGCCTTACAGTCACACTTCTGGACTTCCTGTTTGTGCAGAAGTAAGAGATCGCCCAAGAAACATCAATGACAACCAAAGCTGTGAAATGCTTTTAACATGTTAATGTGTGTGATAAAACATGATGAAATAAATTCGAACTCTGATTTGGTCTGTCTAGAAATACCTCATAGCATGTAGCAATGCTCAAAGTTAGAGTTTTAAACATTTGATAAGATAAGCCATAATAGTAAATATACAAACTGTATGTGAGTTGTGTATTTTCTTACATCTCAGAGTAGCTGACATTTGTGGGCTTACTACAGTTGATGACATGGCACAGGTTTATGGTGCTATTATCCTTTTGCTACTTGATTTTATGTTCCACATATTTTGCTGAAATCTTCTTTTAAGACTCTTTTCAATGTTCCAGTTCATTAGGTATGAATTTAAAGCCTTTGAAATTTGATTTTTGTAAAACTTAATACCTAAATTCGCCTAAATAAGTTCTAAACAAAGCCAGTGATAAGATGATGTGCAGCAATTTTTTTTTTCCAAATGACATACCTTGGCAAACATTCTTAATTTCCATGTAATATACAAAAACTAGTGGGACTAGCATTGCTTATGTTCACTAACAGTATGTCTTTTTATGTTGCTTAGTTTTAGAAAAATATCTAGAAGGAGCAAGTAATGCTGTTTGTTAAATACCCTTTTGGGGCAAGTGGTGGATCCCTCAGTTTTGTATGTAATACCTTGCCGTATTTAGATGGCAGTATATTACATTCTTATCCTTCATTGTGTTTTGATGAATAGAAAAAAATTTTATAATAGTAAATGCTCTACTATGAGACTTATGTTAAGATGAATTCCTTACCTTTTCAGTGACCTTTCTGTTAATGATGTAGTCAAGATCATTTGTGTTGCAAACATAGTGTATAATACCTCCTATACTTTGCGCAATTGAAGTGAAACAGTGGTTTGGACACTGGCCTCATGTTTCGAAGGACAAGGGTTCAAATCATCATCAGATTATAAAGCTTTCCATGATTTCCCTAAACCTCTACATTCAAATGTAGGTTTCTTAGAAAGGGCATGGCTGATTTCCTTTCCCATCCTTGAAATGTTCAAAGTTTGTGCTTTGTCTCTAATGAGCTTCATGTTAAGGCAGGATGAGAAATTTCAGTTCTGAAGCCACCAGCCAGCCTAACAACTTTTGTCGCCAAAACCCCTTTATCTGAATATGAAGTAATGCCCCTTCCTCCTCCCCTCACTGTTTGAACAATATCTTTGAACATAATACCATATCAAATTGTTTAATAGAAAAATACATACCAGTACTGTAGTCTAGCTGTCTAGTACTTCATTTTTGTGTAACATGTTTTTCTGCTTTTTGATTTTCACCAAAAGTCTGATTAATAGTTTAAGGAAAACTATGGTTGATGAAAAGAGAAGCAGTTGTATGAATATTAAAAGGCTTAGCCAGTACTTACCTTTGTGCTGTACCGCCGATAGTCATCAGGTAGGAGAAAAGGGAAGAAAAAAGGAATTGGAATGGAAGGGGAAGGTAGGGTCATGAATTACCTTCGCCTTCCCTCCCCCCCCCCCCCCCTTTTCTCTCCCACCTGATGAAGGAACCCTGTTCTGAAAGCTTGTTGTTTTTTTATCCCTTTTCTTTCTTTGTGTGACTATCGACGGTACAACACAAAGGTAAGTACTATCCAGCCAAACTATCTCTGTTGAAAAATAATTTATCATCTCTATGGAGAATTTCCATCATTAATCAAATATTAAAGGTTTAGCTAATAAGGTACTACCAAACAAAGAAGGGGAAGCTGAAAGGTAGAAGGAATATATAGAAGGACCGTACAAGGGAAATAAACTTTAAGGCATTATGATGGAGAGGAAAAGAAAGTAAATTAAAATAAGGTGGTGGTTATCATATTGAGAGAAGATCTGGTAGAGTGCTTAATGATCTAATTTAAAACAAGGCAACTGGTGTTGACATTATTCGCTCAGAATTATTTATATCTTACGAGGATCCACGTGGTGTGCAAGATACAGGGGATGGCCAAATAATATGAACACATGACATAGACAGAATATTTATTTATTAGTAAGCAGTTGGCCCACCATTGGCTTTGATAAAAACTGCTACTCTGAGAAATGGATTTGTGAAGTGTCTTTATAGTTTCAAACATAATGTTATCCATTCTTGTACCAAAACATTTGCCAACTTCTTCACCTTTGTTGAAGTTGTTAATTTGCCCTCACTCACTGCTCCAAAACTCCCCACAGAATTTGTTATGTTGAGACATGGAGGTTGCTTTCCAGGGAAAATATTTGATAATTTTCTGATTCTGTATAAAGCACATATGAACCTTTCTGACCATGTGTGTGGGTGTATTATCATTTTGGAATATAGCAGTGGTTTGTAGATGCAGCTTCATAATATCTTGGAGTGTGAGACTACAGCTGGTCAAAGTTGTGATTCAAAAAAATTTTCATTTACCAACAGCTGTGAGTTTTGATTGAATTTTGTTTTGCTACCATTGTGTCCCACGCTCATGAACCACAGACACTGCCGAGGTGGGGTGGCTTGTGTGCCTCAACAATACAGATAGCCATACCGTACGTACAACCACAGAGGGGTGTCTGTGGAGATGCGAGACAAACGTGTGGTTCCTGCAGAGGGCCTGCATCATTTTCAGTAGTTACAGGGGCAACAGTCTGGATGATTGACTGAGTTGGCCTTGTAACATCAGCTAACATGGCTTTGCCATGCAGCTACTGTGAACTACTGAAAGCAAGGGGAAACTACAGTTTCTAATTTTCCTGAGGACATGCAGCTCTACTATAGGAATATGTGATAATGGCATCCTCTTGGGTAAAATATTCCATAGGATCTTTGGGCAGGGAATACTCAGCAGGATGTCATCATCAAGAAAAACAAAACTGGCATTCTATGGATTGGAGTGTGGAATGTTCTGTCCCTCAATCAGGTAGCTAAGTTAGAAAATTTGAAAAGAAAAATGGATAGGTTAAAGTTAGATATGGTGGGGTTTAGTCAGGTTTGGTGGCAGGATGAACAGGACTTTTGGTAAGTTGAGTACAGGACTATAAATACAAAATCAGTTGTGGTAATGCAGGAGTAGGTCTGATAACGAATAAGAAAGTAGGAATGTGGGTAAGTTACTATGAACAGCATAGTGAATGCATTATCGTAGCAAAGATAGACATGAAGCCAACATCGACAACAATAGTACAAGTTTATATGCTAACTAGCTCTGCCAATGATGAGGAGATAAAAGAAATGTATGAGGAGATAAAGAAATATTCAGACCAATAAAGCAGAAGAAAACTTAATTGTGATGGCGAACTGGAACTCTGCATAGTTGGCATCATATAAGAAGGCGCATCTGCGCATAGAGGTGGAGCGATAGGGGAAGCGTGGAGGGGAGGAGCTATGGCTAAGGGCCAACAGTGGAACCTGCAGGAGAAAATTGCATAACTTGCGACCAGCCACGTGCCTAAAGAATGAACATTATTGGCTGTCATTGCAGTAATGGGGGGGTGCGCAGAAAAGCTGAAAACTGGGCCGCCTTCGTAGGTGATGCCGACTATAGTAGGAAAGGAAAGAGAAGGAAATGTATTAGGTGAATATGGACTGGGGAAAGAAATGAAAGAGGAGATTGTCTGGTAGAGTTTTGTGCAGAGCACAATTTAATTATCACAAACACTTGGTTTACTCATCATGAAAGAAGGTTAAATACATGAAAGAAACCAGTATACACTGGGAGGTACCAGGTTGACTTTATAATGGTAAGTCAAAGGTTTAGAAACCAGATTATAAACTGTAAGACATATCCAGGGGCAGATATGGCATCTGACTATAACTTATTTGTTATGAACTGTAAATTAAAACTTGAGAGACTGCAAAAATGTAGAAAATTTAGGAGACAGAATCTGGACAAACTGAGGAATGAGAGGTGGTTGAGAGTTTTAGAGGGGGCATTAGGCAAGGATTGTCTGAAACGGAGGAAAGTAATACAGTAGAAGAACAATGGTTAGCCCTGAGAGAGAACGTACTGAATGCCGCACAGGATCATGTAGGCGGAATAACAAGCCCTAATAGAAATCCTTAGAGAACAAAGGAGATACTAAACTTAATTGATGAAAGGAGAAAATATAAAAAGGCATTAAGTGAAGCAGGCAAAAGGGAGTACAGACATCTGAAAAATGAGGTTGACAGGAAGTGCAGACTGCGTAAGCAGGAGTGGCTTGAGGAGAAATGCAAGACTGTAGAAGAATGTTTAACTAGGGGAAAGACAGATACTGTCTATAGAAAAATAATAGAGACATTTGGAGACAAGAAAAGCAATGGTATGAGTATCAAGAACTCAGATGGAAAACCAGTACTAACCAGAGAAGGGAAATCTGAAAGGGGGAAGGAATACATAAAAGGCCTGTACAAAGGAAATAAACTTGAAGGCAATATTCTAGAAAGGAAGATGCAGTAGAGGAAGATGAGACAAGAGAAACTATACTGCGAGAAGAATTTGACAGAGCACAAAAATATTTGAGTAGACACAAGGCCCCTGTAGTAGATGATTTTCCGCCTGAACTGCTGTTATCATTAGGAGAGCCAGTCATGAAATTGTTCCACCTGATATGCAAGATTTATGAGATGGGGTAATACCCTCAAACTTCAAGAAGAAAATAGTCCAATACCTAAGAAAACAAGTGCAGACAAATGTGAAAATTACAGGACAAGTTTCATGTGTCATGGTTGCAAAATACTAACTTGAATTATTTACAGCTGAATGGAAAAATTGGTGTAATTTGACCTTGAGGAAGATCAATTTGGATTTAGAAGAAATGTAGGAACATATGAGGCAATACTCTCATTAAGATTTATTTTAGAAGATAGAATAAATAAAGGGAAACTTAAGTTTTTAGGATTTGTGGATCTAGAGATAGCATTTGACATTGTTGACTGGCATACACTTTTTCGGATTCTGAAGGTAGCAGGGGTAAAATATAGGGAGTGAAGTGTTATATTCAAAGTCAGACAGCAATTATTAGAGTCGAAGGACTGAAAAGGGTTGCTGTGGTTGGAAACGGAATTAAGACAGGGTTATAACCTTTCCCCAATGTCGTTAAATCTGTACATTGAGCAAGCTGTGAAGGAATGCAAGGAGAAATTTGAAGAGGGAATTAAAGTCCAAGGAGAGGGAATAAAAACCTTGCAGTTTGCTGATGATGTGTAATTCTGTGAGAGACAGCAGAGGGCCTGAAAGAGCAAATAAACAGAATGAATAGTGTCTTCAAAGGAAGGTATAAGATGAACATTAACAAGACTAAAATGAGTGTAACGGAATGTAGTGTCCGAAAATCAGGTGGTGCTTTAGGAATTAGATTAGGTAATGAGACAATAAAAGTACTAGATGAGTTTTGTTATTTTGGTAGCAAGGTAACTTCTGATGGCCAAAGTAAAGAAGATATAAAATGCAGAATGGCTATCGAAAGACAAGCATTTCTAAAGGAGCAAAATTTGTTAACATCCAATATTAATTTAAATGTCAGGAAGTCCTTTCCTAAAGCATTTGTCTGGAGTGTAGAATTGTATGGGAGTGAAACATGGACGATAAGCAGTTCAGACAAAAAGATGATGGAAGCTTTTGAAATGTGCTGCTATAGTCGAATGATGAAAATTAGATGGGTAGATCACATAACTAATGATGATGTGCTTAACAGAATTGGGGAGAAAAAGAAGTTTCTGGCATATCCTGACTAAGAGACACATTCTCAGACATCAAGGAATTGTCAACATTGCATTTTAAGGAAGTGCGTGGGGTAAAAATTGTAGAGGGTATCCAAGGGACAAAAGATGCAAAAGGGTGTAGGTTGCTGTACATATTCTCAGATGAAGAGGCTTGCACAGGACAGGGTAGCGGGGAGAGCTCCATCAAACCAGCCTGCAGACTGAAGACCACAAAACAGCAACCACCATTGTGTCTCACAGCAGCAATGTCTGTAGCATTAATATTAGTGGTGACAAATTGTAACAGTCAGAAGCTGAACTGAATAGGGATCTTCTTAGTTGCTATATGACTCTTCTTATTTTCTACTCAAATATTTCTCCTTCTGATTCAGAATCATTTATTTGTTCCTCTTGAGTTCAAAAATATCCCATTCACTCTGTAAATGTGACATATTTGTAGCATTATTACAGTAAAATCTAATGAGAATGCAAGCAAAACTCTAACAAAATAAACACACACATTTGCTTAGTCAGTCGCGGCAACACCACTTAGCTTTGTTAATGTTTCTTTTGAAATGATTAAAGAAATTGATAACAGGAGGCAGCACCTGTCAAGGTAACAGGTAGAGAGACATCCGTACATTGTTTTTTAATGTACTGTTTCATCAACATTTCAGGAAAGAATTCAACAATTAAACAATTTTCTTAAAAAGTCAGGTCTATGGAGTGCTAGGTATACACAGTGCCTACCCCTTCATGTATTAATTATATATCATTGAAAAGTGTATGTAGGTACTGTTTGAATACAAAAGAAGTAATTTGCTGGATGGTGGTCGTCAGTAAATCGGAAGATGTATTACTTTCGAAATACTAAATCACTATAGTATAAAATCCCATAGAACCTTTGTTTGGCGTGTGATACAAAACTTTTTTTTACGTATGTATTACAGAATTTTCTCGCCAACACAAGTCTTCAGCAAACTATTCTCAAAACATGTCCTTCAGACATAATGCTTTTTGCAGATGATAAAATTAGAAAGTTATTGATTTGCCATAACATATTTGAAACTTAATCATTTATAAATTGCATTATTTTCCTCTGTGTTCAAAATTGGCTTTTTTCTGCTTTTTAGAGTAGAAATTGCTTTCATAAATTATACATGTTTTTAGAAAACAATGCTTTTGTAGCCTTTTACTGATGCTTATTTAACTTATTGTTTTTTTGTTCATATGGGACCACTATAATATTGATATTAACTGTTTAATTAGGTAATTGGTGGAATGAATCAAGATCACCTGACAATAGCTGTTGCAAATGAATTGGAAAAAGCATTTGGTGGCTGGATTCCACCATCAATTGCTGTGTAAGCAATTGCCAAATTGTTTATTTGTTGGTGGCTGGTAATATGTGATACATAACAATGTGAGTGGAAAATTTGTGGTGCTTTTAATGGCTGAATTTTTAAGCTTTAAAATAGTTATATGCCTAGACCTTTTTCTTCAAAGGCAGCTGTATGGAGTGCTGTGTGTACACAGTGGCTTTGCTTACATATATTCAATGCATACAATTGAAATTATTATGTATCTAATGGTTTATTATTGAGTGTACTTGGAGAGAATTGCAGATAGCCCATATTTTAAATATCTGCATGAATCTAAACAAAATTACGTTTATTTGTGTGTGAAAAGCAATTTACATAACCAATTTGTAACAAAATGTTTGTAGGGTGTGCTAGTTTTCATGTGATTATCTTTTATTATTATTTTTCCAGTGCTGAATTTCATTCCTGCATTATTCATTCTTAATTTTAATGCATCTCTTATAGTTTGTTTTGTCTTTGTTTCATTATTCCATATTTCACTTGGGCTGCATCTTTGCCTCCTGTTGTTCTCATCTTATCTGTTCATTGCACTGCTGTGATTTCAGCAGCATTTGATTCATTCCATTGTTATGGGTTTCAGAGTTTTCATGGCAGTTTGTTCTGTTATCACATTGTGCTTATATCTATCTTTTGAATCTATAGAGTGGTTTAATAACAGGACATTCACGAGCTATCTGATGCATGTTAATCTATTATTTGTGTTTAGTCTTTGTCTCCTTGAGAAGTTAATTGAGGTGCCAATTTCAATTTGTTACTTCTTAATATTTGCTCTAGCTAATTGTGCTACTTTTGCTAACTTTAATTTTTTAAACACCTGCATGTTCTTTCTGTATGACATTCCAGCTGTGCCACTTAATCCATCAGTTGTTACTGTATTTCTGACACAGAGTACTCTTACAAATGCTGTGGAAATTATTTAGACTTTCAGTACAGTATCAAGTTCTATTGATGTAATTATTATTATTTTTAAAAAGATTTCATAGCCTTTTAAATGGCAGTGTTATATCAGGTATTGACGTGTATTACATAAATACCTCCAGCTAGTCTCTCAACTTAGTTGTTGTGTTGCCCATTTGTTTGCTTTTGGATAATTCTTTACTTGCCTGGTGTTAGTGAAACTATCCAGTGTATGTTTAATTAGTTATACTTCTCCAGTATTTTTCAGTGTGCCATTTGTGCACTCGCTCTTCATTTCTTCATAATCAATAGTTACAATAGTTAGCTACAAACTGGACAATGTGTACTTCTCTTTCTGTGTTGTACAGTGTTCTATACTGGTAATATTTTACATGTGTTACTTAAGTGCCAAAGATATGCACAAAAAAGCTTTATGATTAGATTGATTCTGGTCATCATGTGCCAGTTTATTGTATTAATTGTTTACATGCTATATACTTTTGAAGTTTGAGAAAGTGGGTTTTCATGGTGTATAATTTCTATTGTTTCTACTACATTTGCCCAAAGATCATACATTTTGGGTCACATTTAGGTTGGTAACATTTTCTTCAATTTATTTCCAGTTTCTTGAGATGTAAAATATAACAGATCACAGTCATTATGTGTATCAGGATTAAGAAGCTTTCAAAATCTAACTTTTATTTGAAAATAGTCACCATGTATTCGTCTCTTAAAATTTGAATTCATTTTTTGACATCTGTGTTCCAATTGTTTTAAACACAACTATTGCAATTAACATTGGACTGGTAAACATCCTGTGTCTGTAATACCTGGAAATGTTATCCCTGCTGTTTGATCTTGTTCTTGACACATAGCTGGTCTGACACCGGGAATTCAGTTTTCTTGAAAAAAGATCAGCTAGCTATTAAGTTTACCTCACTCTATAAAAGTAAATAATGTATTTTAAATGTATTTCAGTAATGTGTGAAAACAAATATGACTCAAACAAGTGTATTCAAGCAAGTTTTGTAGTCATGAAATATGAATGGAAATGTTATGTTTGTAATTTTTAATGTAGATGACTCAACTTGTTCATTATTGCCTGATGTGTTATTCACATATTGGTTAACATCCTTTCCAGTTAAGAAATTCAGAACACTGAGGATTGATATTTTGTTCGAAAAGTGCAAAATTTTATAAGTGTTACAATTACATAATGAATTTTACACACATACTCTCTCCACTTTCTCATGATGCCACATAAAGTTTTTTTTCTTGATTCTTTGTTTCTTTAGTCCAATGAGAGAACACACAAATTTACTTTTTGGTTGTAATTCAAAAGTCAATTTTTACCATTGCTTTTAGCTGTTATTTTTCTATTAATTTGTAACAAGTGATTGCATTTACGTTTTTATCACATTCAATACTTGCACTACATCATCATTTGCCTTAAGGAGAAAGAAATGTGGAGAGCTGTACATTGTTCATTGAGACCCACTAGTTGACAGGATCTGTAAAGTGAGTTAAAGGTCTCTAGTTCTTTGCTCGGATTCTTTCAGCTGATGTTAGACATTAATATCTAATGCTCTTTTGTTTTACAGTACTGTTGTATCTAGGTTCATCTAGAAATTTAAGAAAAATATTTTATTAAAAATAAGAAGTTGTGGGGAAATGATTGTGACCACTACATATATGCGCTGTTGTTGCATGTTATTCTCAAATTCTTTAAAGAATATTTCAATCTGAAGAACAATAAATTAAGAGCAGTGAAGTTCTTAATATCATAAAAAAGAGTAATCATCTATACTATGTGAAATGCAGTGAGTCTTAAGCTTAAATGATAGTGTACACTCTCCATGTTCAATTTAAGTTACCCAGAAATTGTAATTATTATTGGGTAATGGTCATTAAAAATATTGTCAGATCTGTTTGGCAAAGTGTCTGGTATTTTTGTGTCGGACAATAAGAAATGATAAATATTTTTGTAACATATATTTTAGCACACTTACCTGCCTATCTGCTTGTTAGTCAAAGTGTAAACTAGTGAAAGTAAATTTCCTGAGTCATATATGTTTCAGTTGTGTACTCGTTTGAGTAGTAATGCAATGTTAAAACACACAAAAGTTGAAAAATAGTTTTCTTCCATGTATTCTGTACCATCTTTTGACCAAGATGTGGGTAATATACTTGCCATGCAAGACTTACAAAGTAGTAACATAAGAAGTCATGTAGGAAGCCTGCAGTTTTCTTGAAAGTGTGAATGACAGCTCTTGCGTTTGTTTGTTTGTTTGTATGTGTGTGTTTTGACAATTAATTTTGTGGAAAATAATGTTACTGCCTAAAAATGCAAGGGACCACAAACCATTTCTTTCTTTGTCATAGCAGATTTGGTTTTACTGTGCACCTAATTTCTGTAAATCTGTGTAAATGAATAATTAACTACATGCAGGGCTTACAGAATTTGTAACACAAACAGATTTAATGATTGAAATACTCCTTTCATTAGCAGTTGATGATATAATCTATTGTAAACATCACCTTGTTTTTTATATATGTTTAAATAACTTCATTTGCAATACTTTGTAAAGAAGCAGTATTTTATATGTTGTATTTGTTATAATCTGTTGCATGTCTTCCTAGTAATTACTGTAAAAGTTATATTTTTGCCAGAAAAAACTGTAAATACTTAAAAAAGAATGTGCAACAAATGTATTTTTTTATTCATGCCTCAGTATTAACAAAATATTTTATACGTATTATGTGTTGTAATTAATTGAAATCCTTCCATTCACACTGCAGAGGTGAAATGCAGTCACTGTTTGTGAAATGTTTCTCTGTGTAATTAACTGTCATGGTATTCTTTCACCGTATAAAGTCAAGAGCTTCAAAATTTCTGCTTGTGATAATATTTTGCTAATTAGGTGTTATGTACTACAAGTAAAAAAATGATAGTTCAATCATGATATGTGTATGTTAAGAACAGATTTATCTGACAATGATCTGTGTTAGCTCAAAGCTTTCTACTTCCAAATGAACTACTCAGAGTACTAAGTACAGAATAACAACTAGAAACAGATCGTTTACCCATAAGTGAACTGAAGAATATTAGATGGTCCCACTCTGAAACAGTAGTGAGGATTTGTAGTTCCAGAAACTGTCAGTCCTAGTCTGAATGGTGCTATCACCTTTCAGTTTCAGGAACTGCAGCATGACCATTCTAGATCCAGGCAGACTGTGCAAATGGTCCCGTTCCGGTCACTATTTTAAGTTCCTCAGCTCCAGCTCATTGCTCGGTATTGAGCTGTCATCCAGTTTGTTCACTGTGCTCATCCACTCTCATTGTTTCTGACTCTTTTTGAAAGTTGAACTGCTGGTTCTTTGCGTGTTCTGTTCAGTGACCATCACCAGTAATATGCAGTTTATAGATTTTTTATAAATTGTTACTAAACAAGTATAAAAATTACATTCTGTGTAATATATACTTTTTACAGGCATCATAGAGGCAAATCTGCTTATTTCTTCGTAATTTTTAACAATGACAGAAGACATAATTCTCGTGGGGTATTTAATTACTATTTGTATGTTTTTAGATTACATCTGTTTCAGTTACTATTTAGTTTTTAATGTAACTATTAATCATTTCCCTAAAATGTTGTGTCAGAATATGCCTTTCGTTTCTAGACAACATGTAACACTAAGGTAGCTGCAGTTCCTTTGTGCTACCTATTTGTTAGATTCTTTGTGTTAAAAATAGTAGTGCTTGATATCGAATGAGTAGGAAAATTGATTCTGATTTCGAAAGATGTAGACATCAATAATACGGTATTTCCTTTTTATCTCAGAAATTATCGTTCATTTTGTATAAACCAACTACAGATTTTTTGTTATTTTGATTATTTGTTGTTGGATACAAAAGGAATGGTGAATTAGTAGAAAGGAACAGTTCCCAAAGTGGAACACTCATCAATGAACTGGTCTGCCCATCTCTGATGCCAACTATGGGCTTTAGTTAATCTGAGGTGTTTGTTAAGTAACATTTAAATGACACTTCAACAATGCTGATAATATTTGTTGAGAAGTAATTACCTAGTATGTATTCAGTTTAATAATCAGTTAATTAGCAAAACAATGTCTCAAGACAGACATGATCTACACACACAGGTTTTGTGATGGATGGACATTGTCATGTTACCACTTCTGGGTATTTGATGGAATTCTATTTCATCCAATGAAATGACATACTGTATTTGTGGGAATATAGGCCACACCTAAACTTTTGACACGATATTGTAGGGGAAAAAATCTTGAATATAGGCTGCAGGTTTTTAATTGATTTCATAAGATGTAGACATCAATAATACAGTATCGTTCATTTTGTGTAAGCCAACTACAGTATCTTTACAGTAACTACAGTATACCAACAACAGTATCTCTGACGTCCACACTCCTCAAACACCATCTTCATGACCTAGGTCGTGAATTACCTTTCCCTTCCGTCCCCATCCTTTTTTCTTCCCTTCTCTGCCATCTGAAGAAAGAAAGCTTGTCCTTTTTCGTCCTTTTTTTTTTACTTTTTCTTCATTTGTGTAACTATCGGCGGTACAGCACAAAGGTAAGTACTGGCCAGCCAATCTATCTCTTTTGAAAAATAATTTATCATCTCCGAGGAGAATTTCTATCATTAATCGGTTTTTAATTTTTTTGTTTATTTGTCTAATGGAAGTTTCTCATATTAAAAACTTATTGTTTCGAACCCATCTCCTCTTTTCAACAAATTCAAAAGCAATGTTTAAAACTGTAAATCAATGAATAAGAAAGTGAAATGACAGACTGATTGTCATGCAGCGCACCGAGTGAGGTGAGGGTGAACCAGTGCGTGTTATGGGAGTTTCAAGTGCTATGTTGCGTAGTCGTGTCTGCGGAATACAGAGTTTTTTTCAGATTTCGTATGAGAGCAATGGTGTGTGTGTGTGTGGTGTGTGTGACACAATTTTTTGCTTGAGAGATAATGGGAATTGGAAAAAGTACGAACAAGCTACACTGCCAAACACTTAAGCTTCAGGTTGCCCAGTAACAGTAAGGAACATGGACAGTGGGAAGCTGGACGTAAATTTGACATCAATAAAAAAATTGCATTGGCATGTTTTTTGGCCCATTTTAGATTTTCCTGTAGTTTTATGATAAAAAGAAATTCAACAAAAATAATAAAAAAATTGTGGACGATAAAATTACATCTCTACTATTTGTGATGATATTTATGCACTCAAGTCGGGCTCACTGGTCTTGGGGTAAAGTGCTTGACTGGAAACCATAGGGTCGTGGGTTCAAAACCCAGTCGGACCTCGGATTTTTTCAGTCTGCACTTTAACCCATTCAACGATGTGAGGAGTCACCAGAAATGACATATAGTTCAGATTCCACGTTAAGCTGTAGGTCCCCTTTCCCCGGTTGGATAACTGGGGTAGGCTAGTGACACGCAAGTCGCCGAAGTGGCGTCCAATTGAAAGACTTGCACCAGGCCAATGCACCACATGAAATAATTATTATTATGCACTCAACATATAATATTCTCTCTGATCCCCAAAATTATTTGATCTTTGAGTGTAGCTTTGACAAACATACAATTTCTCTGAACTTTTACCTCTTTGAACTATTATTTTAATATCTCGCCCATATTTTCATAAGCTTTTTCCATTAAAATATTATCAACTGTCTTGTCATGGTAGTTTGTCATCTTTTTCAAGTTTATTTTCTGTGCCTGCACTAGTTTATGTAAAATCAAGTGACAGTGTCAAATTGATGCTATTTTTGGAAATATATATGAAACGGTGTGAGTTGTAGAAATGCAAAGTTGTTGAGAATTTTCTCCTCTACAAATACGTTTATTCAATTTTTGTCTCATTGTCAGATGAATGGTTAAGGTGTTATTTCCAATTAAATTTCCTGCTATCAAAAGACATATTTTTAGTGTTACTGACATGTTTTGTCTGGGAAAAAAGAAAGTTCTGGTCACTGGTGGTGAACAATAATGTCTGTAAAATTTGGTGCCGATTGTTTGAATGGTGCAACTCATAATGTAGGAACATGTTACAGAGAAAGACAGTGTCTAATTGCCATTATTTCGGTAAAGAACTCTGAAACGATACGAGATATGAAAAAGACAACATAAGGGAGCAAAGTTGTAGAGAATTTTCTCCTCTACAAATTTGTATATTCGTGCCAGATGAACAGTTAAGTTGTATAAGCATTTAAATTTTGAGCTGTCAAAAGGCGATCATGAAGGCCCACTTTTAATGTTACTGCTGTAACTTGAAATGGGCCAAAAGCATTCATTGTTAGTGTACAAGTGAGGACAAACTATTAAATTGTTCAAAGAATCATTGTGCATTGTGAGATCAAAACTGTAATTCTCCCAATGTAAAAAAGACTTGCTTGACTTCAATTGGAAAAATTCAAAGAAGGAACTGTGGTTTTTCTTTTATAATAGAAATGATTCAGCTACAAGGCTTCAAAATAGCCTCGAGTTCCATGTACATCGTTTCTTGGAAATTACCCCCAACGAATGTGAAGGCAGTGAATCTGGTCATGATACAATATGTTATTTTAAAATATAGCATTTGAACTCAATATCAGTATTTTAGCTACACAAATCAGCTGTTCCGACATCTCTCATCACATCACCACTCGCTGTAGGTGTTACCAACATAAACGTCATGGTAATAATTTGCACTATGCACTCTAGACTTTTATCTTGAAGATTAGCTTCATTGACCACATGGTACATGACAAATGTACATTGAGCCCATTCGATTTATATCAAAACAACTTTCATTAATTAACCTGTGACCTGCTGTTTCCGTGAATGTGTTCATAAACGTAAATGCCATTTTTAAAGATACTTTATTAAATTTTCTCAAATCAAAATAAACTTGAGCATGTAATTTTTTAAACTTAACTTAACTTAAACGGGAGGGGTGGGGGAGAATAGAATCTTGATTATAGGCCGCACCATAATTTTGCAAGCCAAAATTTGCAAAAAAAAAAAAGTGAGGCCTATATTTGAGCAAATACGGTATTTAACCAATAGTGAAAAGTTTAGTAAGGGCTTCTTTGCTGTGTGTGGGACCTGCTACTCAGTTACCATGTTCCGTGTTGCTCCTGGACAGGCTAGACTTCTTCCTGATTGCCTAGGGAGAGAAATGGCCACCAGTTCAACACACTTTCTTCTAATAAATAAAAAGACATTCTCATTTAACTCATATATTTTAGAGCCATTTGCTCCATACTCCATTACCACAAGTTATTAAGAAGTTTTATACACAAAATATTACATAGAATGTGTCCTTTGAGTCTACAAATAAAATTAATAAATTTACTAGCAACAATTCACTACAAAGAGTCTTTCTTTTGTTTCCATTAATCTAAGAATACACAGTGACATTTGCACGGGGTTGTTATCTCACTCTGTAATCATCTTTTTGAGGTTATAACATACTGTGCCCCCTTCAATGTGCAGAATAACATACAAGAGAAAACTATCATTCTTACATTTACTGTAGTCATGTTCTAGTTCATGAACCACAGGCAATGTATGAGTGCCCAAGTAAGTGGTCCTGATAGTTGAGATACCAGTTACTTTGGAACAAGATTGGGCATCTATGAAATGTTGTGGCCAGCTTTGTGCTCAGACAGCACTGGTTAGTCCCTCAACTGTTAATAGTAAAACCCATTGGGGCCCTAGCAAGTATGGCTATCAACCTGCTTCCCAGGTACTTCAGTATGATGCTTGCAACAGTCAGAACAAATTGCCTTGGGCCTTTGAAGGTGGTGGAGTCCCACCTCTAAGACAGGCCAGGGACTCCTCAGATACTAGGCAGAGAACTGGAATGAGATTGAGAGCTATTAATATCAATGGGGATTGCACTGGGAAGAAGGGAGAGCTGGCAGAGGCTTCAATTAAGATGGGGCTAGATGTTTTAGCTGTTAGTGACGTTAGGGAAAGGGGACAGTAATAGGACTAAGTTGGAGAATACAAGGTCTACCTGTCAGGAGTCAAAGCAGGAAGAGCACAGTGGGGTGTTGGGTTTTACATCATGAAAATAGTCGAACCCAGCATAATTGTAATAAGGTATGTAAGTGAATGACTGATGTGGATAGATTTGGCCATCTACAGCAAGAAAATTAGGATTGTGTCAGTGGATTCGCCCTGTGAAGGGACAGATCAAGATGAGATGGGCAGATTTTACAATGCTAGGATAGGAAATCGAACAGAAGGGTATGAAAAGGTTATGGGTAAGTTTGGGGAGGAGATGGAAGCCAACAAAAACAGTAAACAGCTCTTGGATTTCTGTGCCAGTATGGGCTTAGTTATCACAAACTACATTTTTAAGCATAAGGTCATTCACCTCTATACTTGGGAAGGAAGGGGAACCAGATCTGTTGTTGATTGTATGATAACAGATCAAGAATTAAGGAAGGCAGTCAAGAACACTCGTGTTTTCAGAGAGTTCTTTGGTGATACTGGTAATTATTTAATCTGCAATGAAATTGGTTTCGTGAGGCGAAAGTTCAGAAAGTCACGTCCATATCTTCAAATGTTTGTAATCCTATGGGACCAAACTACTTTGGTCATCAGTCCCTAGTCTTACTAACTACTTTAACTGAGGTAAACCAACCTAAGGACCTCTGGCGTGGGAGGCTGCGCAATCCATGAACATTGCGCTCCAGACCGCTTGGCTACACCTGCGCTACGGTCCATATGTAGAAGGATAAGAGTGGAGAAGCTTCTGGACAAGGAAATTGGGCACAAATACATAACAATGATCTCAAAAAGGTACCAGTTAGTTGAATGTAGTCATTTACACTCAATGGAAGAGAAATGAACAAGGAAGAAGCAACAGGCAGACACAGAAAGTTATGTTAATGACAGAAACAAAGCCAAATGGATATAATTTCAGAATACAAGCAGAAATTGTGGGTCGGCTTTGGAAATAAGATAGAAACTATGGATCAAGCTGCGGGAAAACCATTGTGGAGCATAATTAGCAGTCTTCAAAAGGGAGGGAAGAATGAATTAATAAATGTTTTGGACAGATCAGGAGAGCTGCTAGTGAATACTGTGCATGCTTTGGGCAGATGGAGGGAATATTTTGAAGAATTGCTGAATGTAGGTGAAACGTTCAATGAGGTATCAGATTTTGAGGTAGAATGGGATAGGAATGAATGATAGAAACTGGATCTCATTCGAGGAAGTGGAGAGAATGGTCAATAGATTGCAGTGCAATAAAGTGGCTGGGGTGGATGAAATTAAGCTGGAACTTGTCAAATATAGTGGAATGTCAGGTCTCAATGGTTACACAGGATAACTGAGAAGGCGTGGGAGTCAGGACAGGTTCCGTCTGACTGGACGAAGGCGGTAAACATACCAATTTTCAAACATGGAAACAGAAAAGATTATAACAACTATCGAGGTATCTTTTTAATTAGTTTTGTGGGGAAAATTTTCTCGAGTATTGTTGGAAGGAGAGAGTGAATAATAGTTGAAGACAAGATGGATGAAAATCAGTGTGGGTTTAGGCCCATTAGAGGCTGTCAGGACCAGATCTTCAGTTTACAGCAGATAATGGACATGTGCAATGAGTGGAACAGAGAACGGTATTTATGTTTTATAGGTCTAGAAAAGGCTTATGACCATGTTCCTAGGAGGAAGCTATTGCCAGTTCTACAAGATAATGGAATAGGATACAATCTTCTACAGGCAATTAAAGGTCTTTACGTAGACTGTAAGGCAGCAGTTAGACGACAAATAAGTTCATAGTTCAAGCTACTTTCAGGGGTACAACAAGGCTGTAACCTGTCACCAATATTGTTCATACTGTTCGTGGATCATATGTTGGAAACAGTAGACTGACATAGTGGGATTAAAATAGGTGAAAACTAAATAAGAAGTCTTGCATATACAGATGACTTATTTGTGATGGCATGCTCAATTGAAAGGTTGCAATTTAATATTTCAGAGCTAGATAAGAGGTGTAAGGATTATTACATGAAGACCAGCATCTCCAAAACAAAAGTAATGTCTGTGGGAATGAGATTTACACAGATTGGAGGAGGAACAAAGTTAGAACAGGTAGACAGCTTCAAGTACCTAGGATGTATTTCAAACAGGATGGTGAAAGAACTGGAATCAAGGTGTAGCAAAGCTAATGCAGTGTTTGCTCAGCTAACATCCACTCTCTTCTGCAAGAAAAAAGTCAGTACGAAGTTAGTGTGATGCACTGCTATCTTTCGACCTACGCTGTTGTATGAGAGTGAAAGCTGGGTGGATACAGATTACCTTATTCATAAGGTTGAGGTTACAGATATGAAAGTAACAAGAATGATAGGAGGTACTAATAGATGGGAACAATGGTAGGAGGATGTCCATAATGTGCAAATCAAAGAAAAACTGTCAATAAATACCATAGATGAAGCAGTTAGAGTGAACAGGCTAAGATTGTTGGGACATGTTACATGCATGGGAGAAGCAAGGTTATGTAAGTCATGGGCTTGGAGTGGAGAGTAAGTGGAGTTGAGGTAGATCAAGGAGAAAGTACTTAGATTCCGTGAAGAATCATTTTGAAGTAAAAGTTGCAACATCAGACGAGGCATCAATGTTAGCTTTGATTAGGGGATCATGGAGGAATTGTAATAGGGGACTATGCTCCAGACAGAATGCTGAAAGGCATAATCAGTCCCTGATGATGATCATGGGTTCCATTAGTTTCTATTGAAAGCACTTGCCTTCTGTTTGTTGGTGATTTCATCATACAAGAGTTTTATCATCACAAAATCATTAACACTTGGTTGGGTGTTTTCAGAGGGTCCTTTAACAATTTTGTTCTCATTTGGATTGTCTTCCCAAAATTGCATTTTGCTGATGACATTGTAATTCTGTCAGAGGCAGCAAAGGACCTGGAGGAGCAGTTGAATGGAATGGACAACGTGTTGAAGAGAGCGTATAAAAGGAACATTAACAAGAGCAAAACAAAAACAATGGAATGTGGTCTTAGAAAATCAGGCAATGCTGAAGGAATTAGATTAGGTAACGAAACAGTGAAGGTGGTAGATGAGTTTTGTTACTTGGGTAGTAAAATAACATGCGATGGTCGCAGTACAGAGGATATAAAGTGCAGAATGGCAATGGGAAGAAAAGCATTTTTGAAAAAGAGAAATTTGCTAACATCGAATATTAATTTGATGGTAAGGAAGTCTTTTCTGAAGGCATTTGTGTGGAGTGTTGCCTTGTACGGGAGTGAAACATGGACGATAAGCAGTGCGGACAGGAAGAGAATAGAGGATTTTGAAATGTGGTGCTACAGAAGAATGCTGAAGATTATGTGGGTAGATCGCATAACTAATGAAGTGGTACTGATCAAAATTGGCGAGAAAAGGAATTTTTGGCATACCCTGACTAAAAGAAGGGATCACTTGTAGGACACATTCTTAGACATCGGGGAATTGTAAATTTAGCATTGGAGGGAAGTGTGTGGGGTAAAAATCACAGAGGGAGACCAAGAGATGCGTATACTAAGCAGATTCAAGTGGATGTCGGTTGCCGTTCTTATGAGGAGATGAAAAGGCTTGCTCAGGATAGAGTAGGGTGGAGAGCTGCATCAAACCAGTCTCCGGACTGAAGACCTTAACAACATCCCTAAATTCTTCATCAGATATACTGAAATTATCAAAATCCAATTCATCACTCTTGTCATGAACCAAGAATATTTCATTATCAGATTTAAACTCCAAGTCCTCATTGTTAGGCCTATTTTGCTTTAGGTTTTGTGCCTGGAGTAGATCTAAATTGGAGCCACCCCCATGTTTCACTTCACTGGAGTCCGCAATTCTATGTTCCTTAGTATGGACACCTTTGCTCCTGTTGTTCTTCAGATCTTCAAGCATTTGTGATAAAATGCTTTCACCCGCAGTGAGCTATGTTCCTTAGTATGGACACCTTTGCTCCTGTTGTTCTTCAGATCTTCAAGCATTTATGATAAAATGCTTTCACCCGCAGTGAGCTGAAGCCTCTGTCACATTTAATCTCACTTTCAGTTGAACAGATTGTCTCTTCAGTAATGATTTCACCCAGTCGACATCAGGCATATTGTTTTTGAATCTTGGCTCTTGCATTCCAATTTTGTCAAGATATCTTTTGACAATATAATATATAAAGCGGAGTGTCCCGATGTTTGTGTGTACGTGTTGCGTACAAATCTACAGTTTTGTTCCAACCTTTACGAAATTTTGTACACGTAAGCTTCAGTCTATGAGGACGGTTCCCTAAGTGTAAGAATGTGAGAATCACGTACAATAGATAGTTCACAAGATATGACGTCATTAACTATGAGATGCATGAAAAACTGCTGTATTTAGCGACAATGCTGCTCATTTTCTCCTAAACCACAGGACCGATTTCAGGGTTAAGAATTGCATACAACACATAGATCACAATATATGACATCTTAAACAATAGGAATCACAAAAAACTGCCACATAATGTGGTGAGATTTTATAAATATGCTATATGAGAATAAGAGTACTTAGCAACTTGCAACAAACTTGAAACATAATTTCAAACCCTTATTAAACTTTTTCTCGCTACCATCCATACCAAAATAATGAAAGGAAAAAAAGTTTCTCGCTTACTACTTTTCTGCTGTTTATGGAGTGAAACTACGGCATTTGTTATGATGTTACAATTTGTAATTTTTACACTACAAACTGTAGCTGCAGGAAATTTTACAGACAGTATACTTGCATACAGTCGAGTGTACCTTCTAAATTGTATCACAGTACAACTCCTAGTTCATGAGGTATGAGTACACAAACAGTAATGTTCATGGAAAACTGCCACATCACGCACCAAGTTTTAATCTATTACTTCTTTACTACTAATTGTATTCGCAAGAAATTTTACAGACATACAGCCCTTATACAAATGAATATACATCTGAAAAATAGCAGGAATAAATAAATACCCGGGCAACACTGAGTTTTCAGCTAGTTGGTCATACATCAAACGCAGTATAAAGGAAACTCCAGTGTACAATCAAGAGTAAAGAATCTGTCATTATTTTTTCATCATGTGTCATAGAACACATTGATGGCCATATTTTGGGGGGTTTTGCCACCTATTTTACGAGCAATAATACTCTTAGGCACACCATACATCTCAGCAGCTTTCCTTAATGACATTTCTTTTCTTCTTCATGCACCCAAAGTTGTAGATTATCATCTGAAAAGTCATGGTATTTTTTGGGTGCATCACCACCTATTGTACTGCCTTGGCATGTTTTTTACTCATAAATAAAATTAAAATCATCAATAGTATTTCATTTTGTGGACTCTTACTGAAGCAAGTGTAAATTGGGACAGTGTACCAAGTAACTCCAGAATTACAGTTTATAACTGTAAATTTTACTGGCTTAAAAAGCAAAATACAGAGCATCTTTGAAGTTGTTGAAAAGTGAGATTATAACACTATGATATGGTCAGCTACATAATTTCATTGCCTTAGCTAATACATACAAAGTTTTTAAGCATTTTTTTTCTTTTCAGAAAATCATATACAGCACAAACATATAACTACAGTTATGTCCCTATCTTGATATTTCCTGGAAAAATGTATTTCTTGCAAGTAAACAGTGTAAAAAGTGGGAAAAACGTAAAATCCGGGAATGTAAAAACAGAGTTATACTGAGTTACAGAGTTATTCTTTCCACTATAATTCTGCTGTATCGGTCTCCACAGCCTTACTAAACTGTGACCTTGTTCTAAAATTAAAAATAAAATAAAAAAAATAAAAAAAACCTGCTTCTGAGCATGATTATCAAAATTTTTGAACAATGATTAGGGAATCTTTCAACAATTTGTTGAATGTCATTGCACCTTAGGTACATGTAAGAAATATGGGGATGAGGGCAGTAACAGTACTCGGATAAGATTATCCATTATACTACATTACTTAGTAACTGAAAACTCTTTTGAGGACCTCATATTTTCAAAATTTACATTATGCATTACTATCAGCTGTATTGTAATGGAAACCTAAAAACTATTTGCACCTGCTTGAAAAAATGTAGCCAGCTAAGTGAAGTACACACAATTTCAAAGTTCTGAAGTCCAGAGGGTAAGTACATTATGTCACAAAAGTAGATTTTTTTTTCAATTAATGAATGTATCTGGTGTCATGTTTGTTACATTGAAGTTTATGAGCAGTTAGAGGGCAATCCGATAAGTGAAGTCTCAATTACTTAAAAATAATACAGACAAACAGTTATTTTCTATATTAATTACATGATTTTCAGGTTTAATAATTCTTTAATTTTTTTATATATTATCGTCATTTCTGTCAATGCAGTTGTAGATGCTCTGGCAGTTTTACAATGCTCATGTCATACCATGCCACCACCATGCCCTTTAGGAAGTCTTTAATCTCATCTTTCATCTTATTTTTGCAGTGTACAGGCAAATGTTCTTCCAGCTTAGGTAACATGTGGTAGTCACTTGGTGCAAAGTCCAGACTGTAGAAATGGGTGCATTATGACATTCAAATCAAAGTTTTGCAGGAAATCTACATTTGATGGATGATGTGTGGAGGGTATTGTCATGAAGTTGCTTGTGTGCTTGCTCAACATTCTTCTCCAGTTCTGAATTCTCTTTTCGAGTTTTTCCAGTGTTCCATAATACATATCAATGTTAGTCTCAGCAGTTAGAAAGTCAAGCAGTAGTTCTTCCTTCTAGTCCCAAAACACAGTAGTCTTGACTCTACCAATAGAAAGTGTTATTTGGATTTCCCACTTCCATGAACCACAGATATTGCCGAGGTGAGGTGTCTTATGTGTCTCCATGATATAGATAGCCGTACCGTAGGTGCAATCACAGCAGAGGGGTATCTGTGGAGAGGCCAGACAAACATGTGGCTCCTGAAGAGGGTCAGCAGCCTTTTCAGTAGTTACATGGGCAACAGTCTGTGTGATTGACTGAGCTGGCCTTGTAACATCAGCTAATGTGGCTTTGCCACACAGCTACTGCGAACGGCTGAAAGCAAGGGGAAACTACAGCTGTTACTTTTCCTGAGGACATGCAGCTCTACTGTATGAACATATGATGATGGCATCCTCTCGGGTAAAATATTCCGGATCTCCAGGCGGGGACTACTCAGGAGGATGTGATCATCAGGAAAGACAACACTTGCATTCTACGGATTGGAGCGTGGAATGTTAGATCCCTTAATCGGGTAGGGAAGCTAGAAAATTTAAAAAGAGAAATGGATATGTTGAAGTTAGATATAGTGGGGATTAGTGAAGTTCAGTGGAAAGAGGAATAGGATTTCTGGTCAGGTGAGTACAGGATTATAAATACAAAATCAGTTGGGGGTATTGCGAATAAGAAAATAGGAATGCAGGTGAAATACCATGAGCAACACTGTGATCGCAGTATCGTAGTCAAGATTAGGGACGGATCGAACCCCAATTTCACCAAATCGAATCCGAATACCGAATCTTAAATAAAACATGGGCCGAATACCAAACCCAAATTGAATCTTCCAAATCTCGAACCCAAATAATCTGTCAATGCAAGTACATGTATTTAAAAAGAATTACTACTCTATCACAGCTAGTGATGAAGATAAAGCCTTCTGGGATGGATCCCAAATGAAATATTACAGTAAAATTTAAGAAATTAAAATTTAATTTAGATTTTAAAACTTAAGGATATTTTTAATAACCCCCCCCCCCTCCTCTTAAAACAAATTTGTATGAAACATTTTGAGATATATGTTGTTCAGATACTTTAAAAGGTAATAAGAAACTTTCTTCACTCTATTACAAACAGTTTCATTTTAATGAAATAAAAAAAATTCCATAATGGTCTTAGAAAGGAAAAGCTTATGTATTTTTTCTTTTTTCAATGGGGAAGAGTCAAAAATAAAACCTGAACAGATGAGCAGCTATTTTGGAAGTTGGAAAATAGATCGTTAAAAAATAGGATGTGTAAATTTTAAATAATTTTATAGTGACAAATCAGGCATTCCATGACTGGTGGACAGGACATTCAGACAGAGAGAAATCCACATTAATTCGACGTGTGTGTACTTGTTATAGCCAGGAAGACATTTCAGACCCGTGAAAAGTACTTAATGCGCAGATTGTGAATTCCGGAGGGTTAAGCAAGGGTATTTTGTAGATCTATTTATTCTTTCAAATATTTAAGATCACGTAACTTGGCTGCACAGAATTTATATTCGGAGAAGATTTAAAAACCAGTACTAGAAGACAGTTGCTGTGCTTCATATCTAACTATTTCCATTGAGCATAAAAATAACACAAATGTAAATATTAACGTGATACATATATTCTCCCGCATTCGCTGTTGTCTTTTGGATTTGTTAGGCGGATGGAATTTAAATATGGTAACAGATGATACGGAAGATTATGTGGCGTAATGTTTACATTTGCTTATTCTTATGGTGAAGATAGTGTGGAATTTACAAATCACAATTCATAGGAACAATCCCTTGTCCGTAATAGAAAAACACGTAAGTTGTTGTACGAAGGCAGTGGTTGTAACGTAAGGCATATTGACACAACACAGGCTTGCCAGTCGGCTTTTTAGTAGCTTTTAGATAAGCCTTCAAATTATGGCTTTTGTAGCAGCACTAAACATTTACTAAATAAGAATGGAAATAACTATGAAACTAACTGCAGAAATATAAAACAATTTTATTAGTCTTATAACAAAAATTTTAAGAAATGCTTACATTAGCAGTTACATACCGGCAAAGTAATTCTGAATCACTATCACTAGACTCCTTGTTATTCAGTTCCTTCGTACTACAGAACATCACCCCTGGCACAATCTAGTGCATTCGATATCAAACATTTTTAAATGCCTGTTATCACAAATGAAAGGGCACTGTTATGCATAGTAATCTACAACATTCGTACCTGAAGGTTTCCATATAACACTTCGGATTCGGGATTCAATAGTATTTGGCCATTAAGCATCGAATCCGAAGCCAGTGTGCTAGATTCGGCAAATAATGGATTCGGCCGAACCACTCAGTCACAATCCTTCTCAAGATAGATACGAAGCCAACAGTGACCACAGTAGTACAGGTTTATATGCCAACTAGCTCTGCCAATGATGAGGAGATTCAAGAAATGTATGAGGAGCTAAACGAAATTATTCAGACAATTAAGGGAGAGGAAAACTTAATTGTTATGGGAGACTGGAATTCAGTAGTAGGACAAGGAGGGGAAGGGAAGATAGTAGGTGAATATGGTCTGGGCAAAAGGAATGAAAGAGGAAGCCGTCTGGTAGAATTTTACACGGAACATAATTTAGTTATAACAAACACCTGGTTTGAGAATCATGAAAGAAGGTTGTATACGTGGAAGAGACCAGGAGACACTGGGAGATACCAGATAGACTTTATAATGGTAAGACATAGATTTCGGAACTAGGCTTTAAACTGTAACACATACCCAGGGGCAGATATAAACTCTGACCATAACTTATTGGTCATGAATTGTAGGCTGAAACTGAAAAATCTGCAGAAACATAGGAAAATAAGGAAATTGGTCCTGGATAAACTGAAGGAACCTGACGTTCTTGAGAATCCCACAGGGAGCTTTAGGCAACAATTTACAGAAATAAAACAGTAGAGGAGGAATGGGTAGCATTGAGAGATGAAATAGTGAAGACAGCAGAGGACAAAATAGATAGGAAGGCAAGACCTACAAAAAATCCTTGGATATCACAGGACATACTGGATTTGGTCGATGAAAGGAGAAAATATAAAAATGCAGTAAATGAAACTGGCGAAATGGAGTACAGACGAGTAAGAAATGAGATTGACAGGAAGTGTAAAATGGCTAAGCAGCAGTGGTTGGAAGGCAAATGCAAGGATTTAGAATAATGTGTAAATAGGGGAAAATAGATAAAGCCTACAGGAAAATAAAAGAGATATAAGAAAAAAAGCTCTATGAATATCAAGAACACAGATGGAAAACCAGTTCTCAGCAAAGAAGGGAAAGCTGAAAGGTGGAAAGAGTATATAGAGAGGCTCTACGAAGGAAATGAACTTGGAGGCAATATTGAAGGAAGTAGAGAAAAAGTAGATGAGGCTGAAATAGGAGATACTATACTGAGGGATGAAATTGACAGAGCACTGAAATACCTAAGTCGAAACAAGGTCCCTGGAGTAGATGACATCCCCTCAGATCTACCAAGTCTCTGGGAGAACCAGCCATAAGAAAACTGTTTGACCTGGTGTGTAAGATGTATGGGACAGGTGAAGTACCCTCAGACTTTAAGAAAAATGTTATAATCCCCATTCCAAAGAAAGCAGGTGCAGACAGGTGTGAAAACTACAGAACCATCAGTTTAATAAGTCATGGTTGTAAAATATTAACACGAATTATTTTCAGAAGGATGGAAAAGCAGGTAGAAGCCGACCTTGGGGAAGATCAGTTTGGATTCGGGAGAAATGTAGGAACACGGGAGGCAATACTCACTTTATGGCTTATCCTAGAAGATAGATTAAGGAAAGGCAAACCTACATTTTTAGCTTTTGTAGATTTGGAGAAGGCATTTGACAATGTTGATTGGAATAAACTCTTTCAAGTTCTGAAGCAAGCAGGAATAAAATATAGGGAGCGTAAGGTTATTTACAACTTGTACAAAAACCAGACAGTGGTTGTCAGAGTTGGAGGGCATGAAAGGGATGCAGTGGTTGGGAAGGGAGTAAGACAGGGTTGTAGCCTTTCTCCAATGTTATTTAAGTTGTACATTGAGCAAGATATAAAGTAAAACAAGGAGAAATTTGGAGAAGGAATAAAGTTCAGGGTGAAGAATTAAAAACATTGCCTTTTGCCGATGACATAGTAATTATGTCAGAGACGGCAAAGAACCTGGAAGAGCAGTTGAAACATCAAAATTATTTTTAAAACTTTAATGAATTTTTCATCCATGAAAAAGGTTAGGCTCTGTGTAACGAAATCCAGAGATAATGTAAACCAACAGTTGAACATCTGTAGCAAACACTCTCTAGAAGCATATACGCAGCTTACGAAAATCGATTATAGAAATATACAGTAAAACATAAAATTTTAAGTACCCAACATGTACTTCAAAACATGAGCACATTATAGCATGTATAATTTATTAACACAGATGTCAAATACGCCAAAGATATATGAAAGCATAACAACATAAATATCTTCTGTACATCCTTTCTAAACATATGACATCTTAGCTGTAACTGTCAAAATATGTTTTCAAAATACGCAACATTATCATAATCTTTTTGACAGTTAATATAAATATACTTTAGATGTCTTATGTATGTCTGAACATCTAGACACATAAGTAAGTAGTTGTTAAGATCATTACTGTAATATTATAATACGACATACCACTGGTCTAATCTTAATGTTACCCATTTATACCGCAGGTCGCTTGACAACGGCATTATAAGCCGAAACAGATATGTCATGAAAATAAAAAATACTGGATAGCAGCGAATTGGTTTATTTATAAATAATAAAATTACCTGTCACTGTTAGGACCACAAAACCTTTGTAAATGATGTAATGTGAACAACTGAACATAATGATTGTCAGTGGTGTGGTGGAATCTACATAAACCTTCATCCATACTACTGATACCATTGTGAAAACTGTCCTAGGAAGCATTTTGTGTTGCTCCAATTGTATGCCGGTTGTGGGTGTAATGCTGACTGACTATCTGAGAGGGTGTGAAGCATTACATGCTGTATGTTTGGGGTGACAACTCTGACCACCAGGCCTTGTCTTCTGTATTGCGTAATATGTACAGGCATTGGGGCTATATAAAACATAATTTGTTAATTGATTTTTTACTGTGGATGGCTAAGGACGACATGTATAAAAATAAAAAACCAAATAAAATTCTAAAGCTGGTGTATGTTCTTTTGCACCGCCAGCAAGTAACCAAAATTTGCCCATATTATGTTGTATCTAAGCTCTCTCTGATCTACAAGTAGTTAGTTTGCTAATTCTGCATTGTGTCTAAGCTCTGTTGGATTATTTAACATAATTATCTGCAAGGGACACTTTTAAACATATTTCTTCCAGTGCATTTAAGACATTCCCATTGTTTTCTATAGAGAGGATTTCTAAATTATTCTATGGGTCGGTAATGGAATGCTGTTAATCTCGCGGGTAAGTGATTAATGTTGACTTAGAACTATTCAAATTAAGATGCTCCTAAAAGCATCTTAACAAATGCTCTTCCCAGTAAATAAGTACTGTGTGCTGGACTGGAATTCTAACTGGGGACCTTTGCCTTTTACAGACAAATGCCCTGCCAACTGGGTTATCCCAGCATGCTCCATGCCCCGTCCTCTCAGCCTTAGATCCATTAATAACCTGATTCCTACCTTCCTAACTTCAACAGAAGTCCTCTTTCGAAACTTGAAGAACTAGCACTCCTAAAAGAAAGGATATTGAGGAGAAGTGGCTTGACCGTAGCCTAGGGGGTGTGTGAGAATTATATTCTCACTCCGCAGCAGAGTGTGCACTGATGTGAAACTTCCTGGCAGATTAAAACTGTGTATCTGACTGGGATTCAACCTGGGACCATTGCCCTTTGCAGACAATCCCAGTCTGGTAGTCAGTTTTAATATGCAAGCAGTTTCATATCAGCTCACACTCTGCTGTAGGGTGAAAATATCATTCTGATTAGATACATCCCCTAGGCTGTGGCTAAGCCATGTCTCCAAAACATCCTTTCTTTCAGAAGTGCTAGTCCTACTATACTATTACAAACAAATATTAAATATATTGAATATTATTACAGTAGAAGCCCAGTTAACCAATTTTTTTCAGTTAAGCCATGAACAGCTAATATGCACAACAGTTTTTTGCAATATAATAATAGTACACTTTTTTGAAAGATTTTGAACATCAAACAAAATGTAATACAGTACCTCTTTAAATGCTACACTCATGTTCTTTATTTAAGTTAAATTTACAGTACAATTTTAGATTTTCAGTACAACAATTTACAACAAAGTGCCTAACAATTTGTAATATATAAAATTCTTATTCAGAAAACTGTGTAATTGTTGTTTGCTTCTTGTGCCGCTCAATATGTTTCCTAGCAGCAATGTCGTGCCATCTTTTCATTAACATAACGTCATCTGGCGTTACCTCACTGCACTGCTCTATGAATCGTAGGGCAACCTAAAAGAAACAGACTCGAACTGTAATTTCTGTATACACAGAGAAGTTTGAAAGCCAATAAATTCCTAATTTAGACTTACATAACTGTAGTGCTCGAAAACCATCATCAGCTGTCACCCTGTCATCCACTTCACCTACTTTAGGGTCTTCAACCTTGTCAACGTTTGTCTGCAATAGTGTATCTACAATTTCATGGTCCATGATTTCTTGGGAATCTTGTGCAACAACCCATTCATCAACTTCGTTGTTATCCATGTCTTCGCATGAAGGAATTCGGTTTAACATTTCTGTCAAATGTTCAATATTCTAAGAAGTATTCTTCAAGGCCGTCATACAGTTTCCTCCAACACCTTTGAAGGGTTTCTGCCTTCGCATTACCCCATGCCTGAGCACACCAATAAATTATAGCTTTCATATTGACCGGCTTCAGCACTTCATTTATGCTTTTTGTTCTGCAAGTCACTATCTTGCAGAATGCTTCTTAAAAACAGGCCACGGTAATGCTGTTTAAATGATGCTTTACACCAATGGCTGAATTAGGCTGGTCACATTTGAGGGAAGAAAATGCACAACAATATCACCACTTTTTAACTTGCAAGGATGCGTTGTCAATTAAAAAGATCGCCTTTCTAGGCAGCCCTTTTTTCAGTTAAAAACTTTTAAACTTTTGGTACAAACTGATCAGTAATCCATTCACTAAAGAGTTCACAAGACATCCATTAACTGTTTTGAGCTCTATAAAAAAACTGGCAACACATTTGGGGCAACATCCTTTAATGCTCGCAATTTTTTTGACTTCCTGATACACATTGGTGGCAGTCTATGTGTGCCAGAAGCGTTTGCTGCCAAAAGAACAATGATCCATTCTTTTGTGACCTCGGGCAGACGTTTCTTTTGAGGAAGCTAAAGATTTAGCAGGCAACATCTTGAAATGAACACCAGTTTCATCAGCATTGTAAATTTGATCCTTAGTGAAGCCTTGGGTATAATCTTCAAACTCTGTTTTGAAAACGACAATTGCATTAGGGTCTGCAGATAGCTTTTCTTCACATACATTCAGTTGTCGGATACTGTATCTCTTTTTAAACCTATCTAACCATCCAGAGCTTGCCACAAAATCTTTTCCTTCCTCACCTAATAACTCAGCCAGCAGTTTAGCTTTTTCTTGCAGTATGGGACCTATCAAAGGCATGCCTTTTTCTCGTTGTTAGATGAACCACAGGTGAAGAGCTTCATCTATGTTTTCAAAGTTTTTCTGTAAGGATTTTTCACTGCTTGTTCTAGAAATTTAGATTTATATTTCATCCAATCTGAAACTGTAGACACACAAACTCCATAATCAGCTGCAGCACTTTTCAATAAACTTCCTTGTTCCACTTCTTTATTAGCAGCTACTTTCAGCAAAAGTAATCACATCATGCTTCCGTTTAGTCACCATGGCACAAAATATGTACACAAGTGACATAAAGAAATGATAACTTGAACGCAGGTTTGTATCACAAATCTGCACAAATGTTTTCACAGCTACCGACTGGAGTTGGCGTTAGGCTAAGTACAGACCACAATGAACCATTGCTGCGATTTCTCTCATGAAGAGAGTAAACAATACAAAAATATTATATCCAAATTAGAGTTTGTTGGTGGATTTTTAAATTATTTTTAAACTAATTAATTAATTTTCTTTTTTTTATTTTAATTAATTTTTTGATAACCCGGGTTTCAGTTGATTAGGGGTTTTACTGTATTATTATTAGTTATATTTGTGAACATTGGTAGATTACATTAAAACTTTGTGGTATACAATTTCAAACATAGATGAATTGTTACATCTGTCCTTCATGACATCACATGTGAGATTCCTTATCAAGTATCATTTGTTAATAAAACATTTGAATAATCAATTGGCCATTTCGTTTTCTACCTACTTACATTAACTACAATTACATCTGGGGATTCATATTGAGATTATTGACAATTTAGGTGATTTTACATGAATAAAAATATTTATCCACATTTATATCTTTTAAAATCATTCATTCCGCCTAGCCTCCTCCTGGTTTGGCTATCTTCTACTATCGTGTAACACCACATTCACCCCCATACTTCTGGTGGATGTATGTCACATATGGCAGAAGTGTTCCAATATGCCAAGAGTGGTAGGTTTGATAATTCTCATATGAATATACCACAATTCAACTCTTGGCGTTCTGTCCGATTTATAACCATTCACTGGTTCCAATACTCTACTAAATAAACTTGTACACTATTTTTTGTGAACATTGGTATATTAAAACTTTGTGGTATACACTTTCACAAGTATTTGAAATGTTACGTCTGTCCTTCATGACATCAAACGTGAGACTCCTTATCAAGTATCATTTGTTAATAAAACATTTGAAGAATCATTTAGTTCTTTTGTTTTCTACCTACTTACATTATGTTATAATTACATCTATGGATTCATATTTATATTATTGACAATTTAGACAATTCTACATGAATAAAAATATTTATTCACATTTATATCTTTCAAGCTTCTCCTCCTGATTTGACTATCTTCTACTATCTTGTAACACCACTCTACAACTTTCACAGGAGAACTTCTGTGAAGTATGGAAGGTAGGAGGCAAGATAAATGGCAGATCTAAAGCTATGAGGATGGGCGATAAAGCAAGTCGAGATGGCTCAATCAATAGAACGCTTTCCTGTGAAAGGAAAAGGTCTGGCACACAGTTTTAATGTATGAAAAAAGAAAAAAAATTAAATGGAGTAGCAACTTGTACAGTGATGAACTACCTGTAGCACATGATAAATCTGGCAGTGAAGACATGTTTAAGATGACATGAAAGAATTTATTATCATTGAACTCTTCACAGTGTGCCCATCAACTCCTCAAATAATATGTATTTTATGCCAGCATACTTGCTGCATTTTCTGTATTTTATTGCATTTCTTGAGTGGTGCAAATTGGACACTTTGTGCAACAGCTTGCACACTAATTACAATAAACCATCACTTGTATCTTGTGCTGCCTTCCTTCTCCACTTCAGTTATTTGAGTCCTGAAAAATTGCAGTAATGTGCTAGCTGGCTGTAAGTACTTAAGGTAAAATAGTATAGCTTATTTTAGACTGAAACACTTGGTAGAGGTATGCAACATTCATGATAAAAATTTTTTAATGATTCTAAAATTGCTCAGAGATTGCTTGAATAATCACTAGATGTTGTTAGTAGATTATTTATTGTCAATTGACATGTTTTGGACTAAGCCCATCAACTGGTAACCTGTCAGTAAGATACATATACAGCCAGTAAGTATATACCCAAAATTATTTGCAATTTATAATTAAAATATAAAATATTTGTGTGTGTGTGTGTTTGTTTGGAAATATAGAAGGAAACTTTCCTGGTGGGATAAACAAATATAAAAAATAGAAATCAGATGACTTACCAAAAGGACCGGCTCGTCGATAGGCACAAATAATCACACACAAACACACATACAAGCTTTCACAACCACTGGCAGCTTCTTCAGGAAAAAGAGGAAAAAAGGGGAGGAGAAAGGGAAGGATATGGGTTTTAAAGAAGAGGAAAAGGAGTCATTCCAATCCCAGGAGTGGAAGGACTTACCTTAGGTGAAAAAAAGGAAGGTACCCTAAGGTAAGTCCTTCCACTCCTGGGATTGGAATGACTCCTTTTCCACTTCCTTAAAACCCATATCCTTCCCTTTCTCCTCCCCTTTTTTCCTGAAGAAGCTGCCAGTAATGGCGAAAGCTTGTATGTGTGTTTGTGTGTGATTATTTGTGCCTATTGATGAGCTGGTCCTTTTGGTAAGTCATCCGATTTCTATTTTTTATATTTATATATATGTTTGGAAATACATACCGATATAATACATATTTTTCTTTGATGCATTCAAATTTGTCATTTAAAATACTGTTGTAATATTTATATAAAAATATATTGAAGTGTATAGTTCCAAAAGTCGACATCTGCTTCCTAAGTCATTTTGAGAAAAATGAAGAAAACTGTTTTCAATGTTTACAGTGCTCATATAGATTGAAATTATATTCTATGATATGAATATTATAGACGAAAACTTCCTAGCCTAGGTGTGTTTGCGTTTGTGTATATGTGTGGGTGTGTGTGTGTATTTGTTTACCCTCCTTTTATTCCCCCAATGTAAGTCTTTCCTGTCCCAGGATTGGAATGGCTCCTTAGCCACTCCCTTAAAACCCTCATTTCCTTTTCCCTCCCCTTCCCTTCTGCCTGAAGCAGCAGCTAGGCTGCGAAACCAGCATTTGTGTGTGTGTTTTATTTATTTGCGCTACTATCACTACCTGTGCTCCTTCGCCTGGTGAGTAATCTTCATCTATTTTTTATATATATAAATTATATTCTATTGTCATTTTAACTAACTCTAAGTAAAAATCACATAAGTCTGAATAAAATAAAATACCTATTTCATGAGTAATAAGGATCTTAAATATGGAGATGTCGAGTTTTGGAACTAATTTTTGAATATGCCGCCCTTTGGAAGCAACAAATGTGAAAATGTCGTGCTTTGGAACTTCAGTTTTTCCTTTTGATGGTGCAGGCATCTGTTGGAAGCTCCGTTTTCTCCACAGCATAAAGTGTTTTTCCCCGTTGTAGTATTCCTTTGATTACATTCAGGTCATTTCTGTAGTTCTGCCCACCTCTAACTACAACCCCATTTTTTGACCGTTTTATCATAATTCTCTTGCAAAATCTCAATTGGAAATGCCAGGCACTTGGTGGTTTTAATTCACTTTGTATGCTGGTTTTCCAGTCATAAACTGGACAGTCCACACCCAATTTGTTTTGGGAACCATATTTGTTGAATATATTGTAATATTCTTCCAGTTTAATAATGGTGTCCATTTTCTTTATTTCCTTTTCAATTCTTTCGAATACTTGGTCAGGCGGGGTAAAAGAGTGGCCAACAACTGAAAAGACCAGCTGAATTTCATCAATATTCTGTGGTACTTCATTTCTTATCCAGTAGGATATCATGCCAATAATTGTGCTGTTTTTGTTGTGTCCCACGCAACCGTCAGCAATTACCTTCATAATTTTTAAGGCAGAGAGATTAAGCTTGTTTAATCTGTCATCAAAAGCTGACAAGATTTCATTGGATCCTCTAGGGCGACATGAGTCTAGCCAAACATACATGAAAGTATTGTCCTTATTTTGGGGATCATGAGATGAACCAACACAAATAGTGAAATTGTACAATTTTACAAGTACAATTGCTGAGAGAAATAAGTTGCCTGGTCAGGAATTTTCGGCAATACCAATTTGTTTTGGTAAACGTAACTGAGAATGAGTTCATTGGTCTCTTTCATTCGTAAAATGTCGTAGAAAGCTTGTGCTCTTAACTTATGTACTCTTAGGCTAGTCATTGCATCTAATTTGTCTTGGGGGTGTTTTAGAGTGCTTTACTTTTTCTTTCAGCATCAGACAGGTGGAACAAACATCAGTTGATGGACTTCCAAAGTCTATATTGTATTTCATACAAAAATAATGTCAGAAATAAGCCTTGTTTACTCTTTGATCAGGTGCAACCGATTCATTGAACATTCTCCATAGTTTGTTAATATTCAGATCACTTTGCAAGTACTGGCGGCCATTAATTTGACCTCTGCAGTAATGGAGTTCACTTACAACACTTAACTGTTTGATGAAAGTCTTCATAGCCAACTTCTTGATCTCATATTTCTTGCTAAGTGTATCACCTCCTCTCTTTTCTACTGGTGGTAGCCCAGTTCCGAAATGCCGCTTGCACACAAGCCCTACCCGATTCTTTGAGAGCTGCAATATTCCTAAGAAAGTTTGGCAGCACACAGGTACGACAAGTGATTTCATCCCTGGATGTCTCACTGCTCTTTCTACAAAATACTTAATGGAGACAGCAAAAAAAAAAAAAAAAAAAAAAAAAACTTTTTGTTGCCTGTAGTGTCTTTCTTCTGTCTTCTTGGATGATCAGCTGCTGTGTATTTCAGAATGAATGCATCCTGAACCATCTTCCTAGGAACACTATAAAACACTTTATAAAAATGCTTTATATCAAGTGTGGTTAAGAGACTGCACTGGAAAGCTTCTGTTTTATGGTTACAAATTGGAACTCTGTAACCGCTTTTTGCCAAGTACTTACAATATTAAATAACAACTCATTAGAACATTAACAAACATGTAGCATAGTAAAGTAAACAAGTCAAAATAATGGAGTAATACAAAATACTTATCTTTCTATTTGTTTTCTGTATTTTGCCCAATTAGTGGTATCACGCACTCGCTTCCTTCCCTGTCCTGGCTCTACGGGTGACACCTCTTGTACAGGAGAGTCCATTTTATAAGCTCACAATAACTCACCAAGTCACTTTGAAATACGATGGACAAGTATGGATATCACAATAATGCAGCGTAATAATATGGTGTGGCGGCGATAGCTGTAATCGACCAGGAATGGACTATATTATCTTTACAATCGTCTTTGGGCGAGCCGCCTCTTGGCCGCCACCAACAATCACTTTCAAACAGTTAGTTTTAATATTCGTAGAATATATGACATCAACTGCGATTGGGCAAAGCTGAAAATGTGTACCCAGTTAGTTTTAGTCTGTGTTAAGCTTGTGAACAGTCGAGTTCAATAAAGTGTTGAAACACAGAAAAGTGTGTTTTCTGGGGCTCACACCCCGTGAAACACCCACATCGGTAACTCTGTACTGAGTTTCTCGGGCCGCAGTGCGTATTTCAGTGCATTTCGCTTGTCTGCGCCGGGTTAATTTGCAAAATATGGCAGTACGTGATCCGACGGTTACGACCGCAATGAACATGCCGGTCCAACTTCTGCCGGTCTTCACCGTGGTTTCTCAATCATCTTTAAACTCACCGCTGCTATGTGATTCGTCAAGTGTATTGATTTCAACGCCTAACCACACGACCCATCAATTTTCTTCAGACTTGTTCAATTTGGCCCGGAACAACAATGTACAGTGTTACACAATGGACTCTGGTTTTGTGACCTCGAACTTACTATTTTGGTGCTCAAATAATGAACAATGCTCATGTTCCACAGGACCATTTTGTGCATGCACATTCTCAATCAGTGCCAACAGCAGATAATTCAGTGTACTGTGCTTCAAATTTGAATTTGCAGCCCGCCACGGCTCTGCTATGTGCACCTATGTATCCATCCGCAACCTATGTCCCTGAACGTAGTTTGAAATGTGGCGCACTGTCGCAGGACTATATTTTACCGCCTGTGTTTAATGAATTGACTAGCGGATGCGTTACTGACTCTTCTTCGAGATCTGCGTTTAATTCAGGACCTTCGCCTCAAGATCCATCTGCACCTTTTTCTGTGCACGCAGTTTCGGTTGCAGACGGTGCAGTGCTTTCGGCTTTCAGACAACCACCTGTGCAGTGTTTACCTGCTGACTGTGTTTTTAACCCTCATACTCTGTTGAAAGATTTCTCACGTGTGAACTTGTCAGGACAGAACAATGTGTTCGATGTGCAGCCACATTGAGCATCCCGACATGACCCTGCTGCGCCGTGCCCGTTTTGGCCTACCACATTCGCTCGTGTTGCTGGCACATCATGTGACTCTCTTCCACTGTCTCGTGCTCAACCGCCCGTTTCATCCACACAATTCGGTGCCTCTGCCACGTCGGCCGTACGCGTCACGCCTCCTCAACAACTGCAACTTCAGCCTTACTTGGCGGTGCCAGATGCTAGACCTAAGGCACTGTGTTCTCGTCTTTCTCCGCCACCAGGACATCTGCCCAAGCTACCTCCATTTTCATTCAAGGCTCTGACTACGTGGTTCGCGTTAGTAGAACAAATCTTCAACCACCATTCCCTGGATGATGCTTCTCGCTGTCTCTCTCTCATCACACATCTGCACGAGCACATTGACCTAATCTGCGATCTCGTAACATCGCCTCCGACTACTTGTCGCTACTTTGTGGCAAAGAAAACGATACTGGAGTGTGACACACGCAATCCTGACGAAATCATCCACTACATTCTGCAGGAGGAACATCTCAGCAACAGGAAGCCTTCCCAGATGTGGAGATGTCTTTTGCTGCTGCTCAGCGCGCAGGCAATGCCAGCCAGCATCAACTCTGATGGCAGCCTGGATCAACAAGCTGCCTCTACCGGTCTAGACGGCTCTGGCCTACAATATCCTTGAGTCTCCGAGTGAATGCATCTGCATCCCTAATTGGGTTCACACTGCCTACTTACGTGAAGCCCGCCTCCATGCGCCTGCCCCCGTGCAAACTGCACCTCCTCGCATCTTCACTCGGGGCCACTCCCGCATGCCTGCTGATCTCATCAACCCGCCTGGCATTCCACGTCATCTCACAACTAAGACACCTCAGCCGGTCTCTGCCGCAGTATCTGAAGGTGGACCTCCACCGCCCACTCGCTTCCCATTGGAACTGCCGCCGCATTACACGTACTGTTTTGGTGCAGCTGCCAAGAAGTGCTGTCCACCGTGCTCTCACCCAAACTCAACTTGCTGGGGATGTAGGCGCCGCACTCCGCTCGGAAGGCAACGGGCGCCTACCGACACTCGATTCTGTTCTCCATACTTCCACCCAGGGCAGTCGCCTCTACTTGCGTGAATGTGCTTCCGGCATCAGTTTTCTCATCGATACCGGTGCAGATGTTTCCCTGCTACCCACTATTATGACGACTGGCCCTTTGCCGCAAGCCGTCAACGCCACACAACTTTGGAGCGCGGATTCAACCTCTCACTCTGCATCTCTCACCTGACTGCATTCTTGAGTGGAACTTTTAGTGGCAGACTTTCTGGAATCCATTGTGGGTATTGATTTTTTAACACATCATAAACTTTCACCCGATGTTGTGCGTCGCTATGTTTTCCATCAACCCTCAAACAAACATTTTTCGTGTGATTCGTCGAGCTCCAGCTCCACGAGTGCTATTGCTGTTAGTGAATTTACCAAATTGTCTGATGACTTCGACAAGCTGCTGCATAAGTGGTTTGACGAACAAAAACAAGTGCTTGAACTCAGAAGAGAATGGGAAAGCATCATACGCCATCCTGCCCAGGCTGAATCGCAGCTGTCTGAGGCCAAACGATGTCTTTCTGCTCTTCAGGTGGATTGCAAGTTTAGTACCAGTGTTTCCTCTTCTATTAATGTTCCTGCACCCACGCGTAAACATGATTGTGCATCAGATGTCCCGCCTAACCTTGCTCCTCACTCCTATGCTGATGTGTGCAAACAAAACGTGGTTGCCAGGTCAACCAGTACAACTGTCAAAACTGTACGTGTACTCCGTCCTCTGGCGCCTGCTCCACACGCCATTCACAACTCTCAACCTACTGATCTAATAACTGAAACTTTAACTTCCCCTGTCTTTAAACAACGTATCAGTCACCAGCCCATGGGCAAACACAAATCCAAGTTTATCTCTGCTGGCAACAATTGTGCTTCTAATCGATCTAAAGACTCAAACTCTAGTGTATATCCACAGTTGCGCAGTGTTTCAAATATTCGTACACCTGCTGCCAACCTGGGCGTGGCACAGTCTTCTGTTTCTGTGAGAGTGGCGCGTCCGCGTGCTTCGGTGGCCGCCGCCATAACATCCGTCTCAGCGGACCTCCTGGCTGCTTCGGCTTGGCTGCCTTCTTGTGCTGTACCTCGGGTGGCGCTGCCACCTGCCATGGTGGTTGCCACGGCAACAACTCTGCCGGCCGATCCGCACTTCTGGCGCCTCAAACGGCACCAGCAGATATCACAGCCAGCCGGGACAGTCAGCTGTCGCCTCCCACCCCTGCGTTGGCTGTCACAACATCAGCCGCTGAATCCTATACACCGGATGCCACGCCCCCTGCTTCATTCCACTCTCGGCAGTGCATTTCTGTAGTAAGTAATGGCATGGTTCACAGACTCAGTCTCTCCGATGATACACCTGTGTAGTAAACCACACCGCCTTTGTGCTGAAAAATTTACGGCTTTGGAAGCACAGATCACGGAATTACTAGTGGCAGGCATAATTGAACCTTCTTCTAGCAGTTGGTCCTCCCCCATTCACTTAGTAAGAAAAAGCTATGGTTCTCGGAGAATGTGTGGAGACTACCGTGGGCTCAATGCTAAGACAATCATGGACAGGTATCCCATTCCGAATGTAGCCAATTTCACTCATGCTCTCGCTGTTGCTAAAATTTTTTCTGTGGTTGTCTGCAACTTTGCATATTGCCAGATACCCTTGGCTCCAGAGGATATTGAGAAGACTGCCATCACGACACTGATAGGTTTATACCACTACCGTTTCATGCCATTTGCCATGTTCAGTTAAGTTCCTGGGGTATACTGTTTCGGCTGATGGCATTTCCCTTCCCTCCGAAAAGGTCAATGCCATCAAGGATTTGCCACGCCCCTCCACTTTCAAAGAATTGAGGCGGTTCCTAGGCACTATTAATTTTTACTGTAGACACTTGCCCGGTGCTACTGACATTGAGGCCCCTCTTACTGATGCGCTAGCAGGCAAGAACACCTCAGGCACTCGCCCTGTCTCTTGGATCCCTGCAATGTCTGAGGCTTTTTCCTTGCTTAAAAATCTTCTATCGAATGCTATCCCTATTGCTCACCCTCACCCAGAGGCGGACATCTTTACCACGACCGATGCCAGAAACACTGCCCTTCTTAGCCACTCACTCGATGGCATTCTCTCTCCTCTCCACTTTTTCTCAAAGAAATTAAATCAGGCTCAGAGGAAGTATTTGGCCTTCTACCGAGAAATCCTTGCCATTGATGAGGCCATCAAGCACTTCTGCTCTGAGATCGTGGGCCGTCCTTTCCATATTCTCACGGATCACAAACCTTTGCCCGCCTCAATACAAAATCCACTGCCCGATCCTCCTCCTAGACGCTTCCGATACCAAGATTTCATCTCTCAGTTCACCACTGATGTTAGGTACATCAAGGGTTATGACAACATTGTTGCCGACTTCCTCTTCTGAGTCAATACTGTGTCTTCCCTGATCGACATCTCTAACCTTTCCATTCTCCAGTCAGCTGACGACGAGCTCATGCAACTAGTTTATGATCATTCCTCCTCCCTGCACCCCATCCGCACGTCTTTTCCTGGGGTGACGGGCGAAATTTGGTGTGACAATTCCACGGGGAAACTTGGACCCTTCATCCCTCACTCCTTAGAGCACGAGGTTTATAAAAAATTGCATGAGCCTTTGCACCCTGGCATCTGCACCTCAACCAGACTTGTCACTGAACGTTTTGTCTGGCGGTCTTTCCCCATTCTCGCAGGCAGATTTCAACATGTCCATATCGACCTCATCGGCCCTCTTCCTCTGGCTGCCTGTTTCCGCTATGTCTTGTTGGCTACTGATCAAACGACCCGCTGGGCTGAGGCCACCCCTCTCACCAATATAATGGCAGAGACAGTGGCGAAAGCCTTCCTTCATTCTTGGGTTTCTCGGTTCGGCTGTCCCTCGATCATCACCACAGACCAAGACCGCCAGTTTGAATCCTCTCTCTTTTCTGACCTTTGCCACCCTGCGGCATCAAACAAATCCATACCACCACCTACCACCCCCAAACCAACGGGCTGTTAGAGCGGTGGCACAGAAACCTTAAAACTTCTCTCCGTTCTGCTCGGGTTATGAGCCACCTACAAAAGGACCTCTGTGACATGTTGCCGAATTTGTCTACGGACAATCCTTTACTTTTACCTGGTGAACTAATCCCCCATTCCTCACTCGTCTGACCTCCCCACACTAGAGGAAAAATTCCTAGCAAGAAAATATATATAAAAAGGAGATGAAATTACTTTCCAGGCGAAGGAGCTTTGCTTTCACAGTATGTCTGCCTAGGTGTGTTTGCGTTTGTGTATATATGTGTGTGTGTTTGTATTTGTTTACCCTCCTTTATTCCCCCAAGGTAAGTCATTCCTCTCCCGGGATTGGAATGACTGCTTAAACTCTCCCTTAAAACCCTCATCCTTTCCTTTTCCCTCTCCTTCCCTTCTCTTTCTGATGAAGCGACCTTAGGTTGCAAAAACTCAGTTGTGTGTGTGTGTGTGTGTGTGTGAATAGATATGTGTCGTGTTGGATAGGAAAGTTGGTTCGCCGGTATTTAGGCAGATAAAGGTTAAGGTGGCTGAAAAGGTCAGCTAAAAAGAGAGCCCCTCTGGCAAGAAGCTGGAGAGCCCCATAGAGGGTGGTGGGTGTTGAAGTCACCAATCAACAAAAATGGCAGAGGAAGCTGAGCAACAAGGTGCACTAAGTCTGCCCTAAGAACGGCAGACGACGATGGGTGTAGATATTACAAAGAGAGAAGGTGAATGTGGAGATGGTGACACGAACAACAACCGCCTGTAGGGGAGTTTGCAGTGGGATGGAATGATAATAGACGTCTTCCCGAATGAGCAGCATAGCACCTCCATGGGCAGGAATATCTTCCACAGAAGGTAAATCAAAACGCACTGCAGTGTATTGTGGGAAATTGCTATGATTGGTTGGATGGAGCTTCGTTTCTAGCAGACCGACTAAGCGGGCAGTGCAGTTGAAGGAGTAGTCTTAATTCACCGCGGTTGGAACAAATGCCTCTGATGTTCCACTGAAGGAGTGCCATGAAGAAAGCAGGAGAAAAAGAAAAAAGGGAGAAGACAAGAGGGGATCACCTCGACGGTACTGAGGACCTGGCTGCGAGGCGGCACTGCTACTGTAATCGACAGGTGTCATGCTCCATGAGTTCAGATATTTGTTCTGCCTCCTTCCTGGATTTTAACTGTGTTTAACTGCTCAAGGTAATTTTCAGATAATGCACTCCAAACAATTTCACTGGATTCCTTGTCCCTGCCACACATCATAAATGTTTGGGTCTCCCAGTCTATATCAGGTAAATTAAAATTTCCTCTCAAAACTATGACATGATTGGGAACTCGACATGAAATATTTTCCAAATTTACCTTCATGTGTCCAGCCACAACAGTTGCCGAGCCAGGAGGCCTATAGAAACATCCAGTTACCATGTTCGAGCCTGCTTTAACCGTGACCTTCACCCAAATAATTTCACACTTCGGATGTCTGTCTATTTCATTCGATACTAAAGCACTTTTTATCGCTATAAACATGCCTCCACCTTCACTGTCCAGCCTATCTTTGTGGTATACATTCCAGTCCGAGTTAAGACCTCATTACTGTTTACATCTGGTTTTAGCCAACTTTCCGTCCCTAGTACTATGTGGGCATTGTGACCGTTTATTAATGAGAGCAGTTTTGGGACCTTACTATAGATGCTCCTGCAGTTAACTGCTACTACATTGATCTTTTCATTCCCTGTTGTGTTCTGCCTACTGCTACCTTGCTGTGACTCAGGAGGTGTCTTGTTGGGCCTATGGAGGGAATTCTCTAACGTAAAAAAAAAAAAAAAAACATTTGCACTCCACACGTACTCCGCTACCCTTGTGGCCACTTCCTGCGTGTAGTGCACGCCTGACCTATTCAGGGGAACCCTACATTTCTCCACCCGATAGCGGAGGTCGAGAAATTTGCACCCTAGATCTCCGCAGAATCGTCTGAGCCTTTGATTTAAGCCTTCCATTCGGCTCCAAACCAGAGGACCGCTATCGGTTCTGGAAACGACACTACGAATAGTTAGCTCAGATTCCACCCTGCGAGTGAGACTTTCACCAACTCCACCCACCGCCTGTATGAACTGAGAATCATCTCTGAACCCAGCCGGCAGGAGACATTGGTGCCAATATGAGCAACAGCTCAAATTCACCTTATTATGCAAAACTTTGCAAATGAAGTCAATCAAGTGATTACATCACATCCAGTATTATATCAACAATAGTTAAACTTCACCAATGTTCATAGATGACATGTACAATTGTTCATATAAAATTTCATTGATGTCCGTGATGTCTGAGCAGGAAAATGTTCTGAAATTAGGCAATTTAACGTGGACTGGCTCATAGCAGTAAGCAGTTTAAATGCACACAAAAACTGTCCAGTAATATGTCAGCAGATTGAAAGTCAGCATAAAAAGTATGCAAATACATTGTGCCAGTGACCAGATTAGGAACGTGAGACAGACATGACCGCTGGTTCCAGAAAAATTCAGTACATGGCAAGGGAGGCCGAGCAGTGGCCTCCCTTTAATGCAGGTAGCGGGATTAGATGGCCTCAAGGACGCGCTCGGCTAAAGTCTCGATCAGCAGCATGGGTAGCATCGCAATGCGTCTGTAGCTGTGTTAGGTTGGCAACATAGTACATTTCGAGTAGCCTGTGGCGTGTATGATAATTCAATTACTGATTGTACAAGAGTACATCGATGAATATTATTCTTTAATACAAATAAACAATCCCCGAGACGGATTTTTGTCTCGAATATGTCAAAGACATTATTGATAAATCTGAAGCATTGAATTAAAATTTGTTGGAACAGTCTAAGTACGATTTTACAAATATGTCATGATTTTAAGGGTTGTGGTCAGGCAGGAACCTAAAAATACAGCTTCAATTGTTGTCAGCGAATGTTATGATTTTTACGAATATGTCATGATATTAAAGGAAGTGATTAAGCACGAACCGAAGTGTACAGATTAAATTGTTGAAAGTGTTTTACCTAATTATGTACATTAAAAAAAAAGTAATTTGTATCATTTGACTGACACACACACACACACACACACACACATTCATTTCGTTTTACATACCAAAAAAATGTTACATCTGAACACAAAGACAGTGCATGTGGAGAAACGTAGTTTTGAAGTGTGCGATCTTTTACATTTGAATGCTGCGATTCATTTCGAAAATAAAATCATTCAAATGTGATGTTAATACATTCATTTTCACATCTTGTGAACATTGTGTGCCGTCATTCATCCCATCATCCACAGCGACTGCTGCCAACACTTCCGCTTCACGTCACGTAAATACATTAGGGCATGCCGCTGATCGAGACTTACAGAACACGCCCAACCTGAAAGGCAGGATGCACAGCTTTAGCAGCTAAAGGGTTAAATGATGTTAATTTTTTTAAACCTATCTCAACATTAAACATTTTTAATGTATGTGTACCTTTTTTCTGATAACGGCTGTGGTTGAAAATTTATGTCAATGTGATTGTCTATTCTACATGTCAGTCTGGGTCTCATCTTTATGGTGAGTAGCTACCTATCCTCTGTTATTGACGTACTTTGATATTTCTTTGGTTCAGATTCCATGTTCAGCTGTAGGTCCCCTTTCCCCAGTTGGATAACTGGGGTAGGCTAGGGACACGCAAGTTTCTGATGTGGTGTCCAATTAAAAGACTTGCACCAGGCCAATGAGCCACACGAAATTATTGTTATTCTTTAAATTAACAAGTATGTGTAGTTCAATAAGAGGGTTATTTCAGTTTATCATTTACAGTACTTGTTTTTACAAGTGAAATAGCCGCAAATCCTGAATTATCACACATTGTGTTCGTATTCAGTGGTAATGACTGATAATGAAGACTAGAAAAGTGAACTTGTTTTGTTTGACAGAAGTTGCATTATCTTCTGCCAAAAAATGAGAGAGAGAGAGAGAGAGAGAGAGAGAGAGAGAGAGAGAGAGAGAGAGACCGGGGGGAGGGGGGGGGGGGAGAAATAAAAACAAGGTTTTGAAAATTCTGCTGTTTGTTGGAGCTGAATGATGAATAAGGCTTCACTTACAGAACTATGAATTTTAAGTATGTACTTGAAAATATATAGCATGGACATTCAGTTTTTCTCTACAGTAAGAGTCCAACATCAGAATTTATCACAATTTTTCCAATATAAATTATATTCTAACACATACAGTGAAATTATTTTCATGTCAGTTATTTCTATAATTTGCTTTAGCACCCTGCTTTGTACATATACAATTAAAAATAAAAATATAAAGTCAATAGTATATCCTCCTTGAATAATCAATGTAAGACTTTTGTACAAAATGTGGAATGTAATTTTGCAAAAACTAATCAGAAGGTATTATCTGAATAATTCCTAAGTTATAATTACATCAATTAAGATGGTATTACTGACCAAAGTCTTCCCAAAATGAGAAGTTAGCTTAACAGTTTAACACCCACAAATACCAGTTACTTTTACATGAGGATCTTGCATGAAATGTACATGGTATTTACAGACAAAGAATTGAAGGCAGTAAGAATTTTTGCTAAAGTTCAAAATTTTACAGTATTAACTAGAAACTTTGGGATAAACTAGTCTCCAATACCGCTTTGACCAATGACGTCACATATAACGCCACACATAACAGAGATACTATGAACACATGTATACCACAATATGGTATCGGTAGTTAAATTTCACCTAAATAGGTCAAATCTACTTAATAATACCACCTCTTCAAAATACATTTAATAATTAGGCAATTTCAAAGAATTCTTATACTCAAAATTGTACAGCCTGAAATTATATATTTATGTTGAACATACAACTGTAAATCAATTGTTTCTGAACCAGAGATTTGGGCGCTAAGTGCCCTCTCTCACACACACACTATATATATATATATATATATACACACACACACACACACACACACACACACACACACACACACACACACCCTCTTGTTTACTCTATACCTGACCTTCTTAGGGCTACACTACTGATAACTTTTTTTAAAATTGAAACTTAGGTATAGGTCAAACAAGACCTAAACATTGCAAAAATACAATAACAGCAAACGTATAACACAACGCCACGTTAAAAGTGAGTATTGAAACAATGTGCGGGACGAAATGATCTAAAACATCACGTCATTTGTCAAAGCGGTATCTGAGACTAGGCCTAGATTTGACCCAAACTTTGTATTACTGTGAATCAAGAATACTCCTCTGGATTTTTTTGCATTACTGTTCGACAAAATAGCCTATGCCTTGCCTGCACTTCCCACATCAAGGGATTAACATGATGACATTTATCAACAGATTCTAGGTAGCTTTTAACATCTTTGTTTAATGAGGTAGCCTGTTCCTGCTTTGGGCACAGCTGGTGGATTAATATTACGATGTAATTAACTGTTTCCATTTGTTCTGATAAAATAAATTTTATGTGCAATACATGTATGATGTCAGACTTCCTTTCAAAATCTAATCAAAAGACTGGATCTGCTCATAGAAACTTAACCCTTTCAGACCCTCTGGCTACAATTGTGTACATAACTTTTACAGTGTCTAAGATAGATCAGAAACTTTTTTTTTTCTCAATTGAAAAAACATGTATACGACTATGCTTTTCAGCATAAGCAAATTTTTTAGTATGTAAATGGATGCATACAACAGCGTAAATCTTGTTTCCAAAATCATTAAAAATGTCACTTAAGAGGAATTCAGCAAATAATAATAATAATTAATTAATTCCTTCCTCCAGAAAAAAAAATCAGGTCTGAAAGGGTTAAGTTTGACATAATTAAAAACAAACATTGTTTAGTAAAAGTGTCAAAACTTCTAACCAATAATACCCTGTCTGTAATCACTGCATAAATATTCAGCTCAAAGGTGTTTTTATTGTACCGGTAGCTTAATCTTTCAGATTCATTTGTCAGTACAACAAGCACACATGTCTTTCTTACTATCTAATTCCATTCGTGATACACAATGGGTACAATAAATCAGATGGTACACAATCTGCAGAAGTTTTATTTCCCCTTTTCTGAAAGAGTTTCAATCAAGTCCAATATTTCCATTCTCTTTGTATTTACAATCATTCTTTTTACCAAACCAATATCTCTTAGGCTCTTAAATTGTTTAGAGACTTCAATAATGTGATCGACATTACACAATAAATGAACTCCACAGTCATAAGAATTGGTCTGTTGGAGAGATGGTGATTCAATAAAGGTTGATTTTCCAGGTGCAGAAAAATACTTTGAAAGCCCACTTGCCAGTACTTTTGCATGTTGATTATTAAAGCCAGTAGAGGAATCAAAATGGAAAAAGGTATCTTCCAGTTTGCTGTAAACTAATAAACTCCAGTGGGTTCCACCAGTTGTTTCAACAATATCAGAATCATTAAGTGCAAGGAAAATATATTTATATTCTTTTGCATTTAGTGGGTCCAAAAACACATTTATCTCTTCAAATGGTGACACCTTTAGGCACTGTGTTACTTCTGGGCCGATGAATAAATACTCTTTCTGATTTATAAATAACACCCGTTGTAAGTATTCAAAATAAAAACTTATGAGTGTATCATTTAACCAGTATGGGCCTGTTAATAGCTCAATATCAGATTTGTGCAAAAGTGTGTCATGGAAGCTTAGAACAACTTGATCTCGGGCCATTGCTGCCTGAAAGTAGCACTTCAGCAAAAGTCAGCCTCTTATCTGTAATTAAAAACAAAACTAAGATTATGAACAGTAACAAAAAAAGATGTAACTGTAAAAGAATGTAATCCACCAAAATTGCCCATACGAGTCACAACCGCGACTAAATCCAGCATAAATGTTACCTAACAAATTGTACAATTTAGTTAAGGATGGTTGTCGTGAAGGGGGGGGGGGGGGGGGAGGCAACACTATCACATACAGGCCTAAATTGACCAATCAGGTGCAGAAATAGCCAGGACTAATTTAACTCGGAAAATTTCTTAAGGAGAAATAATGCCTGCAATCCTCATAAATCAACATTTCTGACTATAAAGACTAGATTTCCACGAAAATGGTAAAAGTGGATGGACTAATTTATCGTCGGACTTAATATTTATGAAATAATAGTGCAGCGGTAAATACGTATGGCAACACTTTAAAAATACCTCCTTTCAAATCGGATCAATCTAATAATATATGTGGGAGAGCTCACACTATCATAGCGGCAAGTTTGGAAGGGAAGATCAGTTAAAAATGAGCCTGACACTTCTGTTAGGCGAGAAAAATCAGAAATATTTAAATAATCTACATGAAGGGTAACTTAAAATGCCCACTACATCCTTGCGAGGAATTTATTTTTATACAACACAGACCGTCAGGGGCATTTAATAATAATACACAACTTTCTTTGTACTAATTGCCGCATCAGCTACGGAAATGCAATTTTACATCATGTAGGGAGATCAACTGAAGGGACTGTGTTCGTCGCTTCAGAAACATGATTTTGCCAAATTTTATACACTGTATGAAGCGATCTATAGAACATCAACAGTCATCAACACTGATGGCACAAGAAGTGTGTGTCACTGTCACCTGTATATCTCATACACCACTCACCTAACTTCTGTTCATAGACTTTTACACCTCAAAGTCCACTGGAATGACCATTGCTGTCGTAGGTTCCAGGAGTTGTCTTCGTTTCTCAGTCATTCTGGTCGGCTTATTACTAAATATAATTTAGTATCGGCCCTGAACCATTTTATTTACTTTGATCTTCTTTGTCGAAACACACGCAAACGAAATATCTGCAGCAGTATAATCGCTGGTGTGTCGTAAGCAATAAGCAATTACTTGACAGTCACGCAAAAAAAGTATACTTATTAGTATCATGAAATGAGGGTAATCTGAAAATAGTAATGTTTTATCGACAGGTGATATATTCAAGCTTTTTGGACAGTAAACGTAGAAGTAAGTACATAGAGTAAATCTGTCATATTGAAGTTTGTCGAATATTGTTGACGAATGAGAGGACAAAAATGAAATACGGAAGCAGGTGTAAGATCGAGATCAGTTGAAATCAGCTGACCGACGGGAAAAAGTCAAAACCTTCTGTCTGTCATGTGTATTCAACTGAGGATGCCATAATAAGTGGCCATTCAACGTTAAAATAAAGAGAGTTAATGCATTAAGGAAAATAAACTTAAGTAAATGACCGTTGTAAATCTATATAGGCCTAGCTGACGATGAAAAACTCTCTCCGGAAACGCACAAAAGTTCCATAAAAACAGACGGCTTTTACGAAACTAAGGACAGTTTATCGTTAGCGACGAATGCAGTGATGACGTAAATTCGAAACTGACAATAGTCCAGCTAACAGTTTTGGATGGTAGTGTAAGAAAATATTTATGCTGTTTTTGTTCCACCATGGTGTACACAGAACTTCAGTCCCATTCCTAGTCTCATTGTGGTGCCTTGAAATTTCAACCAAACTTTTACGTATTCCGTACACGTTAAACATTCATCTATTAATGAACATGGGCTCACATAGATGACCAATTACTGGGAACGTCCCCTTCTTTTTACATGATACAGTACACTAAGTAAATGAGACATTGAGTGGGTAGAAACTTATATTGTTCCAAGTTTTTAAATTTATTTTTACTAATAAAAGATATTAGCAGTATTGTACTAAGTACCGTAGTAAAAAGAGGTTTAAATGAATACTACTGACAGAAAATCTGCTACTTTGAAAAGACTGTTCCACTTGCTTTGAGTATATTACACCCAGCTGTACTTACATAATACTGCAGACTACACATTCATGCAGTTAGATTATCAGTGGCATGTAGACCATATACCCTAGAAAGAAGATTCTTTCCTGTGTGTTGTAATGTGTTTGTTCCCAGCATTTAAATTTCATGAAACATTTTAGAATAGGCTATGTAACTCATGGTTGAACTAATAAATATTTAACTATCTTGTCTTAAATAGAGTTATACATCAGAACACATTTTTTCTACCAGAAATGTTATAGGCTGCGTGAATTCAAATATGTAAAAATAATTCTGTTACTTGTCTGGTTATTTGTGTGCCATATCCAAGTTATTCTTCAGCGTTGCAAGTTATAAATTTCATTAAAGAGTACATCTACATTTATTGAGGTGCAAATGTAAGAACGTGGTTATTCATGAGGAGTACCAAAAGTTCTTTGAACATTGGATAATATTGCTTGTTTTCACTACTGAGACATTTATTGACTGTTGAAGTTTGGTGTCAGTATGTTTCACCATACCACTGCAGGCTAGTGTGTTTGTATGATTGTAAATGCACCGTTGACATTCTTTAAAGTGTGACTAAAAGGACTATGTAGTTCATCTAGCTCATTTAAGTTAATTTTCCAGAATTTTAATTTACTTGTTGACTTCTGCAAATAAAAGGTTGTTAATTTTTGAGTTGGCATAATTCATTTGTTTGTAGCTTACCGTAACTATTTTCAGTGGTCCAGTTAGGCATACAACCCAAAAATTGAAAATATAATTAACCATTTTTTTAGGACATCTGACCTACTGCAAAACTGTGTGTTCAATTTCTCATTGCTAGTCTGTTATGTATGAAACGTTAATTATTCCTTTAACAGTACGGTACCTAAATAAATTGAAAATGTGCTCCGATAGTGCTTCATATAAACTACTAAAATTTTGTAATTCTTCTCGATGTAGCTTTAATTTTTTTATAAAATGTTAAATGTCATATATTTGCAAAGGTGTAAAATTAGGTCAGCTGAAGTACGGAACACCACCTGTTGGCTTTGGCCCCTGACGTCAGCTTGTTGTTCTGTATGTCTTGAAACACTTATCATTTTCCTTTTGTTCAGATTATGTAATTACTTTTTGCAATACAAACTGATCACTTTATGTTTACCCATCCATCTACTGAGCACCATGATTTAATTAAAAAACACTAATCACTTGACACTTTGATCATTAATAATGACAGTTAGTTGGTAGAGTATTGTGGCAAAGGAAAGTTTCTTTGCGCATAATGGAAAGTTTTTTCTTTTGCTTAGTATGTCCCTTTCAGTGGGTCACAGAGATGGCTGGTCTCAGGACCTTCGGTATTGCCATAAAATGAACACGTTAAAATCATTTTCAATCCAATATCTTGTTTGCGGTGTATTTTGTATGTACAGATAAATGAGTGTGGTGACTTACCAATGGTGTTGTGTCCAATACTAGTTGAAAATAATTATTGAATGCATACAACAACTGGGCAAAAGTCTAGACTGGCGGCATGGCCTAATGTACTTACGTGACGTAGTGCGCTAGTGTTGGCAACAGTCGCTGTGGATATTGGATTTTCTTACAAGATGTGAAAATGAATGTGTTGATATCGCGTTTCTCTGATTTTATTTTCGAATTACAGAATTGGAGTGTTTAACATTGCACACTATAATACTACGCTTCTCCACATGCAATGTCTTTCTGTTCACATGTAACACTTAGGCATACACATTTCAATTTACGTAACAACTATCTCTAAAATGATTTTTTAAATGTCATAATTTGGTAGGACGAAAGCAACAATTTAATTTCTACTCTTCGATTCCTGCCTAACCACATCCTTTAATATCATGACCTATTAGTAAAAATCGTAACACTCACAACAATTTAAACTGTACTTGTAGGTTTCTGCCTAACCACAACCTTGAAAATCGTGACTTATTCGTAAAAATAATAATATTCGTCGATGTACCCTTGTCCATTCGTTCGTTCACTCGCATCAATTTAAGCCGTACTCTTTGGTTCCTGCCTAACCACAATCTTGAAAATCACAACCTTTCCGTAAAAATAATATTTTTTGATGTACTCCTGTCCAGTCAGTAAAAGTAATTGGCCTCGTAAAAGGAAGGTTAAAACGCACTTCAGTACTGTTTCGTACAGATCATAAATTGCCAACCTAACGCTGCTACGGACGCACCGAGACACTTCTCATGCCGCTGAGCGAGACTTTAGCCCAGCAACTGTTTGGTGTTGCAAAAATCAATTTCTTTAGTTGGTGAATAAACAAGATGATTCCCTTTTAATATTTTTTATTTCAACTACATTTACATACATACTCTGCAATCCGCCGTAAGGTGCCTGGTGGAGGGTACGCTGTACCACTACTAGGCATTTCCTTTCCTATTCCACTCCCAAATAAAACGAGGAAAAAAAGAATGCCTATATGCCTCCGTAGGAGCCCTAATTTCTCTTATCTTGTCATTGTTATCACTATGCGAAATATAAGTAGGCGGCAGCAAGATCGTACTACACTCATCTTCAAATTCCAGCCCTCTAAATTTCCTCAACAGAAATTCACGAAAAGAATGTCATCTTTCCTCCAGCAATCCCCAAATGAGTTGCCGGAGCATTTCCATGACACTCGCACATTGATCGAACCTACCAGTAACAAACCTAGCTGCTTGCCTCTGAATTGCTTCTATGTCTTCCTTTAAACTTATCTGCTGCAGGTCCCAAACACTTGAGAAATACTCAAGACGTGGTCGTATAAGCGTTTTACAGATGAAGTACATCTTCCCAAAATTCTCCCGATAAACCGAAGTCGTCTGTCCGCCTTACTCACAGCTGTCTTTACATGTTTGTTCCATTTCATATCGCTCTACAATGTTACGCCTAGATATTTGAATGACGCGACAGAATCAAGAACCTCACTACTAATGCTGTATTCGAACATTATGGGATTGTTTTTTCTACTCGTGCGCATCATTTTTGCATTTTTCTACATTAAGAGCTAGCTGCCATTCTTCGCACCAACTAGAAATTTTTTCTAAGTCATCCTGTATGCTATTACAGTCAGTTAAAGACTGTAACATTAGTTTTAATATTTTACTTCATAATAAAGCCTACACCATAAGGGTCAATTGAAGTCCGCGATATGACCCATTGGCTTTGACCAATGACATCATATCTAAGTTAAAGACAATAGTTTGTTTACAAGCAGAACATAGATTATAGATTACAATTTTATGTTTAAAAATTGATCTGTAGCTTCTCTCTGATGGCTAGGTATAGGTTAATAGATGGGCTGGGACCTGTGATGGATGGTACATTTTCTTGTGGTAATCTGTAATTTATGACAATAATCACAGATTGTTTATTATCTACAATACATAAGTATTACAATATTATCCTGTATGTTTATATTCATTGATAATATTTGTTTTGCTATTTGGTATATCTATGTAGCGTCTTGTGAGACTCAGTTATGACGTCATTGGTCATAGCTGGCAGGTTGTATTGTGGTCCTCAGTTATGCCCACCGTAATTTTCACTGTTAATGAAACAAATAACTATTTTCACTGTTGTTACATCTATTGTATGTGCTTGTTTTTCTAATTACTGATAACTATCATATTGTCGTTCAGTTGTCTCCTAATCAAAAGTTAGGCAAACAGTTTGGCTTCCATCAATGCTGTTATTGTTTCTTAAGCCTAACTTCACATAGCAAGCAACATGTGTTTTTGAATGTTTCAAATGTTCTCAAACCATTGTCTGAGTTCTTCAGATGTCTGCAACTAACATTCTTTAATCCAAGACTGAATACAATTATCTTAGGAACTTGCACTTGGCATTAGAGCCAGTGACAATAAATTGAATAACAGTAATCTACCAACAGTCAAGTCAATCAGAAGATTGAGACCAACTACAAAAGTAAAGTGAGGGCACATGCAAAAGTATGAAAAGAAACCCGTTAAATTTTGGCTATACAATAAATCCCACAAATCTCACCATTATCATTTAAACTAATTCTATATTCAGCAGTGGAAAGTCCAGGATGGAATAATACCAACATTATGAAAAATGATACATTCTACTCACCATATATCTAGGACTCTTTTTGTGGGAAAAATTCTCTTCAGTTGTGCCTAGACTATTTTTTATTGAACCACTAGCAGTTTTGGGATGTTACTGTCCCATCTTCAAGTTAACAACTGGAATATGAACTATGTCATAGACTGTGCAATTCAATGCCCACCCTATGTCACACTGTGTTAAAGTATCTGCCATGAGTAATGGCACTCTTTGGACAACCCCCCCCCCCATCCCCAAAGGACTTAGCTGGTCCAAATCTTACACATATAGCTAGGAGATTTTGAGTTGAGACACATTGTAAAATAATTGCTAAATATTTACGTACATAGCTATTGGTCATGCTCCTCCAGTTTTCTTGTCTGTGCCATTATCTTTATTGCAGAGTAATTTGTATACTTAACAACTTCAAAATTATTTGTTATATACAGTCTAATATTAGACTTCTACTACACATTTCCTCATCTTTGGCTTCTCCCAATTACAATTGCATTCAATAGTCCCTTAGAAAATCCAAGAAATGGCGCTCATAGTATCAAAGTGGTTTGCTGGTTTTTGTCACTATAGGCTAGGTAAATTTAGAACCATGTCTTTTTGTGGTTTCTGTTTTAAAGGCTGAACACCAAAATGGATCAAAGCTGTATTACATGAAGTTCATAGCACATCTGCCCCTGTGTTAACTACTATTGACAATTGGATAAAAGAGTTAAAATATGTGTCTATATCAGCAAAAGATAAACAGTCATAGGACTTCTGGCGAACATGTGCACTCCTGAAATGATTGACTAAATGCACATAATGGTTTTGCTTGATGGATGCATCAGACCGCAAAAAATAATTGAGGCCAGAAGCATTTATCATCATATAGAATGTTTCAGTTTTGCATGAAAAATCAGTGAAAAAAGAAAGTCTTAACAAGATGAATACCTCATTTGTTGTCATTGGAGAATAAACACAACCATGTAGTTGTCAGTAAGGATGCTTGGAACTTTTCTATTCAAATCCTGCGAAGTTTTCCCATCAATACATAACTGTGAATGAAATATGGCTACATTATGTCATTCTGGGGACTAAGGAAAAACAAAACAATAGGGTTTTGGAACCAAGCAGGCTCCAAAGAAGGCAAAGCTGCTGATATTGGTTGGCAAATTGTTAGCTACATTTTTTTTAGATGCATGTGAAATCATCTTTGTTTATTACTTGAAAAGGGTCAAACAAAAACTGGACTGCACTGTTATGCACTTGGAGAGTGAAGAATGGAGGCAAAAGTCCTCATTTGAAAAAGATTTTATTCTGTCAGAACAGTTCAAAGGTGCACAGTGTCAGTGGTCAATATTATGAAATGAAATAGATTGATTGTAACATTATTTATTAGGTTTCGACCCCGGTAATGATCCCCCGCCCCCTCCTCAAAACTTGTAAAAATAACTCAGTGGACTATGGTTCACGTTGAATAAGGAGGTTATTTCCAAAGTAAATGTCTATTTTGCAGAGCTTTCAAAATCATAATTTGTGGATGTCTTTTAAATTTAGAGCAACCTATACAAAAGCAAGGTATTACGCTGAAAAATAAACAAAAAATGAAAATAAAATCCAAAAGCATTCGATGCTGCCGTGAGGTTTTAATGAATGATCTCATATTGTGGGAGTTATCCCACAATGTCTTAACACATCATATTATAATGATCCTTAGTCTGGCAATTGTTTTCCTCGTATTTCGTTACTTGTTGGTTCTGTGAAGAGTCTAATCAGTTATTAATATTACCAGTCTATTTAATTTTCTAAATCTTTCTGTCACACACATGTTTTGATCTTTTTTTCAACATTCATATTTTGCATTTGTTATTTCTGTTCTTCAGGTCATGCTCGTAAAGGATACAAAATGAGGCAGAGAGAAAGATAGCTTGATACCAGTTTTAGCAAGATTTCAACATGGCTTCAGGTGGATCATCATTAGACAGTACAGGGAGCAATGGTAAGTAGAGACTAGAACATTTTGTAATTACTGCATGCTTTTCCATACCAAACTATAGATTTAATTGTGGGGCCTTTAGTATTTATGAAGTAGTGCTTTATGGGATAGAGATGTTTGTTACATATGTCTAAGCAGTTTTATATTTTACATTTTTCATCCAAATATCACATTATCCTCAATGATTATTTCTTTGAGAATTACCTTCTCCCTCAGCATTCTAGCACCTGTAGGTGATAAACCATTTACTTTTGCATGACATTGATAGATTTTGCCTGAAAATACTATTGTAAATCAAGATTCTTATTTATAGTGGCATGTTTCAAGGTGCTATTATTTGAGGTCCTAAACTACTGTAATTTTGCTCTCCACTTCTATGAATGATATTCGTGTAGTCCTTACTAACTAGTAGACAAGACTTCTATGATGTCTTTTTCTGTATAAGCAATTTTATGTATCTCAGCCCAAGATTATTATTGATATTATCTATAAAATAAGTCAGAAAGTAAATTTTTTGGTGAAAATACAAGATCAACATTTAATCCACATTTATTTTTGTTTTTTGAAAGTAGACTTGATGCTTTTCTGCTCCGCAATTATTAGTAAATTTAACAAGCTATATTGTTCTGATGTCTTTAAAATATATATTAATGAACAAGTGGTAATTATAAAATGTATTATTAGTATGATCAAATGCAATTTAAATTCTTAAATAAACAAACACTCATATTGTTAGGGATGGACAGACTCTCACGAAGTACTCGTCACTGGCCATTTTAGAATAACGTAAGATTCCATGGTGTCCTGGAACACTATTTTACTATTTTTGCAATGTCCTACATCTTTTTGAAGTTTATGAGAACCTTGTCTCTGTATGCATTTTCATATGGCAAGGTAAAACAAGGCAGCAACCTTGTCTTTTCCAGAAAAAAATATCTTTGTTTAACAAGAGAGTAGAAGTAAACAGTTGCTTCAACCTCTCCAATCTTGCTGCTCTCGTTGGCTTACTTGAATTGCTTAAATTTTAGGAGAGAAAATGCTGCTTCTTGTCTCTTAGGAGCCTTTCAGTTTCTGTGGATATAACAGTCTTCTTAAAGTAATACGACCATCATTTTTCAAACTTTCATCGTAGTTTGCTACATGGACTTCCTTGGCACAGAGCTGTAAAGTAATAAGTCTGTGACTTAATGCGTTTCTGTTCCATACAAATTATATGCAGCACCAGTTTAACGTAGAAGTGCACACGAATGTAATTCTTTTCAGTGCCATTTGATGCTTCTTGTCCAATCAACACTCAATATTGAACAACCAAAATATGCACATTTGGACTTAATGCCTTTCAGCTTTGAGCGTTTCATATAAAACTTTTTGGTTACATAAGTGTTATGTTGTGCTTGAACTTAAATAATTTGAATTTGATAATGACTGCCCTCTCTGCTGCCTCCTCCAATTCACTTGACAAATCATGTATAGTTGTTCTTAATAGTCCTTTTACATTTTTTATCTTTGTTTAGACACAAGTATTGCAGTTATTGATTCCATTTTTATCACTTGGCCATCTGGGACACCAGCAGTTCTGTAATTGGGCTGGTAATTGCATTCTCCCTAAAATCCACGCTACTTACAAGAATATCAGTTAACTTCCTCTTTAAGTCTGTAAAAAAATCAGCCAACCATAAACTGTCCAATGGATTTCAGAAATAAAGATTGGAAATTATTGTTTACTTCTTCACAGTTGCCTCGCGGCACAACTCAGAACTAAAATGGAAGCAAATATAATTATTTTTTTACTGCAAAAGGCTGAATATACTGGGTGATCAAAAAGTCAGTATAAATTTGAAAACTTAATAAATTGCAGAATAATGTAGATAGAGAGATAAAAAAATGACACACTTACTTGGAATGACATGGGGTTTTATAAGGGGGGGGGGGGGGGAGAAGAAAAACCTAACAAACAAAGTATTGCTAGATGCGTGGAAGATCTCTTGCGCGCATCATTTGGTGATGATTGTTTGCTCAGGTGCCACTTTCGTCAGCTTGGCCTCCCAGGTCCCCAGACCTCAGTCCCTGTGATTATTGGGTTTGGGGTTATCTGAAGTCGTAAATGTATTGTGATCAACCGTCATCTCTAGGGATGCTGAAAGACAACATCCAATGCCAATGCCTCACCATAACTCCGGACATGCTTTACAGTGTTGTAAACGACTACAGCTATTGTTGAGGAATGATGGTGAACATTTTGAGCATTTCCTGTAAAGAACATTATCTTTGCTTTCTCTTAATTTATTATGCTAGTTATTGCTTTTCTGATCAGATGAAGTGCCATCTGTTGGAAATTTTTTACTTTTTTATTTCTTTATTTATTAGTTATTATTTTTTGTTCTAATAAAACCCCATGTCATTCCAAATGTGTGTCAATTTTTACCTCTCTATCTACATTATTCCATGATTTGTTAAGTTGTCAAATTTATACCGACTTTTTGATCACCCGGTATAATACACATTGAGCTGTTGGCAACATTGCTAATGTTGATTCTTTTGACAATTTAAAGCTATCCTGACTTTGCGTTGAATGTGACTGTAACAAATTAATTAAAAAGATTGTTGAAATTTCTGCTACCGGTCACAAATATTATATTCATATTAAAAATATTTATTAGCAACATGTTTCAATGCTGTGCATCATTGTCATAAGATGTTTTGGCATACAAAATCTATTATTACAGGTATACATTAATATACATTGCCAAAATCTTACTGTTTGTGGCAATGAACCTGTGGAAACAGAAAGATGACCTATGTAAGGGCTGAAATACTGTCTGTTTGTAAAGCCGTTTAAAACAAATGCTAACATTGATGCTATGTAGCTCTCTTCTTATGTTGTCTGAGCAGCCATACTTCTGGGCATGCTAACCCCACAACACAGCACTTTTCCACATGATTTCATGATACATGATGGAACTGAGGAAGGATTAGACACTTTGATAAACAGATTCAATAACTTGCACAATACATCAAATTTGCCATAGAATGCCCTAAAGTAAACAAAATAAATATTTTTGACATGCCATTAACAAACAGTAACAAGACACTGAATATCAGTGTGCACAGGAAACCAACACAGATACCATTTTCAACAAATCCTCCACACAATTGAATTCACGCAAACATGCTGCTTTCAGAGCATTTTTCAGAGCTGAGAAATTCCCACTCAGTGCTGATGACTACAAGACACAAATAAATGCAATCAAGCACATAGCACACAACAATGACTATAATGAATATGAAATTGATGCACTAAAAAGCAGAAAGAAACACACTGTTAAAACCACCATACATAAAGTGCAAAATCTCATCACTCACAAAGTGCAGTAAGCTAGGTTCATAACCAAACCATACATGGGAGTAATTTCAGACAAAATAGCCAACCTTTTCAAAAACACAGAAATCAGTGCCACCAACAACAATTTAAAACAAACTGATTCATGACATCACAGGATCAAAAGAAAAAATGAACAAATCAGGAGTTTATAAAGTTAATTGCAGCCTTTGCAATAAATACTACATTGGTCAAACAGCCAGAAACTTCAAAAAATGTTTTAAAGAACACTGTGATTGTTTCAGACTTGACAAAAACAACAAATCAGCAATAACTGAACACAAATGAAATAGACACAGCACTGCAATAAAAAAGATCTGAAAGTATTGCATACTCTGGGAAAAAGCTGGAAAATGGACATCTTGGAGGAAATGAAAATCTTTGTACACACGAAAAGTGAGAATAATGGAATCCTGAATGAAATGTCAGAGTTCAAGAACTCCCATTTCTTCAGTAACGTCACTCCCTTACTTTTAAAATAGAATTTAACTTAATTAAAGTACACACTATCCAATGCCTATGTAATTCTTTTATGATGTAAATCTTTAATATATAGTGCACCTGTCTTAGTAAACACAAATATGCCACAATATATCATACATCTCATCAATTATATGGCAGCAAGATCAACAGAAGACATTTGAAGTGACTCTTGATGCTAAACATTGATGTATTGATAGAGTAATTGATATTAACTTTTACAATGGAAAATCCAATAGGAATATCAATAATGGAGGATAAGTAACAACTCACCATAAAGAAGCTCACTGAGCTGCTGACAGATGTGAAAATAGATAATCACATTCACACTACTTAAATTTTCAGCCATGGCCTTCATCAGAAAAAGAAACACACACATTCACGCAGTCACTCGGATAACTATACATACACAACTATCATGTCTGGCCACTCCAGCAACACAAGCTAGACAGTGAGTTAGGTGGGGAGTGGAGGGGGAAAGATGCTGGGTAAAGGTGGGGATGGAAAGTTCTGCATTGCGTGATGGATTTTGAAGGCTCTGATAGGTGGGAATTTGAATTGCGGCAATGAATGCAGTGAAGAGAAGGGGCAGAAGAGGAAAGAAAGTTAGGAAAAAAAAGAAAAGGAAAAAAGAAAGTTGGGGGAAAAAAGGAAAAAATAAAGTTGGGAAAAACAGGAAAAATAAAAAATAAGTAAAAATAAAAGTAATAAATTAAGGGGATATTGTAAGTGGAGATACACTGTTGTAAGGAAGATGTAGATACAGTGTAATGGGTGGGGAAGGAAGAGGGGGGGGGGATATGTTAGGCATTGGGTGCAGGAATGGGAAGTTATCTTAGGTTGAGGCCAGGATGGTTGCAGGACCGTACAATGTGTTCAAGGGACAACTTCCATCTGTGCAGTTCAGAAGAGCTAGTGGTGGTCTATCTTCTTTTTTTTTTGCCACAGTTTGGCAGTGGCCATTCATTCTGACGGACAGCTGGTTTGTCATCATACCAATATAAAACACTGTGCAATGATTGCAGCAGAGTTGCAGTGATATACCAACTCTGCTGCAATCATTGCACAGCGTTTTATATCGGTATGACGACAAACCAGAATGAATGGCCACTGCCAAACTGTGGCAAAAAAACGAGATAGACCAACCTGTGCCACAGCATGCAGCTGACCGCAGCACTCTAAATTTCAATGGCTGCTTCACTACCCAAACCACATGGATCCTCCCCTCCACTACCAGCTCTTTTGAACAGTGCAGATGGGTGTCATTCCTTCAACACATTGTACGGTCCTGCAACCATCCTGGCCTCAGCCTAAGATAACTTCCCATCCCTGCACCCAGTGCCTAACATCCCCCTCCCCCCCCCTCCACTTTTCTTCCCCATCCATTATGCTGTATCTATGTCTTCCTTACAAAAGTGTATCATCACTTACAATATCCCCTTAATTGCTTACTTTTATTTTTACTTATTTTTTATTTTTCCTATCTTAATTTTTTCCTATTTTCCTGAACTTTATTTTTTCCTTTTTTCCTATTTTTATTTTTCCATATTAGTCTTATCATTTAAAATCCCCCCCACTCCCTCCCCACACTCCTCTACACCTCCCTTTTGTCCTTTCCCACCCCTCATCTTCACTGTATTCATTGCCTCAATTCAAATTCCCACCTATCAGAATTCCATCCTGCAATGTGGAACTTTCCAACCCCACCTTTACCCAGCATCCTTCCGCCTCCACTCCTCATCTCACTCACAGTCTAGCTTGTGTTGCTGGAGTGGCCGGACATGATAGTTATGTGGCTATATTTGTCTGAGTGATTGCGTGCATGTATGTTTCTTTTCTGATGAAGGTCATGGCCGAAAATTTAAGTTGTGTGAATGTAATTGTCTATTTTCATGTCTGTCAGCAGCTCAGCGAGCTTCTTTACGATGAGTTGTTAGCTATCCTACATTATTGATATAAACTTTGTTTTGACTGCCATCTTGTTTAGTGTGTCAGCTTTGTTATTACAGTGAAATCTTGTGGAAAAGTGCTGTGTTGTGGAGGCTAGCAAGCCCAGAAGTATAAATACTATGAACACGGACAACAGAAGAAGATCTACTCAACATTAGTGTGAGTGTTTATAACAAACACCTTTATAAACAGACAGTATTTCACCCAATAGACATGGCCATGCATAGGTCATATTTCTTTTTACACTGGTTCATTGCCACAAACAGCAAGATTTTGTCAATGTATATTAATGTATACCTCTAGTAATAGCTTTTGTATGTCAAAATGCCCAATGATTATGCACAGCATCGAAAAATGTTGCTAATAAATATTTTAATGCCTAAATCATATTTGTGACTCGTAGCAGAATCTTCAAGCAACCTTTTAATTGATTCTTTTGGCAGTAAACAATTGGTTATATATTTCCAGAGCCACACTATGCTATTGTTTGAATTGAGTTTGTTTCGTGAAGTACTGTTTGTGTGCATATACATACATTATAATTCAAAACTAATGATTAGCTTGCTTACGTGGTTAAATAATGCCAAACAAAAATCTCCAGATGGTAACAGGGAAGTTGAAGAAAACAGTGCTAGATATTGCCAACCAAGCCCTTCGAAAATAATATATACTTAAAGAAAAAAATTGTTGATGAGAAATTTATGAATGTAGGAGGTAATTTAATTATTCATTCTGATCAAGTAGGTTCAATTATAATTTATTATCCAAAATGGTGGTTGAGTCTCACTACAATTACTTTAACACAGAAAACAAATAGCTACTAATAAGACAAAAAGCTTGGCTGTTGTTATTGTGCTGGAGTTAACAGGCACAGTTTGGAATTTGGCATCACAGCAAGGTGCAGGATTAAAACTGTCTTTGGAGATAACAAAGAAATACAGAATTATTGTTTGATTCAATTTATATTTTCTCATCAGAATGCAAAATAGCATTTAGTGTTATGAATGACATTCACTCTGGAAGCAGGGGACCAACCAGTTTGGCCGGCCATGGTGGCCGAGGGGACTGAGGCGCTCCAGTCACGGTCTGCACGGCCACTACGATCGGGGGTTCGAATCCCCCCTTGGGCATGGATACTTGTGCCGTCCTAGTTCGTAAGTAGTTTGTAAATTTAGGGACTGATGACCCTGTAGTTAAGTCCCATAAGCTTAACAAACATTTGAACAACCAGTTTGTTGGTAGAACGATGAAGTAATGGGCAGCTATTGGAAAAATTTCATTTGTCAATTTGAGTGCACTCTTGTCAGATTAGGATTAGATGGGTAGATCACATAACTAATGAGGAAGTGCTTAACCGAATCGGGGAGAAAAGGAGTTTCTGGCATATCCTAAGAGAAGGGATAGATTGGTTGGGCACATTCTGAGACATCAAGGAATTATCAACTTAGCATTAGAAGGAAGCGTGTGGGGTAAAAATCTTAGAGGGAGACCGAGGGATGAATATAGTGAGCAGATTCAAAAGGATGTTGCATCCTGTCACAACAACCTAATCCAACCCCAATACAGGAAAAACCTCCACAATTGAAAGCAGGACAACATGTGAAACGACACATGTAATCTTCCAACTGACGTGTTCACTGTACACCCTTTTCTTGTTGGTATGACCCCCACAAATTGTCTGAACATGTTATGGTTGCAGATGGACTTTTCGTCTTGGGGACGATCAATATCCTGTGGCAGAGCATGCCCTCCAACATGGTTCCAGGGACCTTAGCATGTGTTAAACCATGTGTGCCATCTGGAGACCACCCCCTCCCCCCCCTCCAGCACCAGTCCCTCAGAGCTACGGAGATGGGATATTGCCCCCTTTAACACATCCTCCTGGTCTAAACTTGCATTAACCTCTCCCCCTCCTCCTCCTCCTCCTCCATCTGCAACTCACTTACTCATTAGAACTACGGAAGATCCAATTGGAATGCCAATAATGGAGGATAGATAACAACTCACCATAAAGAGGCTCACTGAGGTGTTGACAGGGATGAAAAATAGACAATGTGTGAATGAGATTGTCTTTTTTTTGCCTGTTGGCAGCCTTGCGTACCTCTTTATGGTAAGTTGTTATCTATCCTCCATTATTCACTTATTCTTTAGCCATTTATCACCATCCCTTTTATATATATATATATATATATATATATATATATATATATATATATATATATATATATATATATATATATATATACGTAAAAAATAGATGAAGTACACTTACCAGGCGAAAGGGCCCAGGCAGTAATAGCAACAAATAAACACACAGACACACACACACACACACACACACACACAAAAATGCTAGCTTTCGCAGCCTAGCTGCTTCATCAGGCAGAAGGGAAGGAGAGGGGAAAAGGAAATGATGAGGGTTTTAAGGAAGGGGGTAAGGAGCCATTCCAATCCCGGGACAGGAAAGACTTACCTTGGGGGAAAGAATGGAAGGTAAATAAATGCACATACACCCACACATTTACACAGACACAAGTACACTTAGGCAGACATACTGTAGAACTGTAGAAAGCAAAGAAGTTAGAAGTTAGACAGAGATGCAACATGAGGCAGAGACCCTGTCCAGAGAACCAAGGTAAAGATGTTAAGATGGTGGGTGGGAATTCGAATTTAGCGGAGGTTAAGACCAGGTGGGCAACGGGAAGAGAGAATATGCTGAAGGGCTAGTTCCCATCTCCGGAGTTCTGAAGGATTGGTGTCAGTGGGAAGTATCCAGATAACCCGGACGGTGTAGCACTGTGCCAAGATGTGCTGGCCATGCACCAAGGCATGTTTAGCCACAGGGTTACCAACAAACACTGTCTGCCTGTGTCCATTCATGCGAATGGACAGTTTGTTGCTGGTCATTCCCACATAGAACGCTTCACAGTGCAGGCATGTCAGTTGGTAGATCACGTGGGTACTATCGCAAGTGGCTCTGCCTTTGATCGTGTACTCCTTCCGGGTTACAGGACTGGAGTAAGTGGTGGTGGAAGGGTGCATAGGGCAGGTTTTACAACGGGGGCGGTTACAAGGGTAGGAGCCAAAAGGTAGGGAAGGTGGTTTGGGGATTTCATAGGGGTGGACTAGGAGGTTACGGAGGTTAGGTGGGCGGCGGAAAGACACTCTCGGTGGAGTAGGAAGGATGTCATGAAGGATGGATCTCATTTCGGGGCAGGATTTTAGGAAGTCGTATCCTTGCTGGAGAGCCACATTCAGAGTCCGCTCCAGTCCCGGAAAGTATCCGGTGACAAGAGGGGCACTTCTGGGGTTTTGTGGAAGGTTCTTAAATTGGGGAGATGAGGAAGTGGCTCTGGCAATTTGCTTCTGTACCAGACCAGGAGGATAGCTGCGGGATGTGAAGGCTGTTATCAGGTTATTGGTGTATTGGTTCAGGGATTCAGGACTGGAGCAGACTCGTTTGCCACGAAGACCTAAGCTGTAGGGAAGGGAACGTTTGATGTGGAAAGGATGGCAGCTGTCATAATGCAGGTACTGTTGTTTATTGGTAGGTTTGATGTGGACGGATGTGTGTAGTTGGCCGTTGGATAGATGGAGGTCGACATCGAGGAAAGTGGCATGGGATTTGGAATAGGACCAGGTGAATTTGATGGGACCAAAGGAGTTGAGGTTGGAGAGGAAATTCTGGAGTTCTTCTTCACTGTGAGTCCAGATCATGAAGATGTCGTCAATGAATCTATACCAAACTTTGGGTTGACAGGCTTGGGTGTCCAGGAAGGCTTCCTCTAAGCGTCCCATAAATAAGTTCGCGTACGAGGGGGCCATCCTGGTCCCCATGGCTGTTCCCTTTAGTTGTTGGTATGTCCGGCCCTCAAAAGTGAAGAAGTTGTGGGTTAGGATGAAGCTGGCTAGGGTATTAAGGAAAGAGGTTTTAGGTAAGGAAGTGGGGGGGGGGGGGGGGGGGAAGAGCAGTTAAACACAGAACAGACTCGTGGCGACAACATATTAGACCTTCTGGTGACAAACAGACCCGAACAATTTGAAACAGTTAATGCAGAACAGGGAATTGCTGTTCATAAAGCAGTTACAGCATTGATAATTTCACCCATAAATAGAAATATTAAAAAAAAAAAAAATGTAGGAAGATTTTTCTGTTCGGAAAAAGTGACAAAAAGCAGATTTCAGAGTACTTGACGGCTCAACACAGAAGTTTTATCGCAAGTACAGATAGTGTTGAGGAACAGTGGTCAAAGTTCAAAGCCATTGTACAATATGCATTTGATGAGTCTGTACCAAGCAAGATCGTAAGAGATGGAAAGGAGCCACCATGGTACAACAACTGAATTAAAAAACTGCTACGGAAGCAAAGGGAACTTCACTCAAACATAAACATAGCCAAAGCCTTGTAGACAAACAAAAATCACACCAAGTGAAATGTAGTGTGAGCAGGGCTTTGCGAGGGGTGTTCAACAAATTCGAAACCAAAGTTCTATATACTGACCTGGCTGCAAATCCTAAGAAATTTTGGTCTTATGTCAAAGCGGTAGGTGGATCAAAACAAAATCTCCAGACACTCTTGTGACGAAAATGGCATTGAAACAGAGGATGTCACTCTAAAGGCTGAATTACTAAATGACTTTTTTCAAAGCTGTTTCACAGAGGAAGACTGCACTGTAGTTCCTTCTCTAGATTGCCGCACAGATTACAAAATGACAGATATCGAAATAATTGACAGGGGGACAGAAAAACAATTAAAATCACTCAAAAGAGGAAAAGCCATAGGACCAGATGGGATACAAGTTCGTTTTTACACAGAGTATGCAAAGGAACTTGCCCCCCTTCTGGCAGTGGTGTATCATAGGTCTCTAGAAGAGTGTAGCGTACCATAAGATTGAAAAATAGTGCAGGTCATCCCCGTTTTTAAGAAGGGATGTCGAACAGATGTGCAGAACTATAGGCCTATATCTCTAACGCCGGCCAGTTGTAGAATTTTGGGACATGTATTATGTTAGAGTATAATGACATTTCTTGAGACTAAAAATCTGCTCTGTAGGAATCAGCACGGGTTTTGAAAAAGGCAATCGTGTGAAACACATCTCGCGCTATTCTTCCACGAGACTCAGAGGGTCATAGACACGGGTTCTCAGGTAGATGCTGTGTTTCTTGACTTTCGCAAGGCGTTTGATACAGTACCCCACAGACGTTTAATGAACAAAGTAAGAGCACATGGTCTATGAGACCAATTGTGTGATTGCATTCTGGAGTTCCTAGATAACAGAATACAGCATATCATTCTCAAAGAAGAAAAGTCTTCCGAAGTAAGAGTGACACCAGGTGTGCTACAGGGGAATGTCGTGGGTCCATGGTACAATATATATAAATGATCTTGCGGATAACATCGGAAGCTCACTGAGGTTTCTTGCAGATGACGCTGTAGTATATAGAGGGGTTGCAACAATGGAAAATTGTATTTAAATGCAGGAGGATCTGTATCGAATTGACGCATGGTGGAGGGAATGGCAATTGAATCTCAATGTAGGCAAGTGTAATGTGCTGTGAATACATAGAAAGAAAGATCCTGTATCATTTAGCTACACTATAGTGGGTCAGCAACTGGAAGAAGTTAATGCCATAAAGTATCTGGGAGTAACATTGGGAGTGATTTAAAATAGGACGACCATATAAACTCAATCGTCGGTAAAGCAGATGCCAGACTTTGATTGATTGGAAGAATCCTAAGGAAATGCAGTCCAAAAACAAATGAAGTAGGTTACAGTACACTTGTTCACCCACAGCTTGAATACTGCTCACTGGTGTGGGATCCATACCAGGTGGGGTTGATACAGAAAGTAGAAAAGATCCAACGGAGAGAAGCATGCTTCGTTACAGGATCATTTGGTAATCGTGAAAGCGTTACAGAGATGATTGATAAACTCCAGTGGAAAACTCTGCAGGAGAGATGCTCTTGTCGCTCGGTATGGGCTTTTGTTGAAGTTTCAAGAGCATACCTTTACCAAGGAGTCTAGCAGATTGCTCCCTGCTACGTATATCTCGCGAAGAGATCATGTGAATAAAATCAGAGAGATAAGAGCCCACACAGAGGCATACCGACAATCTTTCTTTCCGCGAACAATGTGTGACTGGATTAGGAGGGAGAACCGATAGTGGTACTCAAGGTACCCTCCGCCACACACACCTATCGGGTGGCTTGCGGAGTATGCATGTAGATGTAGGTGTAGAATAATCTTAAGGGCAAGTTTCCATCTCCAGAGTTCTGAAAGATTGGTGTTGGTGGGAAGTATCCAGATAACCTGGACGGTTTAATACTGTGCCAAGATGAGCTGACCGTGCACCAAGACATGCTTAGCCACAGGGTGATCCTCATTCCCAACAAACGCTGTCTGCCTGTGACCATTCATGCAAATGGACAATTTGTTGCTGGTCATTCCCATACAGAACATTACACAGTGCAGGTATGTCAGTTGGTAAATCACGTGGGTGCTATCGCAAGTGGCTCTGCCCTTGATCGTGTACACCTTCCGGGCTACGAATTGGAGTAAGTGGTGGTGGAAGGGTGCATAGGGCAGGTTTTACAATAGGGGTAGTTAAATGGGTAGGAGCAGGAGGGTAGGAAAGATGGTTTGGGGATTTCATAGGGATGGACTAGGAGGTTATGAAGGCTAGGTGGGCGGTGGAAAGACACTCTTGGTGGAGTGGGGAGGATGTCATGAAAGATGGTTCTCATTTTGGGACAGGATTTAAGGAAGTTGTATTCTTGCTGGAGAGCCACATTCAGAGTCTGATCCAGACCCAGAAAGTATCCAGTGACAATAGGGGCACTTTTGTGGTTCTGTGGAAGGTTCTGCCGGCCGCGGTGGCCGAGGGGACTGAGGTGCTCCAGTCACGGTCTGCACGGCCACTACGGTTGGGGGTTCAAATCCCCCCTCGGGCATGGATATTTGTGCCGTCCTTAGTAATAGTTCATAAGTAGTTTGTAAGTTTAGCGACTGATGACCCCGTTGTTAAGTCCCATAAGCTATACAAACATTTGAACATTTGATTTTTGTGGAAGGTTCTGGGTTTGGGGGGATGAGGCAGGCTCTTTTGCCATGAAGACCTAAGCAGTGGGGAAGGAAATATTTGATGCGGAATGGATGGCAGCTGTCATAATGGAGGTACTGTTGTTTATTGGTTGGTTTGATGATGACGGATGTGTGAAGTTGGTCATTGGACTCAAGGAAAGTGGTATGGGATTTGGAATAGGACCAGATGAATTTGATGGGGCCAAAGGAGTTGAGGTTAGAGAGGAAATTCTGGTGTTCTTCTTCACTGTGAGTCCAGATCATGAAGATGTCATCAATGAATCTATACCAAACTTTGGGTTAACAGGCTTGGGTTTCCAAGAAGGCTTCGTCTAAGCGTCCCATAAATAAGTTTGCGAGCAAGGGGGCCATCCTGGTTCCCTTTAGTTGATGGTATGTCTGGCCCTCAAAGGTGAAGAAGTTGTGGGTTAGGAAGGAGGTTTTAGGTAGGGTTGCAGGTGGTCGGCATGAAAGGAAGTACTCCATCGCAGCGAGGCACTGGGCGTGCGGGATGTTTGTGTATAAGGAAGTAGCATCAACAGATTGGGTAAGGATTTTAAGTGGTCAAAAAAGTTGTTGGTGTCATTGATGAATGATGGGAGACTGCACATAATGGGTTGAAGGTGATGGTCTATGTAGACAGAGCTTAGTTCTGTGGGGGCTTGGTAATTGGCCACTGTGGGCCAGCCTGGATGATTAGGTTTGTGAATCTTAGGAAGTAGGTAGAAGGTAGGGGTGCGGGGTGTTAGTGGGGTCATGAGGTTGAGGATATAGTGTGTGTGTGTGTGTGTGTGTGTGTGTGTGTGTGTAATCTTCCCCTTTTTTATCAGCCCTCCCCTGTCCCCCACCATTACTCATTATTTGGTTCACTTCTTGATCCATCCACTTTGGTTTGCACTGGCATTGCTCAATACTTATCATGCAACATATCTGAAGATGCAACATCTCTGACGTCCACTTTCACCCACCCCACATCATGACATTGGTTGTGATTAACCTTTCCCTTCTATCCCCTTTCTCTTTCCTCCTCGTGCCAGATAAAGGAAAAGTAAATTTCCAAAAGCTACTATTCGCTTACTCTTTATAGTTTGGGTCCCTCCATTACAGACCTGGCATCAACAACTGCTGCTCAGGTTATTCAACAGACAATCCCTGATCTACTTAGCATCCAAACTAATGTGTCCTTACTGTTAATTGCTCACACTTTCATCCTCTTGTCGAGGAAGAATGTTTACCCCCATCCTCAGATTAGTCATGACCTGTCCTTTTGACTGAAAAACTGTTTATCCCACTGGCCATCCTTAATGCACTTTGGGCTCAAAAGTGGCATACACTGCACCTTGACAGTTGACACAAGACCAGATTTGCTCACACACACACACACACACCTACCGTGTGGTGCCGTGAACTAGGCTCGCAGCTGAATGGATAGTGTCTTCACTGCTAAATTAGTGGCCATCAATCAAACCATAATAGTGCTACTCTTGACACCTATTGCCTGTGATGGTGTATTATCTTATTTCTGATCTCAATTGAGGTGGATGGTCTGTTATCTTCATATGGATGGCAGGTCATACTCGAACCCCATGGGAAGAAACATGCTGAACAGTGGGCTGAATTGGTTTCTAAGGTGCCAATTTTGGAGATGGGGATACCAAAATTTTTCTTAAGCTTTTATCAACTTGTTCATTTTGCTTCTTGTTTTGTGCCAACAATGTGTGAGGAAGTAAATACTGCTTGATTGCAGATGGTGTCTTTCTCACTGAATATCATACACCAAGAGCCTCCAGCTGCATTTTATACAGAACACCACATATGCTTCCTTGCTTCTACCTCTTGGTTTTATTAACATTTGGGGGGCTTATCAGGTTTGGCTTGATGCATCCTGCATCTCTGGGAAATTTTCCCAGCTTGATACCTATGGATTGAGGGAACCAATGATGATGCAATTTTGTCCCTTTAACTTCATCCATCCATCCATTCATCCAGTGTGATATAATTGGTAGGTATCATATACTTTTCATCCAGATGAGCTTGTGAATTATATTTATATTTGTTTGAGTTAGATTTGAAACACTTTGTAAAGTAATGTTTGATATTCTTGGTATATGTGAAACTGAAATTATCCTATTACAGTGAGGAATTATACAAATCTTCTCCTCATGCAAGTGTACATATATGAAAATAACCTAACATGTTATCAGAAGTTTCAACTTTATTTTATTGGCAAGTCAGTGGTTTTAGGAAGGCTCTTTCTTCTGGATAATAACACTTTTGTGAATAAATTACCCACAGACTATTCTTTTTTCTCCTTCCTTCTACTGCACTCCCTCCCTCCTTATTACTGCATTTCACATTTATTAGCCTTTTTGCAATCAAGTTCTCCCCCTTCTCCCATCTCTCTCTTCTAAAGTGTAATTTAACATAATGGTATGTGCATTATAAATATTTCATTTATTTTTTTAATTTTCAGGTACACTATCAAGAAACTATACAGTGTCTAATAATGACAGAAGTAACTCTTCTGGAGTTGCCTCCGTAAGAGATTATGATGGCCTTAAGCAACAATGTGACAAAGCCATGCATGAACTGCAGCTACTGAGAAGGTATGGAGGTATTTTTAATCACTCCTGTTGAATACCTGTAAATTCAAAGAATTGTCAGATCTCATTCAACACTTCTATAATAAGGATTTTTGCAAGTTACCATTTACTGACTTATAATTTGTTAAAAGAAGCAGCAAAAATCTTTTGACACTTTGTTCACAAGTAAAAGGAACCGTTATCAAGTAATTATGGACTTGAGTTCCAGTTATAAATATACAATTTATCTTTAACAATGGAAAGTCTGGGTTGGAATTAAACAGTAAAATTAGGACAGCTTACAACTCGCTGCAAAGAATTGATGATGAGCTGCGACAGACACATAAAAAAAAGCCACACACATACGACAAGTAAGCTATTGGCCATGGCCTTCTTCAGAAAATAGAACATTCACACAATCACAGAGGCACACAACAGTCATACACTTGTCATATCCAGCTACCGCACTCTGGATTTGGAGTGTGGCAGCCGGAGATGATAGGTGTGTGACTGTTATGTGCCTGTGTGATTGTGTGAATGTTCTATTTTCTGAAGAAGGCCTTGGCCAATAGCTTAAGTGTAGTATGTGTGTGCCTTTTTTTATGTGCTTGTCGCAGCTCATCGTCACGTCTTTGTGGTGAGTTGTAAACTGTACAATTTATCTTTATCATACAGCCGTCTTTCAATCAAAATTTGAATCTCTGCAAATATAATATTGAAATTCTTTTCCAAAGTAGAAAAATCGCATTTGAAAATAAATTGGCAAATCAGCTACAAAAAGTAATTATCCTTTTGTTGGACAAAAGTGACTAAACAGTGCAAATTTTGTTCTATGGAATTTGTTATTCATTTCGTGCAGTAGTGCACCCACCTGTCAGATGAAATCCATCATTTTCTGTTTGCTTTCTTAAAAAAAAAAAAAAAAAAAAAAAAAAAAAAAAAAAAAAAAAAAACACACAACTGTGTAACAGCAAACACAAAAACATGTGTTTGAATTTTTGCAGGCAACACAGTGAAACTATACGAAGATGTGATCATACAATGAAGGAACTAGAGTACTACAGGGGACAACATTTAGCAGCAATGAATCAGCTAGAAGCTGCTGCTCAAGAGTCTTCGACATTAAGGCATAAATACAGTGATCTGGCAGCAGAAAAGCAACGTTTAGATAGAGAAGTGCAGAACTTACAGAAGGAGGTAACGGAACTTCGATGCCAACAGCAGGTAATCTTAATGGCTTTACACATGCTTGTTCCAAATACTTGTGTTTCTGTTTTTGTAGAATAATTATAATAAGGATAGTTTGCAACTTGCTGCAAAGACATAAGTTGAGCTGCAACAGGCACACAAGACACTCATACACAGGTAAATTAGCTTTCAGCCACTAGCCTCCGCCAGTAAAAAGACACATACTATCATTCATACAGTCACACAAGCACACTTCACGGACACACGACCATAATCTCTGACTGCTGTGGAATGCACTTCAAACATCCATCTTTGGTGCTAGTGGAATCTAAGTGGTATTATTTAATGAAGTAATCATCTCCTCTACTGCACTTTCCAGAACAGCTTCATTTTGACATGCAATCTCCATTATGCTCTCTTCCTGTATCCACACATGGCATTTGTAAGAGCTTCTTTTATGAGCGGTGAGACAGCTGAAAGGGTGAATTTAGTATTGTTCCTGACAATGTAACCTTCCTTTTAGCCACACATTTACTCCATTGGGTTGTAATGGCTTTGAGAAGGTGCATGCACATAAGTTTTTGGCCAGCACATATCTTATATGGGTAACTGTGTCTTGTGGAGAGAAATTAACAAATGTGTATCTAACTTCTCCTTTTGCTTTGCTGTGGTAGGTGCTTTTGCCAACAACGGAATGGCAAGGAGCATGATCTAGAACAAATTTTGATGGTTTACCTAATTTTGTATTAATTTTTTATCATAATCTCCTGCCTCCTTCGATTTAGAAATTGGGAGATGATTGAAGAAGAAACATTGTGAGGTGCCTGCAGGGCAAAGAATAAGTTTATCCTCCTTTCTAGAAGGCATCGGATTCAATCCGTTAGTTTTGCCACTGATCAACCCTACTTGACAAAGCCACCTGGACTGAATCATGTTTCATGAAGTCACAGTAGTTTGCTGACATTCATGCCAAGATCTGCCTTAAAAATCTGCATTGTGCCTATCTTCTTCTTCTTGAATAAAACTTCCACTCTGCAGCTGAGTGTGTGCTGATATGAAACTTCCTGTCAGATTAAAATTGTGCGCCGGAACTGGGACTTGAACCTGGGACCTTTGCCTTTTGTGGGCAAGTGCTCTACAACTGAGCTATCATGAAACAACTTGTGGTCTGTCCCCATGACTTCAATTCTTCTTCTTCTTCTTCTGTGGCACTACATTTCAGGATGTATCTTGGCCCTCCCAACGAACTTCTGCGATCCATCACAGTCATATACTAGTCTCCTCCAGTTTCTGCATCCAAGCTTCTGTAGGTCTCCTTCTACTTCATCCATCCATCTTGCTTTAGGTTGACCTCGACCTCTTTGTCCTCCTGGATTACCAAAGAGATTCTTCTTTGCCTCCTCAGATTCCTCCATTCTTGCCACATGACCTGCCCAACTTATCCTTCCTTATTTTATGATTTTTGTTACAGGACCATCAATATATATTACGTAAAATTCTGCATTGTACCTTTTCCTCCAATGTTCTCTGTCATACATAGGGTCAATTATTATCCTTACAACTTCCTCTCAAATCCACTGAGCAGCTTTGCAATGGTTTCCATCAAGGGCAATGTTTCCAAAGCATGAGTGAGAACTGGTCTAACAAGAGTTTTATAAATAGTGAATGTTGTTGGGTGGCGAAGTCATCTTGACTGGAATAAATTACTCAAAGTGAAATATGAGCATGCTTTAGATGCTGATATCAGTCTAATCTTAATTTCAGTTGAGATATCATTAAAACAATTGACTGTGGAACCAAGATACTTGAAGCTATCACTCTTTCAAATGTGTATCCATTCACATTATTGGGTTGATATGCTTTCCCACAGGCCATGTATTTAGTTTTATCATCATTTATCATATTACTTCCTTGACTTAAGGCTGTAAAAGCTTCTTTCAGTGCTAGTACTGTCCGTGATAAGATGTCTACATCATCTGCATATGCTAAAATATGCACTGACTTGTAGAAGATGGTACCCCTGGTCTGTAGACCTGCTTTCCTGATCACCTTATCAATGCTACATTATATAATAAGCATGCTAATGCATTTTTTTGACATAGCCTATTTTTTATTTCCAGGGGGTTTGAGTAATTTCCTTGAACTCGAAAGCAGTTTCTTACATCAGAAAACATCATTTTAGCCTTCTCAGGAGCTTTCCCTGTATTCCCATCTCCTGTTAAGCATGAAACAACTGGTTTCTATTGATGCTATCATATGCAGCCCTAAAGTCAATACAGAGGTGATGTGTTCTGCTACCATATTCAACAGTTTTCTCCAAAATTTGATGCAGGTTGAAAATCTGGTATATTCCTATTTCTTTATCCACCTGTGGGAGTAGCCGATCAAAAATATTAGATAACACCTTGTACCCCAGGTACCCCAGGGTTTTTTATGTAAGGGACGTAATATTTCTTCATTCCACTTGGTATTTGGTATCCTTACGTTCCCATATGAGAGTGATATGTTCAAACAAGGTCTTCTCTAATGTTGCTCCTCCACATTTTACTAAGTTTGCAAGAATGCTATCAGTTCTGGGAGCCTTGTTATTCTTCAGTTACCTTAAAGCCTTTTTAACGTCCTCTAACCCTGTGGCATCCAGTGGCTGTTCATCATCCAATCCTTGCTCACAATCATTAGCGATATCCTCTGCTGGCTCTCTTTCTCAATTCAGCAGGTCATTAAAGTATCTTCAACACATTTCCAGAGTATGTTACTCTCATTTATTATGTTTCCTTCATCTCTAATCCAGGTGGTTATTGAAGCAAATCGTCTTCTAGCATGTTTAATTTTCTAAAGAACTTCCTTGTTTCATTCTTCTTCTTGGACAAGTACATACATTCTGTTTCAGCCTTTTCTCTCTCTTTTTTTTTCCAGCGATGTCAGCTTTTCGGTCCTCCTTTTTTCCTATAATCCTCCAACAAGCTTCTTGTGCAGTTCGCCTGTAATGTCTTTTAATATACAGTGTTCTTTTCTTTTGTCACTGTCTCACACTCTTCATCAAACCATATGGGCCTTATTGATTTTCTTTCCAGCCCTAGTGTTTCCTTAGCTGAAATGTCTATAGCTCTTTTTACAGTCAGCCATTTTTGTTCTACATAATTACTGTTTCGCATTGTTTCTTGTTCATGTTCTACGGCCTGAGAAACTTTCTGACAGTATGATTTGTAAGTTTCTGTTAACTGCAGTGTTGCACAGTTATTTCCTAATATGTCTTTCTTTCTGAGCATTTTATATCCTTGCTATTATCTTGGGCATTACAAGAAAATTATCCGAATCTACATTAGGGCCATGAAAGGTTCGAATATCTAACAAGTTATATTTATGCCTCTAATCTATTAGTGCATGATGATTAATGTTTCTACTATGAGATGACTTCCATGTGTCCTTGAGTACCTCCTTATGGAAAACCAGACAGATCCCACTATCACATTCTGGGAGACTGCAAAGAGGATCAATCTTATTCGATTGTCTTTAGTGGATCCATTTTTACTACGGGCTCCAATTTCAGCCTAGAACACATCTTCTCTTCCAAGTTGTGCGTTAAAATCACCCAGCACAACCTTGATGTCATTCCTTGGACACTTACTATAATCTTTTCCAAGGGCATCATAGAAATCATCTCTTAGGTCTTCAATAGATTCTTCTGTACAAAATTCATGTCTATTATCATCATAGCTATAAAACATAGTGCTCTCTGTCTTTTCCTATACCCCATTCCCTGTTCACTGAATTTCTCAAATGGCAATAATACTCTCCTTGAGCTTCCCATGCTGGTATAATAATTGAACATTCTAAGTACCAATTCAGAGATAAGTTTCCAGCTTTTTAACCATTCTTTGTCCAAGATTCGTGCCATGCTGTCATCTATTAATCTGTCCGACTTCTGCTCTTCAGGTTTTCGTAATTTTATTTTTCTACAGGAAGGGGTGTTAACCTCGAGCCCGACTCCAAACTCGGAGGACCAGGATTTGTATTAGGTTTGCTCCCCTAGGGAAGCTGGCTTCATACACCTCTAGAGCCCTCCCAGCCCTATGTTTTGGGACACACTTCATCTGGATCCTCAGTCGAGACCGTACAGCTCGGGTGACCCTGCCAGTAGCTACACTACCTCCAGCATGGCTCTCGACTTCACAGAAGCGTGCAAGCCCTCCCACCTGGCACTGAAAGTGCCTACTGCAAAACATTGTCCCTGGGACAAAGCATCATCTTTATGGCCATAGTAAAATCCAGTGACTTCCTGTTTTGTGCAAACCTGTATATGACTGTCTTGCAAAAAATTGGATTCTTTAAGGGGTGACCAGTGATTTCTTGCGACTGACCTGGTACGGCAGTCCCCTGGACAACTTTCAGAGCACTTAAGTTGAACAGTTTTCAGTAACACACTGCAAATGACAATAATAAAAAATAAAATAACTCTTTAAACCATAAAAACAAAAGCAAACAAAATCACAGGGTGCACCAATCGTGCAGGACAGTAAGCTTAATGAAACACTAACAAAATTCAACATAAAAGTGTTTTGGTGATGGAAGTAAAGGTTTGGCAACTTTGCACAATCACTGCAGCTACAGGTATCGTGGGATTGGCAGGAGGCAGTCCATGCCTCACACACGGCATTCCCCCTACTATGTGATGGCACTATAGTCTTGTTCGTGCAGTGACTCAACTACCTATTGTCGGTGTCACCTACAGAAGTGGCCCAGTTTTCAGCCGTTCTACACATCCCCCTCCATTATCGCAATGACAGCCAATAATGTTCATTCTGTAAGTGTGTGACTGGCTGCAGAGTGTGATTCAAAGTGTGGCAGCCAAGGGTGATGGTTGTATGACTGTGTTGTGTGCCTGTGTGATTGTGTGAATGTTCTATTTTCTGAAAAAGGCCATGGCCAATAGTTGAAAGTGTTGTATGTGTGTGTCTTTTGTATGTGCCTGTCACAGCTCATCATCACGTCTTTGCAGTGAGTTGTAAACTGTCCCATTACTATATTATTATTATTTGCCTAATACATAGATAAAGCTGTGTATAGTTATTATTAATTTTACAGAGCTCCAAATTTGAACATGCCATTCCTTTTATTTGAGATCATGTATAGAATTGTGTAGTGACTGATGTGCTACTACCTTCAGCTTCCTTGTAAGAGACCAAATATCCTGATGATGATAAAGGAACTGTTGTAAAAATTTGGGGTCTTTATTTATTAATTTACTGTTCCACAGAAAGTTGTTACCTATTGTATTGTTCTTAGATTGACAACTGCTGATCTCCCCCCCCCCCCCAACTATAATATTTTGATAATGTCCCTACTGTATTTTTCAGCTATTAATCTCAGCAGTGGCGTAACTAGAACTTGACTTTGGGGGGGGGGGGGGGGGATAGATCTGCTTGACAAGCAAAATTTTAGTTAGTTTCGAGACAAACTACCATCTACCACTCCCATTGAAGAAACTAATTCACTCCCATCCAATGAAAGATTAGGTAAAACACCCCAAGTTTTCAATCTTTACCTTTACCAGATTGCTGTTATACAATTTTTTTTTTTGGGAGGGAGTTCTGGGGGGAGGTTCTATCCCCCTCACCCCCCCCCCCATAGTTACGCCACTGAATCTCAGATTCATTACTTGCTATTGGACTCCAGCCAAACTGTCAACTGGCATTGCACTGCGCTATCTTAGCAGTTGTTTACTGTTTAGCATGAGAAGCAGTTACTTGCCCCCGTTTGATTTGATAATCCCTGCATATCAAATCTGTCTTTGCTCAAATATGGAATGACATCTGGTTCACTACTGCAAGGTGTAATAAACTCAGTATGTTCAAGGAAACTGCTGCAATCTGGTGCTCTTCTACCTGCTCCTCCCGGATGGAATCCACCATATTGAGCCATTACGCATAGGCCATGCCAGGCTGACACATTGTTTTGTTTTGCATAATGAGCCACTACCAACATTGTAGTTATGTTGCCATACAGATGGTGCACCCCCCTGCTTTGGCCATTCGTACAAAGTATAGCCTCGAAGACACATTTCCTTTAGTATTGGTAGATGATTCACGGGTGGTTGAACTGATCTTCAGTTTCCTTTGTGAAAGTGGGTTTTACTTTTGGCTATAAAATTTTACATTAAATTTAGAGGATAGTTTTGTGGTGGTTGTAGTGTCCCTTATTGTACGCTTGGCCTGGACACCTATGACCTCACCCCCCCCCCTCCCCCTCTTGGAAAGGTGGTTTTTTTATCCCTCTGTATTATTCGTTTTTGAGATTCAGATCCCCCCTCCCCCTTTTGCCAAATACTGTATTTATGATGCCATCAAACAGAAACAGTATCACAAAAATTTAAGGCCAACCAGCAAGCTCTACCAATGCATAAAACGTTACAAATAAGGAGACTTTTGAGACAGTATCCATCATTCATTTGCAAACATAAGACTTGAAAGTCATAAAATTTTTCTGAGAAAGACTAACAGATTACATAGTTTATAATATGGATGATAAATTATTGAAATTATTTGTTATAGGAGGTGATAGTGAGCGAGGGTGGTACAAATGACAGCTTAAATCAGCAATATTTCAATGCGCTGAGGAAGTACGAGGCTGTGAAGGATGAGTATGACGCATTGAGAAAGCGATACGATGATTTGCTGTCGTCACATTCTACTGCTGTGAGCAAGCTAGAATTGGCACAGGTTGGTACCATTCTTTATCATACAAAGACTATAAATTAATTATATTAGTTTTGCGTGAATACTTAGTTGGTAATGATATGAAGTATGTCACCTTTGTGAAACCTGTTAATTTTATCATATTCTTGATATCAGTCTTGCCTCTCAAGTAAACTGACTTTTAGTTCTTATAGTGGCTGGTGCAAAGATTTATTTAATATTTTACATATTGAAACATTGAACAGTATTCAGCTATTTCCCAAGCAGCTACTCTAAAAGACCAGACTTTTACATCTTGTCACTTTTATAGACTCTCCATTATACATTTGTCCAATCAATTACTATACACTTGCAAATACTTTTATACTTTTAATCTTGGATCCAGATATTAGTTACTGAGAAGTCTCACATATATTTTCCCAAATTCAATCCCTTAACACTATACTGAATTAGTGTGATACAAAAGGACTTACCTATAAAAAAAGGGGGGGGGGGGTGTATCTTGTAGAGATAGAGCAGATACTACACTGGTGCCTTTGTTAATGCATTCACAATAAATAAGCTAGTGAAGGAATTAGGAACTAGATTTATTAACAGAGATATCTGCTAACTGTTGTAATAAATATGCAATTGTCTGAAGAGATGCAGTACACTGAGAGACTTGCAAAGTGATTAATAAAATATTTAATTTGATTGGAGGATGGAGTCTGAGCTTATAGACATTGTGTGTCAGCGTACTGTCTCAAATTTGTTTTTTATAAAAGAAAAAAGGGAAAGAAGTCTTAAAAATCATTTTAAGTGGACATTTCCTCTTCTCTTCACTTCCTCTTACCCTCTTTTTTGGTGGGAGGGGACTCTGTAACCACATACCCCCTCCCCCCTCCTAGTTCACCACTGCTTTCAACGTAACTGTAAATAACTCTTTTATGAAACTGTTGTATTATGTAAGTCCACTGTTCTCTGTAGTTTATAAGATAAAATTCTGCTACAGGAAGAAGTTGGAAGGTTTAAAAAACAGTATGAAGAAGTTGTCCAAGAAAGAAATGCGGCAGTTCGAGAACGAAATGGCCTGAAACAACAATGTACAGCAGCAATCCGCCAATGGGATATGGCTCTCAGGGAGAGAAATGAATATAGAGAAGCTCTTGCTAAGGTTTGCATTGTCATTCACAATCTATTTTAACATTACATTATTTTGTTGTTGTTTGTTTCTTATTTACTTATAGCTTTCATAACTATGATTCAGTTTTAGACAATCATTTGCAGCCAGTAGTAGTTATTATTGAATCTTAAGATTCTTGCAGCACTAATTTCTACATAGATTGCTTTTGAGAGTAGCAATATGAATGGAAAACAAATGAAGTCAGGATTCAAAAGGCTAAAGTACTTAAAATAACTGACTATGGAAGAGCTAAACACATACCAGTGATTATAGTACAGTTCTTTTTCTCTAATCATGCATACAGTAAATAGAATGTGTAGTTTAATCCTACGATGAATGATTGTGTTGACTTGTTTGACATTCAGATTGGATACAAAATGAAACATGTTGGATTAGAATAAATATGTATAAATTTAATAAATGCGAATGCGTAAGGATAATTTAGTAAAATCTGGGTTGAAATATCAATAAGATGATGAGGATAGGTTGGAACCATCATAAAGACAATCACTGAGCCACAGACAGATACGTATAAAACACAATTACATGCACACTAATTAATTTTTGGCCACAGTTTTGTCAAACACACAAATTCACACGAATGTACAGGCACAACTCGTGCACATGACCTATGTCTTTGTCCACTGTGTCTCCGTCTTTTGTATGTGCATATCTGTGGTGGACTGATGGCCTTTATGGGGAGTTGCAAACCTATCCTCACCCTATTGTTGTAGATAATGTTGATCATATATGCTCGTGTTGTTTGTGACGGCATGAGTGAGGCCTGAAAAAATTGTATATTCCAGGCTTTAATTCCATCCTCATCTCTGTCCTGTTAAATTTATTATACTAAAAATTAAATATCAGAGCTTATTTTGTAAATAAGTAACACATGATAACAATAATTATATAATAAGGTGTCAGCTCAGGCAATCACCCCTCCTTGGGCCTGCCTTTACCAGGGGGTACGTGCAAGCTCTACATGTCCAACTGGGGCTGAGACTTACACATTACCCAGTTACCTTTTAAGCAGCGAGTACATGGGTCGCCTTCAGGAATGCACAGGGAGGACAATTATTATATAATTACCTGAAACCAGATACAATGTTAACTTTTCATTTCTTTCTTGTGATTTTAATTCTCATATGGAATTGTAAGTTCTTACAAATATACAAGAATATTGACCACATATGAGTTCAATTCGAGGTTTATTTAGTTCAGCAATATAATGACAGTTTACAACTCACTGCAAATATGTATGACAAGCTGTGACAACCGCCCCCCCCCCCCCCACACACACACACAAAGCGCGCACACACACACACACACACACACACACACACAACACTTAAGCTATCAGCCATCGGCTTTTTTCAGAATAGAGAGCATTCACACAATCCAGAGTGTCTTTCAGGTACAACGTCAACTGAAAGCCACCTTGTTACACAGCTACGCTGTACAGGTGGAGGCTCATCGAACTCTCAAATTTTGTTGTGGGGTTGTTTCTAGTGAAGAGGATATTCAAGATTAACTGTCTGATCAAGGAGTCACAGCTGTCCACGGAGTCATGAAAAGGTTCAATAAGGAATCAGTTCCCACTCCTACATTATTTCTGACTTTTGATCAAGTAGTCCTTCCGTCCATCAAGGTTCGCTGTGAGGTCATTACTGAGCAACCATATGTTCCTAATCCCACATGTTGGTACCAATGCTAACGTTTCAACCGTACTCGACACTCCTGTAGAAATGCTGCTAAGTGCACCACCTGTGGACCTGTGGTAGGGATGCTCACATCCCCTCACTGCATGGGTAATCATATAACTTCCTTATGCAGCTGCCCTGTTTATCTATCCAGGGAAAGAAAAAGTGCCGACAGCTGTAGCTCAAAAAATCTACACTAGTCGCAAACCTAGTGCATCACCTTCTGGTTCTTACAGCTCCATACTTGCCATAACTCGGCAATACAGACTTGTGACTTACTGTTTAGTGCTGGAGTCATGTCGACACCCAGACCCACAACAGTGTCACCTTCCATCACAAAGGGCATGCACTGCCATACTAAACCACCCGTTGCATCACCGAAAACAGTCCTCACAAACAGAAAGCAGGAAATCGAAAATTAATTACTCCTGTGATGATTTTCTGCTCACATCTACCCAATAGCCATCCAAGTCTTCATCTGGGACCCGTCAGGAACCGAAAAAGTCCAATAAGAAAAGATCCTCCCCCTCACCTTCTCAGAGTTCATCCTCAGTGGCATCACCTAGTGACACTCAGCCCCAGGCGCATTCCATGCCACAGGGGCATTCCACCAATAGCCAGTCAGGAGGCCGCCATGAGGCGGATGTTTAGTCCCCACAAAATAACAACAACAACTACTGTCGTTTTAACTTCCCGCACTTCAACTCTATCCATTTTGACCTACCCCCACAGAAGGGATTCCGACCCATGGGGGTGTCATGTTGCTCATACAAGATGACATCCACAATTGCACTATTCCCCTAGATACAAAGCTCCAAGGTGTCAATGTTAGCCTCTCTCTCTCCTTGGTTTTAACTTTTCCCTGTGCAACGTCTATACACCCTTGTCGTCACCAGGACAGACTTTTTCCACCTCGTCGATCAGCTTCCCTCTCCATTTCTGCTGATTGGCAACTCCACAATCCCCCATGGGGCTCTCCCTGCCCCTGTCAGAGATGCGCCCTCTCGATAGATATCTTTAACCACATTAATCTCATTTGTCTGAATACCGGTGAACCAACATTTCTTTTGGATTTCACACATTCTCTATCCCACTTGGATCTTACAATCTACACCTCCCCTCCCTCCCACCCTTGCCTGCCTGATGTTTAGAATGGTCTGTTCTCTCCGCTACACACTCAAGCAACCACTTCCCATCTGTCATCAGTCTGCTAATGCCTCATCCATCAGCACGTCCATGAAATGGTAGTTTGCCAAAGCAGACTGGCAGTTTTATTCCTCATTGGTGACTTTCCGAGAACAGCAATTTTCCATTGTAGATGAGCAGGTCGACTATCTAAGCGCTACAATCCTCACTGCCGCAGAATGTTCTGTTCCGTGTACCCCTGCGTTGCCACACTGTACCCCGATCCCCTAGTGGACTGAGGCCTGTTGTGATGCTTTCAGAGCTGAGAGATATGTCCTCCACATATTTCAACACCATCACACATTGGAGAATTGTATCCATTACAAAAGGTTGTGCGCTCAGTGTCGCCACCTCTTTAGAGAGTGTAAACGGGCTGGTTGGATTGCATTTACTAGCTCTTTTATCATTTCTACTCCCTCTTCAGTTGTTTGGGGCAGCCTCCGACGACTTTCCAGAGCTTTAGCTTACTCCCCGATACCTGGTCTGACTGTGGCAAATGAAGTCATAGTGGACTCTGTTGACACCTTTAACATTCTGAGCCACTGTTTTGCTCAGGTTTCCAGTCCCACACAATACCCTTCCGCTTTCCTCCCTTGTAAACATATGGTGGAAGAGAGAGCAATATCTTATTCCTCTCAGAATGGTGAATGCTACAATGCCGAGTTTACTATGAGGAAGCTTCATCATGCACTCTCTTCATCTTGACCCTCCTCTCCGGGTCCAGGTGGCATCCATGTACAGATGTTAAAGAAACATTTCTCCTGAGGGTCTGCATTTTCTTCTTCGAACCTATAAGTGTATTTGGAAGAACGATACATTCCCTAGTGGCAGGTGCGAAGCCTTAGTGATTTCTATACTTAAGCCTGAGAAAGACAGACATCTTCCTTCCAGCTACCATCCAATTTCCCTCTTCAGTAGCATTTGCAAAGTGATGGAATGAATAATTAATGGTCAGTTGGTATGGTTGCTTAAATCTCGGAATCTCCTAACTAATGTCCAATGTGATTTTCACAGCCGCTGCTTCTCCATTGACCACCCTGTCACCCTTTCAACCCATATTATGAACAATATTTTTTGTGGAAGTACCAAACAGCAGCTGTGTTTTTTGATAAGGAGAAAGCATATGTTACCTGTTGGAGACAGGTATCCTCCTAACATTACATGCTTGTGGAATCCGGGGTCACCTACCCAATTTTATTCAGTGCTTTTTAAAATACCGCATTTTTAAAGTACATGTGGGCTTGGTCCTGTCCAATACTTTCAAGAGAATGGTGGACCTCAGAGCTCAATATTAAGTGTAGCTCTTTTTGCCATCACAATTAATCCTATTATGGACTGTCTAGTGCCAGGTCTTTCAGCTTCTTTGTTCATTGATGACTTTGCAATTTACTGCATCTCTAAATGAACTTTTCTACTTGCGTGGCATCTTCGGCATTGACTCGACCGCTTCTTTTTATGGAGCATCAGTAATGGCTTTCATTTTTCTGATGAGACAGTGTGTATGAATTTCTGGCGGCGCACTGAATTTCAACCGTCATCCCTTCATCTTGGCCCACTGTCACTTCAGTTTGTTAATACAACTAAATACTCTGTCTAAATGTAAATGTATTTATAATTGTTTATATATGTAAAATACAGTTGTACACTAACTTTATTGCCTTGAACTTAGCTCACTTTTCGGTGAAAACAATTTAATTACTGATTAACAACTCACTGCAAAGACATGGCGACGAGCTGCGACAGGCACGTACAAAAGACACACACATACAACACATTCAGCTATCGGCCATGGTCTTCTTCAGAAAATAGAACACTCACACAATCACACAGGCACACAACACAGTCATACAACCATCACCTCCAACTGCCGCACTTCGAATCATGCTCTGCAGCGAATGGGGGATGGGAGGGGAGGGGAGGGGAGCGGTGGGTGGGGTGGGGAGAGGGGACAGGAAGGTTACGTCATGGTGGTGGGGATGGCTTAAACAACTAAATTCCATCCTTAGCCTAGGTTTTGATTTTCTATCCTCGTGCCCAGAACTGAGAGACATCCTGCCCAAGATTCTTCCCACCCCTCCTAAAGTGGTGTTCCGTTGCCCTCTCAACCTTCACAATATCCTAGTTCATCCTTATGCCACCCCGAAACCCAGCTCACTGCCACAGGGATCATATCCTTGTGGAAGAACCCACAGCAAGACCTGTCCAATCCACCCACCCAGCACTTCCTATTCCAGTCCTGTCACAGGCTTATCCTACCCTTTCAGAGGCTGGGCCACCTGTGAAAGCAGCCATGTGATTTACCAACTATGCCGCAAACACTGTACAGCTTTCTATAATGGCATGACCACCAACCAGCTGTCCATTAGAATGAATGGGCACCGCCAAACTGTGGCCAAAATCAAGGTGGTCCACACTGTGGCACATCATGCAACGGAGCACATGCCTGATTTCAATGGCTGCTTCACAACCCAGGCTATCTGGATCCTCCCGTCCACCATCAGCTTTTCTGAACTGCACAGATGGGAGTTATCCTTACAATACATTCTCCGATCCCGAAATCAACCAGGCCTCAACGTATGATAACTTCCCTATAATTTTTTTTTTTTTCCCATACCTTACTGTTCCTACCTCCCTATCCCCAACCTTGCTTATTTTGAGTGGTTGTGAATGTGCGATAGGGTGTGTGTGTGTGTGTGTGTGTATGTGTGTGTGTGTGTGTGTGTGTGTGTGCGTGTGTGCGTGCACGCGCACACTCGCATGCGCGCCCACGGGTGTGTGCATGTATGCGGTTGTATGTACTTGCAGTGTGCACGCATTTTGTATATATATTTATTTTACTTTATTTTATTTTATTTCCTCCCCTCATCCGCCTCCCCACTCCATTCCTAAGCTGCATCTCATTATTCCCATCTAACCCATCCGCACCACCGTGACGTAACCTTCCTATCCCCTTTCCCCTCCCCGCCCATCCCCGATTTACTCACCGCAGAGTGTGATTCGAAGTGCTGCAGTCGGAGGTGATGGTTGTATGACTGTGTTGTGTGCCTGTGTGATTGCATGAGTGTTCTATTTTCTGAAGAAGGCCATGGCCGATAGCTGAATGTGTTGTATGTGTGTGTCTTTTGTATGTGCCTGTTGCAGCTTGTCACCACGTCTTTGCGGTGAGTTGTAAACTGTCCTTACTATATTATTAATTCCAACCTGTACTTTCCATTATTATATAATTACTGATTTATTTATTTTCATTTAAAATGTTAATGCATGTTGTCCAAGCTCTTGTTTATTCTATAGCTGATAAGCTTTCTTGTAATTAACTTGTAAGTGATGCTTTTGACATGAATAAAAATGGGGGATAGAGAAATAGGAAACTGGAATAATTACTTATTAAGGCCAATCACTTTGTGTGGCACACATTAAAAATTCTAGTGAACACTGGACACTGCAGCTAGTATTAAATAAACTGCGGAACCACGTATTCTGCCTCCCAGTCAGTTACACAAGATGTCAGATCAAAGATCACATATGATAATGCTGGTCAAATTTTATGCTGACTACTCTAAATGCCAATAAAATTAAGGAAGAAGATACTCCCTAATTTGAAAGAATGCATTGAGAAATGACCATAACAGCCAATATTTTATAGTTAGTTTTAAAAGATAGGCAATCACATACTTTTCTCTTGGTCATGAGCTTTGATACTATCAAAGGAACAATAATTTTTTTATATCATACTTGGCTCTAAAGACAGAAAGTGCCAGTCTTGTTCAACTAACTCTTACATCCCATCCTATAAAACTGGTCAGTAGTTTCATATAAGTTTCAGGTGATAATACATAAAACTTTACTATACGTGTACTCTCATTAGACTTTCTCTCTCTCTGATGATTTTGTTTTGAAAGTAGGTTCAACAACAGCACGAGGAAGCTGTGAAGGAAATTAATCAAGCCATGGCTGTTCGAATGAAGGCAAGTAAAGACTTGAAAAGACTGACAGAAGAAAGGAATGCTGCTATGCAAGAATATTCTCTCATCATGAGTGAACGAGACACTGTTCATAAAGAAATGGAAAAGTTGTCCGAGGACCTTACAGAAGCCTTTAAAAAGTATAAGACCCTCGAAGGGGAAAACAAGGAGTGCATGGAAAAAGTAAGTCCTTGCAAATTCTAATTAATTTTGTCACAAAATAGACCTTCCCATGGTAATAACTAATGTTGTTGTTCTTGGGTTATCAGCATTTATCATCATCTCAGCACAATATTTCAGCAATCTAGGTGGTCACCATTTCAGATGAATATGCTGCTAGATGAACTCTGTACGTGCAGCTTCATGTAGTAGCACACTCACTTGAATTATTGTTTTATTTATTTATTTATTTATTCTGTTCCATAGGACCCACTTCAGGAGTAAGACTCCATGGTCATGGAACAAGTCAATACATTAATTGTTACACAATAATGGTAATAGAAAAAGTGAAAAGAATCAATAAAGAAAAATAAATTAGCTTAATTGTTTAACTTTTCTAGGAGTTCCTCGACAGAATAAAAGGAGTGAGCCACGAGGTAACTCTTCAATTTAGATTTGAAAGCATGTGGATTAGTGCTAAGATTCTTAAGTTCTTGTGGCAGCTTATTGAAAATGGATGCCGCAGAATACTGCACCCCTTTCTGCACAAGTGTTAAGGTGGTGCGGTGCAAATGTAGATTAGACATCTGTCTAGTATTCACCGAGTGAAAGCTACTAACTCGTGGGAATAAGCTGATATTATTAACAACAAACGACATTAAAGAAAAAACGTATTGTGACGCCAGAGTCAAAATTCCCAGACTACTGAAAAGGGGTCGACATGACGTTCGCGAACATACACCAGATATTGCTCGAACCGCCCGTTTTTGAGCCAGAAATATCCTTTTTGCATCAGGCGAGTTACCCCAAAAAACAATGCCGTACGTCATAAGTGAGTGAAAGTAAGCGAAATAGACTACTTTTCGTGTTGAAAAATCACTTATCTCAGATATTGTTCTAATGGTAAATATAGCAGAATTTAGTTTTGGAACAAGATCCTGAACATGGGCTTTCCATGACAGCTTACTGTCTATATGAACACCTAGAAATTTGAACTGTTCAGTCTCACTTATCACATGCCCATTATGTGTAATCATAATGTCAGATTTCGTCAAATTATGTGTTAGAAATTGTAAGAACCGAGTTTTACTGTGATTTAACATCAACTTGTTTTCTATTAGCCATGAACTTATCTCTTGAACTGCATTATTTGATACTGTGTCAATATTACGAGCAACATCCTTCACTACCAAGCTGGTATCATCAGCAAACAAAAATATTTTACAATCACCTGTTATACTCGAAGGCATATCATTTATATAAATAAGAAACAGCAATGGTCCCAAAACAGACCCCTGGGGCACCCCATACTTAATTGTGCCCCATTGGGATTGCACGTCATAGCCATTTTCTACATTGCGGAGAATTACCTTCTGTTGTCTATTATTAAAGTAAGAGGTGAACCAGTTGTGGGCTACTCCCCGTATTCCATAATGTTCCAACTTCTGCAACAATATTTTGTGATCAACACAATCAAACGCTTTTGTTAAATCAAAGAAGACGCCTAATGTCCGTAGCCTCTTATTTAACCCATCAAGTGCCTCACAGAGAAACGAAAATATAGCGTTTTCGGTCGTTAAACCACTTCTAAAACCAAACTGTACGTTTGACAGGAAATTATGTGAACTGAAATGATCAATTAATCTTGAATATACAGCCTTTTCAATAACTTTGGAAAAAACCGATGGCATAGAAATAGGTCTATAGTTGTCTACATTATCCCTTTCACCTTTTTTATAAAGCGGTTTCACTACTGAGTACTTTAATCTGTTAGGAAACTGACCATTCCGAAAGGAAAAATTACAAATATGGCTTAGTACTGGGCTAACATATGGAGAACAGTACTTTAGAATTCTGCTAGATACCCCATCATATCCACAAGAGTCCTTAGTCTTTAGTGATTTAATTATTGACTCAATCTCACCTATGGAAGTATCATGAAGGATCATTTCAGGCAACAGCCTCGGAAACGCATTTTCTAAAAACGTTATATGATTACCTGTAGAAACTAGAGTTTTGTTTAGTTCCTCTACTATATTCAGAAAGTGATTATTGAATATTGCACATATATCTAACTTGTCAGTAACAGAAACATTCCTACTACGCACTGACGTTATATCTTCTACCTGCTGCTCCTGACCAGACACTTCCTTCACGACTGACCAGATAGTTTTAATTTTATCCCGAGAGTTTGCTATTCTTTTTGCGTACCACATACTTTTTGCATTCTTAATGACATTTTTCAGAACCTTACAGTACTGTTTGTAATGAGCTACTGCATCTTCATTCTGACTGCTTCTAACATTTTGATACAACTCCTGCTTAGTTCTACATGATACTCTTATCCCCTTTGTCATCCACCCTGGCTGTCTGTTACTGAAAGTACCCTGTTTTGAGCGTTCTAGTGGAAAGCAACTTTCAAATAGCATAATAAATGTGTTCAGAAAAGCATTATATTTATCATCTGCATTATCAGCACTATAAACATCCTGCCATTCTTGTTCCTTAATTAGGCTTAAAAAGGTCTCAATTGCAACTGGATTAACTTTTCTGAGTAGTTGATATTTATGTTTAACATTTGTTTGAGAACAAATACTTTTTAGAATTAAAAGTTGGGCATCGTGGTCTGATAGGCCATTTACTATTCTGCTGACAGAGTGCCCCTCTAATAATGAAGAATGAACAAAAATATTGTCAATGGTAGAACTGCTATTTCCTTGCACTCTCGTTGGAAAAAATACTGTTTGCATCATGTTATAGGAATTAAATAGATCTAACAGCTGACGTTTCCTTGAGCTATCACCTACACAATTAATGTTGAAATCTCCACACACAATTAAATTTTTATACTTCCTATACAGTGAACCCAGAACCAATTCCAGCTTGGGCAGAAACATTTTAAAATCTGAGTCAGGGGATCTATAAATAACAACTATTACTAGTTTAGTTCCATTAACATTAACAATTCCTGCACAACATTCAAATATCTGTTCTGTGCAGTGTTTAGAAAAATCGATTGACTCCGATGAAAAATCGTTTTTTACATACATGGCCACTCCCCCACACTGCAAGGAACTCCTAGAGTAAAAGGCAGCTAACCTGTATCCTGGCAAAGGAAGTCTCTGAATTGTCACACCACTTAAAAAGTGCTCTGAAATACCAATAATGTCAGAATCAGTATCAATAAGCATTTCATTAACTTTATCTCTGATACCCTGTATATTTTGATGAAATGATTTGATAGTCTGGCTGAAAATCTCAGAAGAATATGATGTAATTAATCACCTTAATAATTATTTAGTAGTATGAATTATCATTGGTTAGAAAATTACATCCCAGGAGAGTGAGAACCTTGTTCTGTTAATTCTGTACGATTGTAATGCCATAATAGTGTCTTGTCTCTGGTTCTGGTTTACTGATTGTTTTATTTTTGAGTAGTGGCATGCCAGAGACAGACTGAAACTGTGCTCATATTGTTAAACATGTTCAGATATAAAATAAACATTTTGCACTTGGTGGGTGATATGAAATATATATTTTTCAAATTTTACATATCAATTTCGTTCTATGATAAAATATTATCAGTGCAGAATTGGAAGTCATGATGACTCATGTACTCTGCATAAAACAATCACTGGTCATATCCATAAAACAATTCAATGAATTTTCTGGTAAACATCAGAATTTAAAACAAACAAACAAACAATTTAAAATTGTGACGTTTACCAGAAAGAACTTCTAATTGTTTTGTGGATATGACCAGTGATTGTTTTATGCAGAGTAAATAAGTTGTCATGACTTCCAGTTCTGCATTGATTATGATCTATTATAGAACTAAATTGATATGTGAATTTTGAAAAATAAATGTTTCATATCGCCCACCAAGCGGAAACTGCTTATTATTTCAATAGTGTGGTGGGCTGGCCAATTTCTGTTATGGAATAAAGTTACAAGAAAATGTTCAGATATCTCAGACACAAGACTGCTGTTTGTGTAAGAGAATGATCCATATGAAAGTTTCAGCATTGTCACAGTTTTTATCCGTAGTGGAATTTCAGAATTGTCCTGTCCAAGTTTATTTCTTGTCAAGCTCAATGTTTATAATTTTTAAAAATTAAATTTGTCTGTAAATGTACATCATTTGAATTATGTAATTTCAACATCCAATAAATATTCTACTTCTGTGCCATTTACTAGTTTAGTTTGCAACACAATGAAAATAAGAACTACAAAAATATTGGATCTGCGTACCTTAGTGATGGTTTGACAATTTTACTTTTGCCAAATGTGAATATCTACATTTGTTGTTTTCAGTTAGTATGAAGAATTTATAATCATTATTCTATATATCACAGTTATCAAAGATTATCAAAACTTTATTTGAGATTAATACAGAGGTTTTAATTCAACATAATAACCAACTCGGAAATTACTACACATAGCATATAAGATCTTAAGCTATTTCTTCAAGATGTTCATCAATAAGCAACACAGAAATTACTACACATAACACATAAGATCTTGAGCTATTTCTTCAAGATGTTCATCCATGTGTTGCAATATTGTATGTCTTCTTCCTCAGCACCAAGTCTTCTCATTGTTAACTGTACATTTTGAAGCCAAGTGGTCATTGATCGCTCTCTCCTCCTCCTCCTCCTCCTCCTCCTCCTCCTCATGTGTTCCCACTCCAGTGTCATTTTTGATATTCTGACTTTCTCCATTCTTCTTACATGTCTGTACCATTGTAACTTTCTTCTGTCCACTAGGTCACATATTATTTCTTTTATTTCTGTTACCTTTATTACTTCATCATATGTTACTTCTTGCTGATCTTCTGAAATTCATCTCTAATTCTTGCACCTTTTTTGTGTGTTCCAGCATAGTTTTCTATGTCTCCACTCCATATAGAACTATATGCTCCAATATTGATTTACATGAGTTTTTTTAGTTATGTTGTTTACATTCTTGCTCCATAACATTGAATTAAGCATCCCAGTGACCTTCCATCCGTTACCAATTCTTTTAATAATCTCTACCTCTGATTTCCCTTCAGTTTCTAAAATGGTTCCTTGTTGTTGTGGTCTTCAGTCCAGAGACTGGTTTGATGCAGCTCTCCACAATACCCTATCCCGAGCAAGCCTCTTCATCTCCACATAAGAACGGCAACCTACATCTGTCTGAATCTGCTTACTGTATCCATCTCTTGGTCTTCCTCTGTGGTTTTTCCCCTACAGACTTCCCTCCAACACTAAATTCACAATTTCTTGATGTCTAAGAATGTGTCCTACCAATATATCCCTTCTTTTAGTCAAGGTATAGTTCCTAAATAATAAAAAATAGTGAACTTTTTGATTTTCTAGTTCAGTTCATCTGCATCATTAGTATCAGAATATTTATAACAAGAGGATCATATCACCCAGAAAGTAATGCCCCATGTTTTTCTTCAGCTGAGAACAATGTTGTGAATATGGAACATTTGGTATGAATTCTGTTTTTAAGTTCCCAAAGTATGCAGGCAAACTATCCATTCCTTCTACCAGATAGAGCAACTCCAGCAATTTTTCAGAATGGCGTGTCTTAAGTGATGTATGTTGCAAGTAATATCTAACATGAGTATAGTTGGACAAAGGGCACAGAGGGTGAAGCCACCAGGAGGTGGTTCAGTTGAGCTCCAGAACTTGCTGCAAATTTGGAGAGCATTCATGGCTGCCACCACCTGACATGCTACCAATTGTTGATGTTCTCATTCAGAAGTCTCGACACATTATGACACAGCAGTTAACACTGTTGCTGTCGATCCCAGTGGATGTTTTAATTACACACAGAAACGCTAGACTTCGTAGAGGTTTTAAGATTTCTGTGAGGCTCAACGGGCAGCATTATCCTATCCACCATCCTATCTCACTCTTCCCCTTGTTTGAGTCAGTAAATGTTGTTGTTGTTGTTGTTGTTGTTGTTGTTGTTATGGTCTTCAGTCCGGAGACTGGTTTGATGCAGCTCTCCACCCTATTCTATCCTGAGCAAGCCTTTTCATCTCCTCATAAGAACGACAACCCATATCCACTTGAATCTGCTTACTATACACGTCTCTTGGTCTCCCTCTGCGACTTTTACCCCACCGGGAATGAGGCCGCCGACACAGCAGCCAAGGCAGCAGCTCTTTTGCCTCGCATGGCTACCTTTTGCGTCCCATCGGACGATGTTCAACGGGCTCTTCGCCGGAATATCGTGTCGCAATGGCACAGTGTGTGGCTTTCACTGTACAACAATAAATTGCGAACTGTCAAACCGATCCCGACCGCTTGGAGGACATCCTCACGCCCCTCTCGGCGGGAGGAGGTCATCCTGGCTCGGTTGCGGATCGGTCATTGCCGTTTCAGCCACCGTCACTTGCTATGCGCCGAACCTGCACCGCTATGCTCCTGCGGTGAACTGCTGACAGTGCGACATGTTTTACTGACTTGTGTTAATTTTAATCATCTCCGTGTAGCCCTTCACTTTCCGTCTACTCTGGAGGAAATTTTAGCTGATGACACACGAGCAGCTGCTCGAGTTTTGCGTTTTATCAACTTGGCCAACTTATCCAAGGATATTTAACTCTTTTAATTGTCTTTTATCTTTCGTTTTTAGCCTCTTGTTGATGTTCTGACAGTCACCATTTTTTGAGATCATAGCGAATCTACGTTCTTGGCTGGGCGCTAATGACCATAGAAGTTGTGCGCCCTAAAACCAAAAAAAAAAAAAAAAAAAAAAAAAAAAAACACTTCCTTCCAATGCTAAATTTACGATTCCTCGATGTTTAAGAATGTGTCCTACCAAGCAATCCCTTCTTTTAGTCAGGGTGTGACAAAAATTCCTTTTCTCACCAATTCTGTTAAGTACCTCTTTATTAGTTATGCGATCTACCCACCTAATCTTCAGCATTCTTCTGTAGCACCACATTTCAAAAGACTATCCTCTTCCTGTCTGCACTGCTTATTGTCCATGTTTCACTCCCGTACAAGGCAACACTCCACACAAATGCCTTCAGAAAAGACTTCCTTACCATCAAATTAATATTCGATGTTAGCAAATTTCTCTTTTTCAAAAATGCTTTTCTTCCCATTGCCATTCTGCACTTTATATCCTCTGTACTGCGACCATCGCATGTTATTTTACTACCCAAGTAACAAAACTCATCTACCACCTTCATTGTTTCGTTACCTAATCTAATTCCTTCACCATTGCCTGATTTTCTAAGACCACATTCCATTGTTTTGATTTGCTCTTGTTAATGTTCCTTTTATACGCTCTCTTCAACACGTTGTCCATTCCATTCAACTGCTCCTCCAGGTCCTTTGCTGCCTCTGACAGAATTACAATGTCATCAGCAAAATGCAATTTAGGGAACACAATCCAAATGAGAACAAAATTGTTAAAGGACCCTCTGAAAACACCCAACCAAGTGTTAATGATTTTGTGATGATAAAACTCTTGTATGATGAAACCACCAACAAACAGAAGGCAAGTGCTTTCAATAGAAACTAATGGAACCCATGATCATCATCAGGGACTGATTATGCCTTTCAGCATTCTGTCTGGAGCATAGTCCCCTATTACAATTCCTCCATGATCCCCTAATCAAAGCTAACATTGATGCCTCGTCTGATGTTGCAACTTTTACTTCAAAATGATTCTTCACGGAATCTAAGTACTTTCTCCTTGATCTACCTCAACTCCACTTACTCTCCACTCCAAGCCCATGACTTACATAACCTTGCTTCTCCCATGCATGTAACATGTCCCAACAATCTTAGCCTGTTCACTCTAACTGCTTCATCTATGGTATTTATTCACAGTTTTTCTTTGATTTGCTCATTATGGACATCCTCCTACCATTGTTCCCATCTATTAGTACCTCCTATCATTCTTGTTACTTTCATATCTGTAACCTCAACCTTATGAATAAGGTAATCTGTATCCACCCAGCTTTCACTCTCATACAACAGCGTAGGTCGAAAGATAGCAGTGCATCACACTAACTTCGTACTGACTTTTTTCTTGCAGAAGAGAGTGGATCTTAGCTGAGCAAACACTGCATTAGCTTTGCTACACCTTGATTCCAGTCCATCACATGTTATTTTACTACCCAAGTAACAAAACTCATCTACCACCTTCATTGTTTCGTTACCTAATCTAATTCCTTCAGCATCGCCCGATTTTCTAAGACCGCATTCCATTATTTTTGTTTTGCTCTTGTTAATTTTCATTTTATATGCTCTCTTCAACACACTGTCCATTCCATTCAACTGCTCTTCCAGGTCCTTTGCTGTCTCTGACAGAATTACAATGTCATCAGCAAAACTCAATGTTTTTATCTCTTCCCCCTGAACTTTAATCCCTATTCCAAATTTTTCCTTGCTGTCCTTCACCGCCTGCTCGATGTACAAATTAAATAGCATCGGAGAAAGGCTACAACCCTGTCTTACTCCCTTCCCAACTGATGCTTCCCTTTCATGCCCTTCGAGTCTAATAACTGCGGTCTGGCTTTTGTACAAGTTGTAAATAACTATCCTTTCCCTGTATTTTACCCCTGCTGATTTCAGAATTTGAAAGAGTGTATTCCAGTCAACATTGTCAAAAGCTTTCTCCAAATCTACAAAAGCTAAAAATGTAGGTTTGCCTTTCCTTAATCTATCTTCTAAGATAAGACGTAAAGTGAGTATTGCCTCCCGGGTTCCTATGTTCCTCCTGAATCCAAACTGATCTTCCTCGAGGTCAGCTTCTACCAGCTTTTCCATTCTCCTATAGATAATTCGTGTTAAAATTTTGCAACTATGACTTATCAAACTGATGGTTCTGTAATTTTATTACATTTTTCTTAAAGTCTGAAGGTATTTCACCTGTCTCATACATCCTACACACCAGTTCAAATAGTTTTGTCATGGCTGGTTCTCCCAGAGACTTTAGTAGCTCTGAGGGTATGTCATCTACTCCTGGGGCCTTGTTCCGACCTAGGTCTTTCAGGGCTCTGTCAAATTCATCTCTCATTATAGTATCTCCTATTTCATCTTGATCTACTTTCTCTTCCCTTCCTACAACATCGTCTCTCAGTTCATTTCCTTTGTAGAGCTGCTCTATGTACTCTTTCCACCTTTCAGCTTTTCCTTCTTTGCTGAGAACTGGTTTTCCATCAGAGTCCGTGATATTCATAGGGCTGCTTTTCTTATCTCCAAATGTTTCTTTTATTTTCCTGTAGGCTGTATCTATTTTTCCCCTATTTATACATTCTTCTACAGATCTGCATTTGGCTTCTAGCCACTCCTGCTTAGCCATTTTGCACTTCCTGTCAATCTCATTTCTTAGTCGTCTGTACTCCATTTTGCCTGTTTCATTTACTGCATTTTTATATTTTCTCCTTTCATCAATTAAATTTAATATTTCCTGTGATATCCAAGGATTTTTTATAGGTCTTGCCTTTCTACCTATTTTGTCCTCTGCTGCCTTCACTATTTCATCTCTCAATGCTACCCATTCCTCTTCTACTGTTTTATTTCCCCCTGTTTCTGTCAATTGATGCCTAAATCTCCCTCTGAATTTCTCCAGAACTTCACGTTCCTTCAATTTATCTAAGTCCCATCTCCTTATTTTCCTACCTTTCTGCAGTTTTTTCAGTTTTAGCCTACAGTTCATGACTAACAAGTTATGGTCAGAGTCTATATCTGCCCCTGGGTATGTTTTACAGTTTATCACCTGGTTTCGGAATCTATGTTTTACCATTATAAAATCTATCTGATACCTTCCGGTGTCTCCTGGTCTCTTCCACATATACAACCTTCTTTTGTGATTCTTTAACCATGTGTTTGTTACGATTAAATCATGTTCCGTGCAAAATTCTACCAGGCGACTTCCTCTTTCATTCCTTTTGCCCCGTCCATATTCACCTACTATTTTTCCTTCTCTTCCTTTTCCTACTACCAAATTCGTCTCCCATCACAATTAAGTTTTCCTCTCCCTTAACTGTCTGAATAATTTCCTTTAGCTCCTCATATATTTCTTCGATGTCCTCATCATCGGCAGAGCTAGTTGGCATATAAACCTGTACTACTGTTGTCGGTGTTGGCTTCGTATCTATCTTGACAATGATAATGCGATCACTGTGCTGCTCATAGTAGTTTACCCGCATTCCTATCTTCTTATTCATTATCAGTCCTACTCCTGTGATACCCCCAACTGATTTTGTATTTATAATCCTGTACTCACCTGACCAGAAATCCTGTTCATCCCGCCACCGAACTTCACTAATCCCCAGTATATCTAACTTCAAGCTATCCATTTCCCTTTTTAAATTTTCTAATTTTCCTACTCGATTAAGGGATCTAACATTCCACGCTCCGATCCGTAGAATGCCAGTATTGTCTTTCCTGATGACAACATCCTCCTGAGTAGTCCCCGCTCGGAGATCCGAATGGGGGACTATTTTACCTCCGGAATATTTTACCCAAGAGGATGCCATCATCATATTTTCATACAGTAGAGCTGCATGTCCTTGGGAAATGTAACGGCTGTAGTTTCCCCTTGCTTTCAGTCGTTCGCAGTAACTGTGTGGCAAAGCCACATTAGCTGATGTTACAAGGCCAGCTCAGTCAGTCATCCAGACTGTTGCCCCTGTAACTACTGAAAAGGCTGCTGCCCCTCTTCAGGAACCACACGTTTGTCTGGCCTCTCCACAGATACCTATCCACTGTGGTTGCACCTATGGTATGGCTATCTGCATCGTTGAGGCACGCAAGCCACCCCACCTCAGCAATGTCTGTGGTTCATGGGGGTGGCAGTAAATGATAGTGTTGGTAAAAGATATTTTGTGGACGATAAGGCACTTTATACTGTCAAGAAGTGGTATCATGACCTGAACAAGGACGGACACACACACACACACACACACACACACACACACACACACACACATGAGAGCAGGAGGCAGGAAGAAGGGTTGGATGCTGGCAACTAGCATAGAGATGAGTGAGATAGTCAGCTACCTGACTATGAATACAAAAAAGGAGAGACTTTGAAGTAAGGGCTAGGCAAGTTCAGCACAGGTGTTTCTGCTGATGCCAGGCTTCACACAGCATGAGTGCCATATGCTGTGAAGTGGGAATCAGTGGCAGCAGAGAGGAAGGGAAAACTGTTGGGTGGGCAGTTAACGGAGGCTAAGGCCAGGCTGATTTTGGGAGCAAAGTAGGAGCTGTAAGGATAACTCTTTATCTGCATAGTTCATAAGAGCAGATAGAGGGCAGAAGGCTCCATAATGTCTGGATTTTGAAAAAAAAGATATTGAAGTGTGTTGCATGTTGTGACACTGGATGATCCACATTGTGTTTTTGGCTACTGTTTGGCTGTAGCCATTCATTCTTACAACCAGCTGATTCCTATGCATCCCAGTGTGGAAAGCTGGCAGCCGGCCGCGGTGGCCGAGGGGACTGAGGCGCTTCAGTCACGGTCCGCACAGCCACTACGGTCGGGGCTTGGAATCCCCCCTCGGGCATGGATATTTGTGCCGTCCTTAGTCTTAGTTAGTTCATAAGTAGTTTGTAAGTTTAGGGACTGATGACCCCGTAGTTAAGTCCCATAGACTTTACAAACATTTGAACATTTGAAAGCTAGCAATGGCTGTAGCAGAGCTGGTAAACGACATTGCTGCTTTCGCAGGTTGGTCGGCCTCTGTTAGGGCAGGATAGACCTGTTACAGAACTGGAGACAGAAGTTCTGAGAGTGTGGATTGGACATGACATGCACCTGGGTCTTCTACAGGATTATGGTCTCTGTGTCTGGTAGCTGGGAGTGGTGGTGGCAGACTTGGATGCTGTGAAGGTTGGGTTTATGGTGGAGCACCACTCTAGAGGAGTTTGGAAGGATCTCTGGTAGGTTATCGCTCACTTCAGAGGATGATGATAGACAGCCAAAACAATGATAAAGGAAGTGGTTCAGTTGCTCCTCTCTGTGATGGCATTCTCTGAAGGAAAGGGGGAGGGGGGTCATTTGTGACTGATTAGGGATAGGTGAAGAATTCCTACTTTGTAATGTGTGCCATGGGAGATCTGGAGGGGGGATTGTGCCTGTCTGTGAAAGCATTATTTGTGGGGGAGTGCTTGTTACTACAGATTAGTCTCTGAGGGTGACTAGGCTGTAGGAGAGGGAATGTTTGGTGTAGAAAGTATGGCAGCTGCCAAAATGCAGGTACTGTAGATGGGTTTCATGTGGACCAAGGTGTGGATGGAGCTATCAGAGAGGAGGTGGTCAACATCCTGGAATGTGGTCCATTGAGTTGGGGAGGATAAAGTTATGCAGATGGTAGAGAAGGTTTTAAGTTGGTGAAGGAATTAAGCTAGAGTGTCCTGGCTGTGACTCCTGATTGTGAAGATTTCATTGATGAACCTGAACAAAATCACAAGTTTAAAGCTTTGCGAAGATAGAAACTTTTCCTCAAGACGGCCCATAAGCAGAGTAGCCTAGGAGGGTGCTATGTGGGTGCTCCTTACTGTGCCTCTGAGTTCTACATCTACATCCATACTTCAAAAGCAATCCCATGGTGTGTGGCGGAGGGTAATTTGTGTACCACTATCACTTACTGCTCCTAGTCCAATCGTAAATGGTTTGCTGAAAAACAGTTACCATTATACCTCCATGTTGGCTCTAATCTTCCTAATTTTATTCTTGTGGTCATTTCACGAGATATAGGCTCTACGTATGTTCTTGGAACTTTGACAGGAGCCCTTACTGTGATGTCATTTTTTTTCTTTTGGCCTGTAACAAAGTGTGGTACTGTCTGCTGGATCTTTTCTGTCTCCAATGGACCATAGCTGGACAAGTGTTTTGTAACCTATTTTTCTTTCTCGTATCTGCCGTATTCATTATTAATTTTATTTTGTCATTCTGTTTCAAATTGTTCCTTATATCTACTCCCAAATATTTTGGGGTAGTAACTGCTTCCATTCTTTATCCTACTATTTTGTAATTATATGATATAGGATCTTTCTTCCTACAGAAACACAGCACACTTTATATTTGTTTATGTTGAGGATCAATTGCCATTCCCTACACTACGCATTGATACGCAGCAAATTGTCCTGCATTTTGCCACACTTTTCCAGTGTTGCGACTTCTCAATATAATACAGCACCGGCAGCTTCTGATGTTGTCAAAGATGTCATTTGTATGTATTGTGAAAAGCAACAGTTCTGTAACACTCAATTGGAGCAGCCCAGAAATCACTTTCACATCTGAAAATGTCTTTTTGTTGAGAATGACATGCTATGTTCTGTTAGCTAGAAACTCTTTAATCCAGTCACACATTTGGTCTGATATTCCATATGCTCATATTTTGTATCCCCAGGTGACATTGCAGAATACAGAAGTCAAGAAAAAATGGTACCAACCTGCAAGGCTGTGTCTTCTGGCCTCCGGTTCTCATGGATGAATAGTCTGAGCTGTGTTTCACAAGTATTGTTGCTTTTGGAAACTAGTTTGATTCCTACAGAGGAGATTTCTGGTCTCCTCAAATTTCATAATACTTAAACATAAAACATGTTTCAGAATTGTACAACTGACTGACATCAGAGATATAGGCCTATAGTTCTGTGCATCCGTTTGAAGACCCTTCTTGAAAACTGGAATGACCTGTGCTCTCTTTCAGTCATTAGGAATGCTTCGCTCCTGTAGAAGCCTACAGTACATTGCTGCTAAAAAGAGGCAAATTCCAGTGCATACTCCATGTAAAATCAAACTGATATTCCATCAGGCCCAGCTGACTTTCTTCTGTTGAGCAATTTCAGTTGTTCTTTTATCCGTGTGTCATTTATTTCAGTATCTTCCTATGTGAAACAGCTTTGCAAAAAGACGTTTAGTATCTCGGCCTTTTGTTTGTCAGCCTGTTTCACCGCCATTATGGTTATAGTATGTCTCAAAGTATGGTTCTGAACTCTTTACCGATTTGAGATAGGACCAAATTTTCTTAGTATTTTCTGCCACATTGGTACTCTGAACTTTGCTTTTGAAGTTGTTGAACGTTTCTCGCAAGATCCTCCTTTCGTCAGTTTTTACATCACACCATTTTCGCTTGTCTTCAAGATTTTAGTGACATTAATATTTGCAGTTTAGTTCTCTTTGTCTTTGTATCAGTTTTCTAACTCTACTCCCTTCAGAGGAGAAGTAGTTGTGTGTTAGGATGTATGTGGTAAGGCATATAAGGAATGAAGTGGTGGGTTTGGAAGAATTTGCAGGGCATTGGAAGAAGCAGTGTTCAATCGGGAAGAGACTATGGGTATGGGGGATGGCATTGTTTAAGGGGGGGGGGGATATCTACAGTGATGAATAAGGCTTCTGGCAGGAAAAGGGCTCAGAGGTGTGTGTGTGTGTGTGTGTGTGTGTGTGTGTGTGTGTGTGTGTGTAGGAGACTAAGATTTGAAAGTTTGGTTGTAGTTGTTAGTTGACAAGGGCTGAAATTGTTTCAGTGGAAGATAATAACCATGCACAATGAGGCATTCAGGATTGTTTGGTTTTTCAATTTTGGGATCATGTAGAGGGTGGGTGTTTTTTTTAGTGTAAGCAGGGAGATGATCTCGGAGGAACGGTTCTCAGGTCAGAGTTATTTTAGTGGTGATGAGATCAGATTGGATTTTTGGGATGCAGTTACTCTGTCTGAGCTTAAGGGTAGATTAGTCAGACATATGGCAAAAGCCTTCTGCCAGGTAGCTACTGATTCAGCGGTGGAACCTTTGTCAGCAGAAAGGTTGATTAGCTCTGGCTCTGATTGCATGTTACATAAGGCTGTTCTTTCTTCTGTTTCAAGGTTGGAAATCTTAGGGATCTGAAAAAAGTTGGGGGGGGGGGGGGCAAGTTGGGATTCAGGGCTTCTTTCAAGGTGTTAGGCACAGTAGGGATTCCAAGTTGGAGAGTAGGTCTTTGATGAATCCATCATGGTTAAGCTTTGGTATGTGACTGAAGGCAAGTCATTTGGGTAAAACTGAAACCTCTGTGGGAATTAGGGATTTGCTAGAGAGGTGGATGGGTTTTTTTGGATTTCAGATTTTTTGGCGTGTCAAGAGGAAATCACAGAGGAAGCCCCCCCCCCCCCCCTCCGAAGTCACTCAGTACCATCCCATACTGAAACAAATGAATCACATACTTCATTCTGTCCACAAACTGTCAGCATTATCGCCTGGGACATTAAAAAGGCGGGTGTGCGTGCGCTCACACACACACACACACACACACACACACACACACACACACACAAAAGAGGGAGGGGGAGAGTGTAGTTCACTTAAAGAGTAATTCATCTGAAACCTAGCAATTATGTCCTTTTTATAACAATGTGTCATTGACTCAGCACCTCTGCTTTCTGGTGAGTTGTCTCCAGTTCCCTCAGTGTATTTTCTTGTATTACATTATTCAATTACCATTGTTTGGCTTTTGTTGATGTTTCATTTTATACTGTACTTATAGAGACACTGTCCATTTCATTCATTTGCTCTTCCAGTTTCTGTGCTGTCTCTGACAGAATTAAGACAACATTGGAAAACCACTTAGTTTTTATTTCTTCACTCTGAACTTTAATTCCTTCTTCAATTTTCTTCTTGCTTTCCTTCACAGCTTGCTCAATATACAGATTGAATAATATTGGGGTAAGTCTACAGTCTTACTCCATTCCCAAACAATGCTTCCGTGCTTCCTTTTACTCTTGTTGACTTCAGAGTTTGAAAGGGTGTATTCCAGTAAACATTATTAAAAGCTTTTTCCAGGTCAACAAAAGCTATAAATGTAGCTTTGCCTTTCTTTAACCTGTCTTCTAAGATAGTAATAAGGTGAGTATTGTCTCTTGTGTTCCTATATTTCTCCTAAATACAAACTGATCTTCCCTGAGGTTGGCTTCTACCATTTATTCATCCATGTTTTTAAACTGGTGGTTCTGTAATTTTCACACATCTATAATTGGTTTCTTTGAAATTGGAATTATTACTTTTTTTTTTTTTTTTTTTTTTTTTTTTTGAAGCTGGGGGTATTTCACCTGTCATACATTTTACACATCAGGTGGCATAGTTTTTTGATGACTGGTTCTCTCAAGGATGTCAATAGTTGAAAGGGAAATCATCCACTCCAGAGCCTTGTTTCCACTCAAGTCTTTCACTGCTCTGTCAAATTCTTCTCTCAGTACAGTATCTCCTATCTCATCTTCATCTACTTCATGTTCCATTTATACAGTACTGACTTGAATATGACTTCCATTGTATAGCCTCTATATATATTCCTTTTGTGTATTGGCTTTCCCTTCTTTGCTTAATACTGGTTTTCCATCTGAGCTCTCGATATTCATGTAACAACTTTTCATATCTCCAAACATCTCTCTTTAATTTTCCTGTAGTCAATATATATCTTTTCCATAGTTACACATTCTTATACAGACTTTCGTATGTAATCTAGATACTCTTGCCTTAGGTTCTTTAAATTTATCGAGGCTCCATTGCCTTACTTTTCTATCTGATTGTAGTTTCTTTAATTTTAATGTTCAGTTTCTTTATGATCAGAGTCTAAATCTGCCCTTCGATATGTCTTACAGTTTAAAACCTGAAACCTGCCAGTGTCTCCTGGTCTCTTTCACATAATTCTTAAACCAAGTCGTAATTAAATTGTGTTTGTGTAAAATTCTACCAGGTGACTTCCTGTTTCCTACCATTTCCCTAGTCCTTATTCACTTACATTTCCTTCACTGCCTTTTTCTATAAATTTTACTCCCTCACTACAAAAAGTTTTCCTCTCCCTGAACTGGCTGAATAACTTATTTCGCCTCATCATATATTTTTTTTCTTCTCATCAATAGCCAAGGTAGTTGTCATATTAATTTTTACTAATGTGATTTGTGTTGGCTTCATGTCTTGACTACAGTAATGCATTCACTGTATTATTCATAGTAACTTATCCTCATCCCTTTTTTCTTATTCTTTTTTAGACCTATTTCTGTGTTACCCCAACTGACTTTTTTATTTTTAACCCTGTAGTCATCTGACCAGAAATCCTGTTTCTTACCACCAAACTTCACTAATCACACATCTAACTTCAATCTATCCACTTCCCTCTTAAAATTTTCAAACTTACCTGCCCAATTACGGGACACATTTCACACTCTGGTTCTTAGAATGCCTGTCTTGTTTTTCCTGAGGATGACAACATTCTGAATAGTTCCTGCCTGGAGATCCACATAGGGAACTACTAGGGATCTACACCCTATAGGTTGGCACAATGGGTTTGAATCCCAGTATGGCACAAATTTTAAACTTTTCCCATTGATTTAATTGAGTATCCTGTGGCAGCTAATGTCTTTAAATTTGTTTGTGTGTGTGACATAAAATATTGTTATTCCATGTTAGGAATAAATAATTGTTGAAGAAGAAACACTGGAAGAATTAGCAGTTGATGAATGCACAATAATAATAATAATAATAATAATAATAATAATAATAATAATAAAGGCTGAAGACTTATGACTTTTAGAAATAAGTTGGAAGAAAGAAGTTTCATGGCACCACAAATCAGAATAGACTATAACAAATATGATGAGAGGAAAAATAATTTCATACTCATCCTATCTGGCAAATCTCTTGATCAGGGATGCTTAGTGATTTTTGTCACATGGCCATTTTCTTTCCTTTCTGTTGCCAGAGTTAGCACCCATGGTTGCAAAATATAGTAGGCCTTTCAGAGAATTTCAGTTGCTCTCATTTTATCACTTTATAATTGTTTATTTATTCTGCTCTCTAACTATGTAGTGCTAAACATATTTTCAACAATATTCTACATTCCGACCAGGTATTTTCATTGTTTATATATAATTTCAATTTTTTTTATATTCTCCTTATACCCTACTGCATGTGTTAAATTTCAAGACAGAGATTTGATTTTGAAATTCTGTACCACATGTTCACAGTACACCTATGGTCTGCTTTTGAGACTGTGCCTGTTTATGCAATTCATTTATGTTGTTACATGCAGATATTAACATTGCACTTTTTCCCTTACACATAAGTGAGCATAATGTTATATGAGTAACTGCTATTATCAATAAATAACAATTACTCAGTATTCTGTCAGCTGCCAACAAAGTATCAAATGCAGCACCAGTTATTCTTTCTTCTCACACTATAGATCGCTTTGAGTGAAATAATTAGTAACAAAATTGTTTCTTACTATTTGTGCAATCAGAAGGATTCCAAATATACTTTTTTATGTTCACCCTATGATGGTATTTTTCCTATTTAATAGCATATTTTAATTCTATAAACTGTTTTTTATTTTTTATTTATTTATTTTATTACCAATGTGAATACCCTTTCTTTTTGAGTTTTTCCCAAAGGATTCAGAAAGTAGCTTGTAATAGGATATTTGCCTAGTTAAATTATTGATAAGATAAATTTAATTCACTTTTTTTTATTTGTTCCTCATTTCAGAAAAAGGCCTTGTCCTACCAGGTTGAAACATTGAAAAGGGAAATTGCCTCAGCTTTGCACGACAGGGATAGAGCACTAAAGGAATGCAATGATCTCAGAGAAAAGTTTGGTGGGTACACAGTAAAAGATGATTCAAACAGAGAGGGATATAAAAGTAGGCTTGAATATCATACATACAGTCGAGAAAGGTAAGATGTTAATTTTTGCAAAAATTATTTAATATATGTGTTGATTCTAATGAGTATCAGGAGTATCAGTTTTCAGAAGACTTTGATTGGGATTACAGATTTGTAACTAACATGGACAAAATATCATTATTTCTGTCAAGTGCAATGGTTAATAGCAGCTCTTCAGGTGTAAAATAGGGTTCAATTCATGCAACTAAATTTCAGTACTGTACTTCCGAGATTTAGTTTTAATTTTCTTTGCTTCCACCTAAACTTTAGCCAAGATAAAAAATGTTATGCATGTGCCACACATTGACATTGGCATCTGAATGGATCTTTGTACGCAAATCTGCATATACGCTGCAAATATAAATGCCCTCTTTTTCAAAACTTGATTCATTTTAATGGTTTGATTGTAATGGAAACATTTTACGATTGTGGTAAAATAATCCTATTTTGATCAGGCGGGTTGTTTGTTTGAAGATCTACCTTCACTTTGATTGACATCTTGGGGGGAGGGGGGGTGGAGCTAGAAATTAGTTATGCATGTGTGTTCACATTTTGGATGCATATGTGAATTCACAAAGTGGTGAGATCAGTCAGATCAGATGAACAATATGAGTGTATTGACTCATTACTAGGGACAGGAAAACATCTATGTTATTTTATGGCCAAAATTTTCTGCACTTCTTGGTTTTATTTTCTGGTAATCTTCTTTCATTTTTGATACTACATTTTTTTCATATATAACAATTTTTCAATGGTATGTTGAAAACGACACTATTCCTGGGTCAAATTTGACATGCATGTTAAAAAATTAATTTTATAAATATTGATGCAAATAAGTATCTAAAAATCTTTTTTAAATACCAAGTATATTAAATACTGTGAAAAAAATTGCCAATGATTGTATCCAGCAGGTTGCTCCTTTTTTTCAAGATCGCAAAAACTTTTTTTACACTAGGACTTTTCTTATGACTTAAATATTTCTGTTATATTGCAGCAATTTCTTTAGCAAATAATAATATTGAAAAATATTAAGAATATATTTTAATGAAGGCTAAAGAAAAGAATTTACCTTTGCAACAGTATTGCGAATAAATAAAAAGTCTTGGTTACAGTGACGAGAGAATTTTTTATACAAAAATCACCAAAAAAACTTGAACGTTCACATATTTTTAAAAGTATTTTTCAGAAACAACATATTTATAAACATGGGGGAAAAGGTATTTAACTCTAGGTTAAAATGTGACAAAATTGAATTTTCTCATTATATAGAAGGAAACATTCCTGGTAGAAAAAATGTGTATAAGAAATAGAGATGGATTAACTTACCAACAGCACAGGCTCATTCACAGGTACAGAAAAAATGATAGGATGTGGGTTTTAAGTGAGTGGATGAGGAGTCATTCCAATCGTGGGAGTGGAAGGACTTACCTTATGGAGAAAAAGGAAAGGTAAACAAGCACCCACACACCTACACATATACTCACAAACACACCAAGGCAGACATTTGTAGAAAGCAAAGAAGTTGGACAGAGATACCAGTTGAGGCAGAGGCTCTGTCCAGAGAACCAAGGCAAAGATGTTATAGGATGGTGGTCGGGAATTTGAATCTAGTGGGCAACGGGAAGAGAGAATATGCTGAAGGGCAAGTTCCCATCTCCGGAGTTCTGAAAGATTGGTGTCAGTGGGAAGTATCCAGATAACCCGGATGGTGTAACACTGTGCCAAGATGTGCTGGCCGTGCACCAAGGCAGGTTTAGCCACAGGGTGATACTCATTACCAACAAACACTGTCTGCCTGTGACCGTTCATGCGGATGGACAGTTTGTTGCTGGTCATTTCCACATAGAACGCTAGTAACAATTCGGTGAAGACATCCATCGAAATTGGAAAACCATAATATCAATATTAATTACCATATTATTTTCATAACTTAACACACAGGCAGAAATGAGCTTGAAGTATTAAAATGCCAAGATCGCAATTCATTAATTTATTTTCTGATGACCGGTTGTGATACACTTCGGGTACCATCATCTGGTCACATGTGTCCTACGTTTTAGTTTCGCAAATGCACATCACATTAAAATTATAAAACAGTTAATGTTGACAAATGGTACATCACACATAAAACAGTTAAAATATTTAAAATACATTCTCCATTGTGTGTCATGTTGACAGAGTTGTAATAAGAAGCTCTGTCAACTTGACACACAATGGAGAAGGTGTTTTTTTTTTTTTAAACATTTTAACTGTTTTATGTGTGATGTACTACTTGTCAAAGTTAAATGTTTTATAATTGACGTACCATTTTAATGTTGTGCGCATTCATGAAATGAAAACATTGGACACAAGTGAACAGATGATGTGGTACCCTAAGCGTATCCAAACCGGTTGTCATAAAAATAAATTAATGAATTGTGATCTTGGCATTTTAATACAACAAAGTAAGGAAATTGCCATTCTACCATGGAAAAATTAAAAGAAATAAGCTTACCGACAATTACCGATTGGAAATCATACTACTGTCAATAAGCGATCCTAACAATGTGTAATGCTGTATTATTACAGTATGTATTAAAAAACCATATTTGGATATGGAACATTTATACGTTAAATATGACACTGGCCTCATTAGACTTTGACATTTCTTGCCCAAATACAGGGTAATTTCGTTGAAAACTCTCTGTTTTGTGTTAGTTCCAAATTCTGATTATTTGTTGCATTATCGTTAAAATGAATTTTTCCTGTTCGTGCTCATTACCCACTCTGCTTCTTAGAACACCACTTCTGGGATTTTGTAATCTGCCCAGTGGGTTATCAAGGGTCAGTGAGCTGGCCCATGTGGATGTAGTTTTCAGGCACTGTTTTGCATCTAACTAGGTGAATACTTGGTCTTGCACTCTAGTACTGTCTCAGTTACACAATTCACAAACATTTAAAAAATTTTTGCAGTCTTTAATGTCATACTGGACAAACTAAATGCTGTATTTGCCCATCTTGCTAAAATAATTTGCATTTTCTTTTTTTCTGTGTGAAAGACATCTATTTGCTTTTCACAACCTTTCGGATGAAGATACTTACAGTGATTTACATTCTATTCTGTTTTGAAATAGTCCAGATGCAGCCATTTACACATACATTTTTAATATTCATAGAATATATCACATCAACTGCGATTGGGCAAAGCTGAAAATGTGTACCCAGCCGGGATTCGAACCCGGGCCTCCTGCTTTCTAGGCAGTTGCGCTGACCCCTACACCACTGGGGACACAGTGATAACCGCACCTGCAAGGACTATCCATGCACGCCTCCCGTCAGATACAAATTCCCAGCTTCGCCCTGCCCATAGTACTCAAACTCATAGTTATAACTAATTCCCGTAAGAGTAAGGGCTTCAAACTTGCCCACCCCTCCCCACTAACGATAGGATCATTGCCCGTCACCGGCATATTATATATACACATGTGGCGTCTGTTCCGAAAAAACAGACGTCACTTCTGATCCTGCAGCTGTTATTATTTAATATTCATAGAATATATGACATAAACTGCGATTGGGCAAAGATGAAAATGTGTACCCAGCTGGGATTCGAACCCGGGTCTCCTGCTTTCTAGCCAGTTGCGCTGATCCCTACACCACTGGGGACACATGTATATATATAATATGCCGGTGACGGGCAATGATCCTATCGCTAGTGGGGAGGGGTGGGCAAGTTTGAAGCCCTTACTCTTACGGAAATTAGTTATAACTACGAGTTTGAGTACTATGGGCAGGGCGAAGCTGGGAATTTGTATCTGACGGGAGGCGTGCATGGGTAGTCCTTGCAGGTGCGGTGATCACTGTGTCCCCAGTGGTGTAGGGGTCAGCGCAACTGCCTAGAAAGCAGGAGACCCGGGTTCGAATTCCGGCTGGGTACACATTTTCAGCTTTGCCCAATCGCAGTTGATGTCATATATTCTATGAATATTAAATAATAACAGCTGCAGGATCAGAAGTGACGTCTGTTCTTTCGGAACAGACGCCACATGTATATACATACATTTTTCTTGTATGGCTAAGTATGACACTGAGACTGGAGACCAAGGAAGCTAATTAACTCAGAATTGATTTTGATTGATTTATTTTTATCCACACAGAAATTTTTATGCAAATACAAATTTAGTAATGTTATGAAACTGTTCGCCATTTACTTTGCTTTACAGGAGCTGAATTCTCACATATTTTTCTGAATCTTCCTCTGCTGTTTTTCATCAATTTCTTTATGCTTAAAACCTCTTTTATTTGACTTTTAGTGATAAAAATATTGAGAAAGCATTTTGTTACTAGAAGATTTACATTGTATCTAGCTTAGGCCAAAACACACTAAAAAGGGAGTGGGGGTACAGCCTTCTGCCCCTCCCCCCTCCCTTGCAGGCCTTGACATGCAATTAAAAATTCTCAGATTTATGATCTTTTCATAATACTTTTCACAAGAGAACAGCTAAGTTAGGCAGTAAGTGTTAGCCTGCATTGGAATTGTTCCTCTTAAATTATACAAATATGGAGGTTGCAATGTTACCAACTAGTTACTACAGAAACTTTCAATCGATTTGGAAAATACTGATAATGGATAACAGAAAGTTAGTTATAGAACATATTGTTTAAAAAATCACCTACTCCCATAAGGCTCCATCTTCGAACTAAATGATCAACACTGGTTTTATATTTAATACTCACTTATCTAAGTAATTTTCAGTTTTTATTAGTCTACAATATTTTTGAGAAGGATAGGTTGCTTTCTCACCACAGAGACGTCTGATGAGCCACAGAAAGGCACAAATTAATTGTGCCTTTCTGTGGCTCATTGGACGTTTCTGTGGCAAGCAACCTATCCTTCTGAAAAATATTGTTGAATCCTTCCTGTAATTTCCATTGTTTGAGTTTTTATTATGTATGAAATAAAATCAGAATGTAACTAGAGGACCCATGTGAATACTTTGCATCGTTAATGTAATGACAAAAAAACTTGGGGAAAATGGAGTGTTGTTAGGTCAAAAAGAATTAGAATGGAAGATATCGTGAAACAAATAGATTAATATATTCACTTTTGACTCGAGTATAGGCTGCAGGTTTTTTAATTTTAATTTTATTTATTTTTTGTATAATCGAACTTTTTCATAATCACAAACACAATGTTAATGAAATAATATTCTCTTTTCAATAAACTCAAAACAAATACGCAAACTGTAAATCAATGTCACGAGTCACTGGCAGGAAGTTCTGTACCTGAACTGTGCATAAAGTGATGGCTGTCAGTTGCCTGAGCTGCACCTAACAACTGCCTCCTACAATTGCCGGCACATCGTTTGAATGTCATCATGTACAGCATTTGGTGTAGTGACACAACCTTCTTTTAAGTCTTGGTAGGAGTACTACACTAATACAACTATTGGCACTTAAAATGTTGAAGACAACAGCCCAACCTGCAGCTTTGACCTAGCTTCTGCATTTATATTCAGGCATATATTTATTGTGTTGTTTCTATATTTTTGTCCAACCCACATATGTAGTCTTCAGTTTATGGTAAATAACCAATTTATTCTGTTGAGGTTTTTGATTGAGTGAATGAAGTAGCTAGGAAATTAATTGGTCACTAGGCGTTTTCCTAACTATTAACATAGAATAAGATGTGACCAGTCCTCTTGTACAGGTTCCGATTCTTTTAAGACCATGTGAATCAGATCTCCATTCAAATGTAGAACATCTTGGTAACTAGGGAATTCAATTTAAGCAAAGCTTTGCATGTGGTACCCAGTTTACTAAAATATTATTGATTAAATGTATGTTATACACAGCACTAGTACACACACCTATTAACAGATATGATAGAGTGTGGCTGCAGATGGCAGCAGGAAATAAACTTGTGTGTAAATAGTATGTGGTATAGGGGCACCATGACTAGGTCACTTGTAAAAATGTGGAATTCTTAATCCAGTAGGTTACCAGTAGTCTGTGATAATTGAGGCTGCAAATACTTCAGGAATAACACATAAAAAATGTGTCTACATTATTAGGCTGTATAAATGTGTAAAACATCACAGTAAAACTTTCCTGTTACTTTCCCTGTACTTTATAAAATGTTTGTGTGCATTTTCTTCTATTAGCAAATCAATGAAATTATGTTTCTTCTATTAAGTTGTTTTAACAACAAATTGTATTTTCTTAATTGTTGTCATTAACAATAATTTTAATTTCTTTGTGGATTCTGATGTTAAGAAATATTTAAATTTTTAGGGACAATACTAGAAAAGATCAAGCAGAAGTGTCAACAAGTACAAGGGACATGTATGGGAAATCCCAAAAAGAAAGAATGGATAACCTAGATCAAGCAAATATAGAAATTGATAGGCTGCGCAAGCAGATAGATAAACTACAAGCTGAACTTCAAGGTATGTTGTAATTTATATAATGGGTGTTGTAGTGGTTGTCTTTGGACCTGAGTGAGGTAGTGTGGGGGGGGGGGGGGGGGGGGAATTTGGATATAAAATTGGAAAAAGTCCATTTCAAAGCTCATTGAAACTATCTTGGTTCATATTTTCTGTTTGTTGACCAAATCACAGCAAGTTGATACAACCATATAACCAATGACTTAAAATATCTAAATATAGAATGAAACTTTCACTCTGCAGTGGAGTGTGTGCTGATATGAAACTTCCTGGCAGATTGAAATTGTGTGCCGGAACCAGGACTTGAACCTGGGATGTTTGCCTTTCTGCCAGGAAGTTTCATATCAGCGCACACTCCACTGCAGAGTGAAAGTTTCATTCTGTAAACATCCCTTAGGCTGTGGCTGAGCCATGTCTCCACCATATCCTTTCTTCCAGAAGTGCTAGTCTTCCAAGTTTCACAGGAGAGCTTCTATGAAGTTTGGAAAGTAGGAGGTGAGGTACTGGCGGAAGTAAAATTGTGAGGCAGCATTGTGAGTCGTGACGGGATAGCTCAGTCGGTGGAGCGCTTACCTGCGAAAGGCAAAGATCCCAGGTTCGAGTCCCGGTTCCGGCACACAGTTTTGATCTGCCAGGAAGTCTCTTATCTAAATGTATCTTGTCATTGCTATAAATATTCCACAGCTTCTCAGAATTGTTTGGGCTGTTTTCTTTGAGTGAGTCGAGGGTAGTGTCTGTCATTCTTAAGTATAGTTAGTAGGGTATTAAAATTTGTGATACGAATATTATAGAGGAAAAATTCCTAACAGGAAAAATATACGTAAAAAATAGATAAGGTACACTTACCAGGCGAAGGGGCACAGGCAGTAATAGCAACAAATAAACACACACACACACACACACACACACACACACACACACACACACACACACACACACACAAAAATGCTAGCTTTCGCAGCCTAGCTGCTTCATCAGGCAGAAGGGAAGGAGAGGGAAAAGGAAATGATGAGGGTTTTAAGGAAGGGGGTAAGGAGCCATTCCAATCCCGGGACAGGAAAGACTTACCTTGGGGGAAAAATTGGAAGGTAAATAAATGCACATACACCCACACATTTACACAGACACAAGTACACTTGAAGTGTACTTGTGTCTGTGTAAATGTGTGGGTGTATGTGCATTTATTTACCTTCCAATACGTAAAAAATTTCAATTTACACTTGAAGTGTACTTGTGTCTGTGTAAATGTGTGGGTGTATGTGCATTTATTTACCTTCCAATTTTTCCCCCAAGGTAAGTCTTTCCTGTCCCGGGATTGGAATGGCTCCTTACCCCCTTCCTTAAAACCCTCATCATTTCCTTTTCCCTCTCCTTCCCTTCTGCCTGATGAAGCAGCTAGGCTGCGAAAGCTAGCATTTTTGTGTGTGTGTGTGTGTGTCTGTGTGTTTATTTGTTGCTATTACTGCCTGTGCCCCTTCGCCTGGTAAGTGTACCTTATCTATTTTTTACGTATATAGTAGGGTATTAATATATACAGTGAAACTTCCCTTAATGGACACTTCCCAATAGCGGATTCCTCTCAATAGCGGACATTTTAAAATTCCCATACCAAACAACATTAGCCCTTATGCTAAAATTATTCCAAATAGCGGACATTCTCAATAACGGACATGGACACGGACACTGTAATATGACCCTCAACAACATCAAAACTTCCAAATTACTGACAGCCTGAAAGAAAGAGGCGATTGTAAACAAAACGACGACAATCATTTGAACGTTTTGAACCTTGAAGTTGCATAGAGTACTGTTTCTGTCTTCAAGCAATTCTCCTACAGACTCAAGAATTCTACAATTTCATTCCGATTTTCATGAAATTCCGCTCACTTGACCTTCAAAACAAGAGTAACATCACCGTCTACCTTAAATTTCATATGGTGCATGGGGGATGGTACTTTGCAACATAAAAATGGATCCCTAAATACCATGGTTGTGCTATAACTTGAGAACGGTTCGACCGATTTCACAGATCCTTTTTTTGTTATTTTCATTATTCTCAGAACAAGGGTGCGTGAAATAAAACTGGAATATATGAGAACAACAAAGTGTGTTTTTCAGTGTGACCCTGCATTTCTATTGCATAAAAATCTATAGTTATGTTCAGATATTGATGAAATTTTGCACACTCTACCTTAAAAACAAAAGGAATGTCACTGTCTGTATAAAATTTCATTCGGTGCGTGATGGAGGGTACTTAATTTTACAAAATGCATAGTTTTGCTTCAATCTTTATGAATTTTTGCACCCATAACCTTTAAACCAAGAGGAAGATCACTGGGTGCATAAATGTTTGTATAGTACATGACAGAGGGTACCTTGTAGAAAACTCTGCTGAGAGAGGGAAAGGTGGAAATGAACAGAGAGATGGGAGGGAAAGAGGTGGATGCAGAGAGAGGTGGAAATGGGATATAAACTACGAGAGTGTAGGATAATTAGACACCCGGGCAATGCCGGGCTTACAGCTAGGCTCTAAATAAAGCAATGTGACAACAAATCATGCTAAGCAAGCCCTAAAATAGTTTTATGCAAGAATAAGAATTGCTAATTTGTGGCGGAAATGATGGGAGGAATTGGACCAATTTGTTTATTGATTCATCATTATACACATCTGTGTTGGGTGTTTGGTTTCTACTTTTCCAGTTAAATGATGTTTTGTGTATTATTTGGGAAATAGGTTCAGAAAGAAAGAAATCAATTAATTAGAATTGCTTACCCTGGCATTTCACGAACTCATTTAGTGGCTAAATAGTAAAAAATAATTGCCTGAAACAAATAAAATTTTCATTTTCTGTTCATTTTGTTTTTCTGTGGTACAAATAAACTTAACCAGAGCAGAAGTATTCCTTGAAAATACCATGAGACAGTATAGCAAAATTGTGTTCATAAAGGAGAAAAATGTGTTGCAAAAATACATCACATATAGAAATAAATCACTGATTGCAAAAACCTCCCAAGTCCACTTTTGATGAAAACGGAATTCACCCATACAGTTCTGAATTATTTTAAAAATAAAATGAAACTTATTCTTGTACTTTTTCCTGTCTATAAGACCCTTTTTGTTGTATATTTGAGTAAAATTATAATTTGTTTCAAAACAAACAAGCAAAAATCTCCAATAAATTGTACACTGGGGTCTGGGATGCTGTTAAAGATGTGAATAAGTCAACAGTTACACACATCACAGTGTATTTATTGTGGAACTTTCATATTATAGTGGAATTTGTACAAAATTCATAAATTGATACATAAAGTAATTTCAACTTGTAATGCCTGAAGCACTCCACAATTGGTCCTCCATTTTCACTCTTTTTCATTGTAGTACACAGTTCTGGTGACAGATGGCAGCAAGAAGTAAGAAACTAAAAGCAACAGATGTACAATAAACAGGCCACTGGGTCTCAAAGTTAAACAAAATCCAATAGAGTTATAAAATGAAAGTGTCCAATATATTGGACGCCAGATCTGAAAGGGTTAGAGGCAAAAATACATACTCTCATGAGTTTATCATGGTCAGACAGACAGATGCAGTGGGACAACTTTGTTTTATAATATGTATAGATTAGATAAGTCCCTGTTAAGGAAAGTCAATCATCCACACTATGTGCTACCTTGGCTGTGAGTTATCTGTGAAAAAATGCACCAACTTTTTATTGCCAAGCACCCTAAGTCATCAGTGAAATAAGAGTACTATAATAAGGTTTTCTGTGAAAACTTTCACTTGCTTTTGGAGGTCCTAACATACACTTGTCACACTTATGAAGCATTGACATTAAACATTAAGTCAAAAACACTCAATGAGGCTGCAAAGCAAGCAGCAGTAGTAGTAGAGAAGATTGTCTGTAACCGAAGATATAAATGGTTCTATGATGCTCTACAAGATAAGAAAAGACAATTGGAGATGTATCCTCGAACTACTCTTTGTTTCGACTACAGGTAAAATTTTTAGCTTCCTCGTGTGCCGGTGTAATAGCTGTCCTACTTGGGCCAGTTGACTGTTGCAGTATTTTGTATACATAATCTACAAACTAGGACATCTGTTTTTTCTCTCTATCACGAAGGAATGCGAAGAATGGATCCAACTAACTTCATACTTTCTGTTAAACTACAGCAATGAATATATAGCCAATGATGTGAAAAACCTACTTCTGTTTTCCGATAACTGCTCAGGGAAGAACAAACAAAACACAGTAATTTGCCTGCATTTAGCTGTTTTTGGATGCAGATCCAAAAGCTGTAACAAACATTAATCAAGTACTTTGATCATAAAAATTAGAGGATCATTTCCGATAACTAGGTTCTGAAGTACTGTCATCAACTGAATCAACTAAATTGGTTTGATGTATTTCTGTTGGTTATATGGAGTGGAGACAACAACGTTGCAGCAACCGAGATAGTGGTTATAACAGAAAGTTGCTGCATAGGGGGTTAGTGTTGAATTTTGTTTACTATACTGAATGAATTACACAGGCAATTGCGTTCAGATATTGTAGAGAGCAGGTAGTGCTTGCAACAACAACATGACTTACCCAAAGCTATGGCATGATGAGCCATAGGAAGGTTGGAAGTAGGACATATACAGAGAGAAGTGGCTGCAGCTATTGGAGTGTCCCAAAATGTAATTTCAAGGACCTGGATGCAGTTTCACACAACACGAACTATGAAAAGAAGGCAAGGCCAATGCCTCTCTGGGTAATCTCAGTAATAGACAACTGTTATCTCTGGTCAACAGCCGGTCGAGACAGGAGGCTGAATGTAATTCTCTACGCACAGAGGCCTATGGTGTGTGGCCCATTAAAACCACGACACCGTTTAGCCCACAAAAACAGTGCGGAGGAATATCGGGATTGTAATTGTAATGAATGGTGCCAGGTTCTGTTCACAGATGAGTCAAGATTTTGTGTTCAGCTGGACAATCATCATTCCCTCATCTGGAGAGAATGTGGAACTCAGATAAATCCTGCTCTGTAATCAAGAATTGGGTTTTGACTGCTCAGAGCTAGAGAGCTGAGATCCTTCGACCTTTTGTTGTGCCTTCGTGCCATAAGAGAGGGGTTCCTTCTGGAGGGCGATAAAGCTCATCCCGACAGGAGCTCCACTGGTGGACAAAATGCTTGAAGCTGAAGGTATTTAACAAAAGGAGTGGCCAGGTTTTTCATTGGACTAAAAGCAGCTTGAGCTTGTGTGGGATGCACTTAGCAGACACATTGCAGTCACACCAGCACCTCCCACAAATGTTGCAGGTTTGTATATTGCACTCATGGAAGAATGGCCAAATATCCATCAAGAACTGATTGTTAACCTCATACTGTCTGTGCCATGCAGGAGTGCAACTGTACTGGCCATCCGAGGTGATCGCACACCAAATCAAAGGGCAACTAGAATGACTTTTTCCCTTTTTTCAGCACCCTACAGCGTGCGTGCGTGCGTGCGTGCGTGTGTGTGTGTGTGTGTGTGTGTACGTGCCTGCCCACTCCATCCCTAAGCTGCATCTCGTTCTTCACATCTAACACATACATACTCTGAAAGGCTGTGCTGTATCCATCCCCACCACTGTGACACAACCTTCCTATTCCCCCTCCCCTGCCCTCTTTCCACACCACAAAGTGTGATTTGAAGTGCGGCAGCTGGAGATGACAGTTGTGTGACTGTGTGAGTGCATGAATGTTTCTATTTCTGAAGAAGGCCATGGCCAATAGTTGAAAGTGTTGTATGTGTGTGTGTTTTTTATGTGCCTGTCACGGCTGGTCGTCACGTCTTTGCGGTGAGTTGTAAATGTTCCTATTACTATACTGTCAGTATCTGAATACAATATGTTACCATACGTATATTGTGTATGATATCGCAAGTGATCCTCTAATTGTTTTGAGCGGTTTAGTTTGCTGTATCTGCACAGCCCAGATAAGGACTACTTTCAGTATGTCAGTTATGACTGACAAACTTCAAACTGTGATTAAAATTTTCAATAATAGAGGATATGTAGCCACTCACCATCAAGGTGATCACTGAACCACAGACAGTCATGTAGATAATCACATTCACATAACTTAAAATTTTTAGCCACAGCCTTCATAAAAAAAATACACTCTTTCATTCACAGAATCACTCAAACATGACACAAGCACACATGGCTAAAATCTCTGGCCACTTCGGCATGTCACAGTGTCCAGGGATGTTGGTCTTGTGTGCTTGAGTAATGTTTGAGTGATTTTGATTTGGTAATATATAGTATATATGAGTCCACTTTTCAGTATTAACTGGCTGAAACTGATAAATAGTATCCCTGTTGGGTGAGTATTGAAATTATCTTTTTTCTATGCAGAGGCTACTCAAGAGGCTGAAGTGTCAAAACGGCGACGGGACTGGGCCTTCAGTGAAAGGGACAAGATAGTGTTGGAAAGAGAGAGCATAAGGACACTCTGTGACCGGCTGAGGAAGGAAAGGGACAGAGCAGTCTCTGACCTGGCAGAGGCATTGAGGGATTCTGATGATATTAAAAAGCAGAGGAATGAGGCTTCCAAAGAATTGAAAGACTTGAAGTAAGTATGTTATGAAACTTCAAAGTGTCACCCTTCACTCCATCCTTACCTCGTGGCCTAGATTTTGAGTAATCCTTGCCTTCTATCCTGTTTCTCTTGTGAACATCATTCTTTTTTGCGAGACTGACGATGGTGCTGAGCAGGGGTAACTACTGGCCAGTCACTCTCTCTTTTAAATTTTTTTTTTTTTTTTTTTTTTTTTTTTTTTTTTTTTTTTTTTTTGCATCTCTTTGGAGCATTTCCACCACATTAATAGAATACTGAAATACGTGTTACATAGGGAGTTGGAATGCTCTTCATCTCTTTAGACTCACATAAGCATTCTTTGAAATTTTGGCCTGTGAAGAACAGACCCATACTATTGGTTGTCTTCTTGTAAGATTAGAATATTTGGTAATACATATTTTTATTTCAGTATTACTTAATAGCTTATTAAATTTGCATAGATTTGAGTGAATGTTATTTATTTAGATAAATAAGTAATGTTGTTATAATTTTTCCATGCAACTACAAACAAGAAACTGGAGAGGAACGTCATGTCTTTGGTTTACAGGCAAAATAATGAGTTAGTATTAATATACAGACATTTGTGCATGGCCTTTGTATTGACTGTGCTATTTTCATAATTGCTTGATAAGCACTTGTTTGATATGTCAAGCAGATTTAGTTCAGTTTTAAATATTTCTCAGTGAATTATGTGCAATAACGTTTTATTTATGCAGAAGGTAAATGCTTAATGTTTGATTTACCGTATGGTTTTTGTGTTCATCACATGATAAATGCAAGCACTCAGACAGCTTCTTTTACCACTAAGGATAAATAGCTTTGCATGTTACTCAGAACAATTACCTCTCTCTCTCTCTCTCTCTCTCTCTCTCTCTCTCTCATTCAACAACATAAAAAGGGGGGGGGGAATCTCATTTTGGTGGAACTTTAAAACATGCAATCATATGTTACTTATAAACTGAATTAAAGCAAAATGGTTCTTTGCTGTTCCAAGGATCAACTGGGCAAACTGGGCAAAAATAATAATTGTATGTCTGAAACATATCATAATCCCTTTTTATTTAGTTGGTGTGGTAAAAGTAATGCTAAGTGTGCCACAGGTCTCTTAGTTTCGTAATCAGTATAACAATCTCCGATGAAAACATTTTTCGAATGTTCTCTTTTCCTCTTAGCAGTAAATTAGGCCACTTATCATCATGGTCTATTCTTTGTATTTCTTGTAAAAAACAGAAAAATATACTCTTCTGTGAATTCAGTGTTTTCCATGTCCTGTTGAACTGCTTCATACATAATTAAAATGTGCATATTTTGCCTGTGCATTGTACTTAAAATTATTGTTATCTTATTTTTTCTCTCTTTTTCCCCTTTCATTACTTCTGCATTTTTTCTTCTTCTACATTGAAGGTGCCTTTTTCATTCTTTCAAATGCATGCTTTTTTCTATATTCTTTTGTTAATATGAACTGATGAAAATATTTTGAAAATTGTAGGGAGAAAATGGAGGCAGAGCAAGAGAAGGAAACAAGAATGCAGCAGTTTCATGCAATGGGACATAATCATAGCCATGACTCAGCAATTGATGCTGACATGCAAGAGTGGGAAACTGAGATATTAGACATAGATTTGGTAAGAAAATTTTCTATCCATGTGTTACACATGCATGAAGAATAAGGTATGTTTTCTTTTAATTTAATTTAAGAGGAGCTTCTGCTGAAGGTTGGTCATTTTTCCCATGGGCTGACTGAGTATGTGTGTTAATATTCCATGCACCTAATGACAAGTATGGTTCACAGGTTTCTGTGCAGCCTGCACCATAAGACAGGTTTAGATGTTACAATATTTTTTATATTAAATGTCAGTAAGCTCCTTTTACGCACTTTTACATCTTTCAGAAATGGTTATTGATATATTTTGATGGATTTGGCTGGTAAGGCCATATTCATGTAGGGATACTCGGGTGTCCGAGGGATTGAAATGCTGTGCATCTGTTGTTAAATTGAGTCATTCAGGTGGGGATACTCAAATAGTAGCATTGCAGAGTCATCATGATTCTGATATTACATGACCTGACTTGCTGGTTGCCAAGTCTTCCAGTCTCTTGGATGCATTAATATGATTTGTTTGCTAAGTGTGCGAGAAAATGTTTAATCTGAAATTAATGTTAGAAAACTAAGTTTGCTAGCTTCCCAATGAATTTCAGAATCAAAACATTAAGTATAGCTCAGAACTTCTGGTATGTGACAGAAGGCAGTTTTTTTCCTCTGCCTTTGTTTGTATTATGAAAATTTCGCAGTAAGAATTACTGTTACACAGTGGTTGCAGCACTGTTTGTAGATAACAGACTGGCTTTCGAAGTGAGAATGACCAGCAACAGGCTGTCTATCCGAATGAATGGCCACCGTCAAACTGTGGCTAGGTGACGGCTGGACCATTCTGTTGCAGAGCATTGTGGCATTTCCTCTTCTTTATCTGTCAATCTATTCCCCACTTGTCCTCTACATATACGTAGTTTTGGGCAATTCGAAAGTTTGTTGTTGGCTTTTGGAAAAAGAGCCCACAGAAATAAACAAAAGAGAAACTGTAAAGCATATTGATTGATACTCATATTGTTTTTGGTGGTCTCTTGTTTGTCGTTGCTCTGCTTATTCTTCTTTTATTCCTGGCATTGCGTTGTGAGATCTGCTAGGGCTAAAGCTTGTTGTAAATTTGCAGGAAGTCTAACTACTGTGGAAACTTTTCTTGAAATAATACACTTCACTTTACGCTCTTCAAAATTTTATTTTCTATAACAAGTTTGTTTTTCACAAACATGTATGGCCACAAGTCATTACAAAAGTGCCTGTCTCTCTTCACATCCAAGCAGACAGTGTCAGTAATGGCAAAGCTTGTCTTCCACTCCTCTTTCACCTCTCAATACAAATGACTGTTTGTTTTATTTACTAGTTTTCAAGATTGTTTAACATAGAAAGATATTTAAATAAAGTTTATAACATAAGTATTTTGTTTTCTTATTTTAATTCGGTGTGTATCATGTTGAGTGGTCATAAATGCATTTTCAAAGGCGTTGTTGATATAAGTTTTATTTTGACTTTGATAAATGGCGCCATTTTGTTTACTCAACAGAAATATAATGTTTTGATACTTTGCGTGACAGTTCAGTCAAGTTTGTGTGTGTTATTTCATTGAGTGAACTTTGGTGTAACTATTTCATTTGTTTGTGATCAATATTTATCTGTATTTGAAAGTACCATTATAATTATTTATTTGGTTATTACTTGTATGATTAGCATTAATTGGATCTGTGAGAGCAGTACTTATTGTCAGTGCATCTTAATGCTTGTAGTAGGATAATAGGTTTTGTTGGCCTATTTTTATTTATATTTACTTATTTGTATCATATGTCAATGATGATTACATAATTAAATACTACTAAAATTTAACAAACAGGTTTGTGGTGTATGTGTATACTACATAATTAGGTTTCAGAGTACTATTTTATGTTGTTTATGGTTACTTAAGATTTTTGAGTTGGAAAAATATAAATCATTTACATTAGAGTTTTATTAAAGGTATCATAATGGAAAACAGCTGATAAGAACGTTTTATATGGGTACTAATATCACTTTATAGCAATGGTATAGCTTTTTGGGACAGAGATGTATTAAGATTTGGGACTGAACTATTTGGTAGAAATATAGGGTATGCATATATAGAAATGTTACAGCAAGCAGTCCTGCATAATGTCGCTCATGTCAATGATTGCTACGCAGTCTGGTCTGTGCCATATGGATCCTTCCCATTAACTCCAGCTTTTTTGAATTGCACAGGTAGGAACTCTCCTTACAATACATCATACACTCCCACAATCCCCCAAGCCTAAATCTTCGCTAGTTCCTGACCCCACCACACTCCCCTCCCCTGCACCACTCAATCTTTACATATGTCTCCCATCCCGCCACACATTCCAGTGCCTTCCTTTTCTCCTGCACTACCCGTCAGACAGCACTGGCATATTCCCCCGCTCCTGCCATGCATCTCTCTCCTCCCCTCCTGCTTCCCTCTTCTTGCCATTTCCTCACCCCCACCATTGGTTGCTCTTGCCTCAGCGGTACGAGTCCCATAGAAAGGCCCCAGCGCCAGGAGATGGCGGTTGTGTGTGTGTGTGTGTGTGTGTGTGTGTGTGTGTGTGTGTGTGTGTGTGTTTCTCCAACTGATGAAGGCTGCATCGACCAAAAGCTTTGCACTTCTTTTCTGTTATTTGTGCCTTTTCGTGGCTCATCAGGCGTCTCTGGTGAGTAGTGACCTATACTTCACAAAAAATATTATTGAATCCTTCCTGGAATTTCCATAGTTTGATTGTAGCACCTCTTTTGTTACGTTACCTAATCTAATTCCTTCAGTATTGCCTGATTATCTTAGATTACATTCCATTACCATTGTTTTGGTCTTGTCAATGTTCATCTTATATGCTTCTTTCAACACGATGTCAGCTCTGTTCAATTGCTCTTCCAAATCCTTTGCTGTCTCTGACAGAATTACAATATCATCAGCAAAACTCACTGCTTTTATTTCTTCGCCCTGAACCTTAATTCTTCCACAAAATTTCTCCTTGCTTGCCTTTATAGCTTGCTCAGTGTACAAATTGAATAACATTAGAGAAAGGCTACAACCCAGTCTTACTGCCTTCACAACCACTGCATCCCTTTCATGCTCTTCAAGTCTGATAAATGCTGTCTGGTTTTTGTACAAGTTGTAAATAACATTCCGTTCCCTATATTTTAGCCCTGCTGACTTCAGAATTTGAAAGAGTGTATTTCAATCTACATTGTCAAAAACTTTCTACAAATCTACAAAAGCTAGAAATGTAGGTTTATCTTTCCTTAATTGATCTCCTAAGATAAGTTTTAAAGTGAGTATTGTCTCCCGTGTTTCTACATTTGTTCTGAATCTTCCCTGAAGTCGGCTTCTACCACCTCTTCCAATCTTCTGTAAATAATTCTTGGTAAAATTTTGCAAATATGTCTTATTAAACTGATGGTTCTGTAATTTTCACTCCTGTCTGTGCCTTTTTTGTTTGGAATGGGGATTATTACATATCTGAAGGTATTTCCCCTGTCTACATCTACATGTATACTCCGCAATCCACCCAAAGCGTACTCAGTACCACTATTAGTTACTAGCTTTCCTGTTCCACTCCAATATGGAATGAGGGGAAAAATGAATGCTTGTTTGCAGCCATATAAGCTCTAATCTCTCTGATCTAATCGTTGTGGTCTTTGTAGGTTGGCGGCAGTAGAATTGTTCTGCAGTCAGTCTCAGATTCTGGCCCTCTAAATTTCTTGAACAGTGTTTCTCGAAAAGAACATAGCCTTCCCTCCAGTGACACCCAGTTGAGATCCCACATCATTTCAGTAACACTCTCCCATTGATCGTATCCACCATTTACAAAACATAGCCAATCACCTCTGAACTGTCCCTATGTCCTCATTTAAACCGATCTGGTGGGGCTCCCAAACACTTGAGCAATACTCAAGATGGGGTCGTACCAGCAACCAGCATTTTATATGCAGTCTCCTTTACAGATGAATCATACCCTCCCAAAAGTCTCCCATTGCATTCAAGTCGAACATTCGCGTTCCCAAGACTGTATTTATATGCTTGTTCCATTTCATATTGCTGTGCAGCATTACAGCTAGATATTTAATTAACGTGATTTTGTCATGCAGCACACTACTAATGCTGTATTTGAACATTACGGGATTGTTTCTCCTACTCATCTGCATCTCCTTACACTTTTATACATTTAGCTCTGGTTGCCATTCCTCACTAGGAATTTGGTCCAAGTCATTCTGCATTGTACTACACTCATTCAATGACGACACCATCCTGTACACCACAGCATCGTCAGCAAACAGTTGCAGATTGCAACTTGATCTGTCCTTCAGATGATTTATATAGATAGAAAATAATAGCAGTCATATTGCACTGCCATGGGGCATCCCTGAGGATACCCTAGTTTCCCTCGCCACCGAGGCCAAAGTACTGAGTTATATTACTTAAGTAGTCTATGAGCCATTCACATATTTGGGTACCTATTCCATAAGCTCATGCCTTTGTTAGCCGACTGCAGTGCAGTATCGTGTCAAACAATTTTTGAAAATCAAGAAATTGCAGTCTGCCGGTTGTCCTTCATCCATAGCGTGCTTGAGAGAAAAGGGCAACCTGGATTTTGCACGATCAGTGCTTCCTGAAGCCGTGCTCATGCGTGGGCAGAAGCTTTTCTGTCTCAAGGAAATTTACTATAATAGAACTGAGACTATATCTTACGCACCAGGTGAAATAGTTTTTTCATGGCCAGCTCTCCCAGATACTTCAGTAGTTCTGAGGGAATTTCATCCGCTTCAGGAGCCTTGTTTCAACTTAGGTCTTCCAGTGCTCTGTCAAATTCTTCTCTCAGTATAATATTTTCTATTTCATCTTCATCTACTTCCTCTTCCCTTCCTACAATATTATCTCTAGCTTCACTTCCTTTGTAGAACCCCTCTATGTACTCTTTTCACCTTTCAGCTTTCCTTTCTTTGTTGAGAACTGGTTTTCAATCTGCACTTTTTTTATTCATACAGCTGCTTGTCTTGTTTCCAAAAACTTGTTTTATTTTCCTGTAGGTGTTATATATTTTCCTGTAGGTGTTATCTATTTTCCTCTATTTATACATTCTTTTACAGACTTGCATTTGCCCTTTAGCTACTCCTGCTTATCCATTTTGCACTACCTGTCAGTTTCATTTCTTAGTCATGTGTGCTATGTGTGGCCTGCTTCATTTATCCTTTTTTATATCTTCTCCTTTTATCTTGTATATTTAGTATTTCCTGTGATATCCAGTGATTTTTTGTAGGTCTTGCCTTCCTGACTATCTAGTTGTCCGCTGCCTTCGCTATTTCATCTCTCAAGGCTACCCATTCATCTTATATTGTTTTATTTTCCCCTGATTCTGTTAATTTGAGCCTAAAGCTCCTTCTGAAATGCGCAAGAACTTCAGGTTCCTTCCATTTATCCATGTCCCATCTCCTTATTTTCTTACCTTCCTGCAGTTTTTTGTTTTGTTTCAGCCATCAGTTCATGACCAATAAGATATAGTTACAGTCTGTCTGCCTCATTGTATGTCTTACAGTTTTAAACTTGGTTCTGAAATCTGTCTTCCCATTACAAAATATGTCTTGTACCTTCTGGTGTCTGATGGTCTCTTCCACTTATACAACCATCTTTCAAGAGTCTTAAATCAAGTGTTTGTTATGATTAAATTGTGTTATGTGCAAAATTCTACCAGGCAGCTTCCTCTTTCATTCCTTTTTCCCAGTTCATATTCACCAACTATTTTTCCTTCCCTTTGTTTTCCTACTACAGAATTCCAGTCTCACATCACAATCAAGTTTTCGTCTCCCTTATTTGTCTGAATAATTTCCTTTACCTCCTCATACATTTCATTGATCTCCTCATCATCAGCATTCCTATTTTCCTCTTCATTATAAGAACTTATAAATTAATAAGATTCAGCAACCAGTTGCTTGTTATTATTGATTTTAGACGACCGGTTTCGGACGCTTGAGTGCCCTTCTTCTGGTCTATTTTAGTATTATAAGAACTACTCCTGTAATACCCCAAACTGATTTTTTATTTATAATCCTGTACTCAAATGTTTATCTTTAAATCGAACTTCACTAATCACTGTATCTATTACTCTTTTTAAATTTTCTAATCTCCCTACCTGATTAAGGAATCTAACATTGCACATTCTGGTCTGTATAATCCCAATGCTATCTTACCTGAGTAGTCCCCACTCGGTGATCCGAATGGGGGGACTATTTTATATCCGGAATATTTTACCCGAGTGGATGCCATCATCATATATTCATACAGAATAGCTGCAAATCCTTGGGAAAAGTAACGGCTGTAGTTTCCCCTTGATTTCAGCCATTCACAGTAACTGTGTGGCAAAGCCACATTGCCGGCCGCGGTGGCCGAGGTGACTGAGGCGCTCCAGTCACGGTCAGCATGGCTACTACGGTCGGGGGTTCGAATCCCCCCTCGGGCATGGATATTTGTGCCGTCCTAGTTCGTAAGTAGTTCATAAGTAGTTTGTAAGTTTAGGGACTGATGACCCCGTAGTTAAGTCCCATAAGCTTAACAAACATTTGAACATTTGAACAAAGCCACATTAGCTGAGGTTACAATGCCAGCTCATGCAATCAACCAGACTGTTGCACCTCTAACTACTGAAAAAGCTGCTGCCCTTTTTCAAGAACAATACCTTTATCTGTCCTCTTCATAGATATGCCTTCGCTGTAGTTGCACCTACAGTACAACAATTTGTATTTTCGAGGCACGCAAGTCATCCCACCTTGCTAATGCCTGTGTTTCATGCAGGATTGGAAAATGTACTAGCTATTAAAATAAATAACTACAAATTTTGAGGTCTATATACACATACTGGCAGTAATAATAAAACTATGAAAATCTCATTGTCACTGCTAAGTTCCCTGGTGGTCGAGTACACAAAAAAGAATGCTTCTATCATCTCAGCCAATGAAATTGATTTAATTGTATTTCCCACTCCAAGTGACTTAGCAGTATGGAAGACTTGAGTTGAGCCTGTGTGAATGTTATTGATTTAATTGTATTTCCCACTCCAAGTGACTTAGCAGTATGGAAGACTTGAGTTGTGCCTGTGTGAATGTTATTGGCTGTTTGGGTCATACAGTTTCCCAGTCTCCTGGTTGTTGGGTAGCTGGAGGCAAGCTTTGTATATCCCCATGTTAAAAGGGCCTAAATCAATCAGTATTTTATGTACAGCCAAGATATTTTGCAAACAAAGTATCTTAAGATTCAGTAAATGATTAACAGCACTTTATAGCTAGTTGACTGTTCAGTAGTAGTGTGAGTAATATCTGTTATTCTCATAGGATGAGTTTTCATTGAACTCATTAAATAGTGTGTAAATGTATCCTTAGTTCTTAATCAATAAATAACTGTTGTTTTCATCTTATACAGAGTGGTTTGGCCTCTGATGATGATCTTGGATTTGATCTTGTTGGTGGTAGGGACGATCCCCAGTACCCAAATGATAGTGGAATATATGTGTCATCAATAACAAAAGGATCGGTGGCAGATGGCAAACTGAAGTAAGCACAATTGCTACTTAATTCCCTGATTTTTATATTACTGAAGGGAATGAACTAATGTATGCAGAGGACATGTTTTTAAATATACATGTATTGTAGAATATTACATGGAAAAATCTTTGATAATATGTATTCTGTACATAAATTATACTCATCCATTAAAAAATTATTCTGATATGTACACTGTAAAGAAAAAAACCACACACACACACACACACACACACACACACACATTGCAGTAGTTGAGCCTAAGCTTCTTTGGATCCTACTTTTCTTTCTTCCTCCCCATCCCTTCTCTTTGACACTTTGGTTCTTTATTCCCCCTTTGTGCGATAGTACTGCAACCCTCTCTCTCTGTCCAATCCTATACTTCCATCGTGTTCCTGTTAGCCCAGTATTATACTTTTAAAATGTTTGCCAAAATTTTATCAAACTTCTTTGACAAAACCTGTCCTATCACTATGGTATAATTTTTTGCCATTGTTGCTCTAAGAGAATTAATCATTTGTACCACAGTATTCATTGTAATGTTTATGGTGAATGATGCCTCTGAAAAAAAAAAAAAAAAAATAAATAAATAAATAAATTGGGATACTGTGGACAGCCAGAGGGAAAGCTAAAAGTGTTCGCACAAATGCCCTAGATGAGTTACATTGCGAGGACATAATTAAAAAAATTGTTTTTTAATGGGAGACAAAAAATTTCCATTTTGTCCACATTTTTACAAACACTTAAATTCATGCATCAAAATAAATGTTTCTGGAAGCCCTAAAACTGTGTTATCCATTTGTAAATAATGAAAAACCGCAATAGTTACTTTTTTCATTCTTAAAATAACCTGTTTAAAGAATTTTATCCTAATTAAGAAAATACATGAGGGTAGCTGCAAACCTGGCTTTCTGCACCCTACTTCATCCCAATACTCTGCACAATCTTTTCTCATAAATTATTTTCTGATAAAGAAAACTGTTTCTAGTAGTTCATATCTTCATGCAATGTTTTTAAATTTTTATTTATTTATTTATTTATTTTATTATTATTATAATAAATATGTTTTTCTCTAAACCTCATTGGATATTAATCTTAGTGTGTTGTATTTAAGTACTGCAAATCTTAATAAATATCTTTTTCACAGAGTACATGACTGTATAAGCCGTGTTAATAATTTGGACTGCAGCAATGTAAGCAAGCGTATGGTAGTTGAGACAGTGCGATCAAGTGGTGGAATTGCTAGCATGGTGGTGCGGCGAAGACGAATTGGTGGTCGCTGTCTTTACACAACTCAAGTGTGTATTATTTAATGTTTCAATACTGTATCACTATTCTTTGTTCTCTGTATCGTTATTGAAAGTATTTGTAAAAGTATTAGCACAATAAAATTACAGACATTAACAACTATGCAATAACAGTTTACATAAAAATAAGGAAAAAATTTCTCTTGTAGTTGCAGTTGAACATGACAGACCATGGCCTTACACTGGAAACTGGTATTTACATATGCAAAATTACACCTGGCTCTGTAGCAGCAAAAGAGGGAAACTTAGCTGTTGGAGACAGAGTGCTCAGTGTGAGTATATTAATGTCACAATTGTTAATTTATGTACCCTCTTAATTTCTTGTATGTGCTGACCTGTGAAGATAATTTCTATATCTTTGAAGTGAAGAAGAAAAGCAATTATAGATCAATGTAGCACCAGTGCCACACCATTGCTGGTGTTACAGCTCTGAAGTTACATTCTGTTACACACATTGAGGTCACAGATACAATGGTATCATCAAAGTAGAGAAGAAAGTCCAAAAATATTTATAATTTGTTCAATTGGATTCAGAGTAGTTCCTTCAAGCCAAAGATGTATGTGAATTGAATTTCAGATATAATTTTACTATCTGATGCTTTCAACAGCCAGTTTTCCGTAGTCTTCTATGGCACGTTCTGATATATTGTGGTAGGTTGGTAGGTGGTGAAATAGTAACTAAGGCAGTTCTTGCTTGTAAATAACTGTGGCTGGATTCAGGTAATGCAGGTTCTGTACATCGACTTTCTGTTCCATTGTTTAGGTCTGTGTAAACGTTTGGAGTGATGTGAATTCTAATGATTATCAGTATAAAATATTGTGAGTTAGTTACATATTGTCTATTTTGTTTTTTTTTTGTGTGTACTCATTAAGCTTTATGTTTTCTGTATAAATTCCATATGGAATGTTTCAAAGTTTCTGTAATTTGAATCATATTGTATAATGTTGGAATTTCAATTGTAGAACATTAGTTAAATTTGTACATTGTGTAACCATAATAACCTGGTGGCTGTTGGTCAGTGGAAGGCGTGTCTTGACCCTGCACTGTGGCTGCCATGGGGAGAGGAGGGGTGAGGAGGAGGTGGTGTTGGCTGCTAGTAGCAGTGTGAGCACCATTACATCCTTTTTGTACTTCATATGAAATTAGACATGGTTCTCTGTGAAATATTCTCCACTTAAAATGGCACTTCATGGGGCTCAAAATTTTATAATTTCTTGAATTGCTCATATACTACAATTTCATAATGTTTGATTTTTTTATCATTAACATTGCAATATGGAAGTAAATGAATGTAAAACTTACAACACAAAGAATGTAAAATAAATAAATAAAAATATTTTTGGCCAACTTTGGGAAGAAGTCTCTGTACATTAATGGAAACAGTATTGTACAAGAAACTTCTTTGTAATTAAAACTGCATGCCGTGATTGAGTTTCAGTCTAATGCAATATGCTAGGAAGGTTGAAATCAGTGCACTTTTCTGCTGCATGGAAATTCGTAGTAGTTCTGGATTCGTGCTTCTTGCTACAAGTACTTTCTGAATTTACCAGTTATTAAAAGTTTTTCTCAAACTTCCAGAAACTGCTGTGTGTTCGGTACCCATGCGAAAATGTAAGGTGATGTTCAAAATTAACATACAACATCCTGTGGAAGTTTTTAGGCTGGGGGAAGTCCTCTGACTTTAGTTCATTGATTCAATAAAGTTTCTTGATAACAACAATATGTTTTATGCTCTATCCTTTTCTTCAACATAAAATATCAGTTTTATGTATATCTTTTTCTGTTTTGCCCCAATTTGCATTCATTAATAATAATGCAACAATAGTGGTGACTGCTTTCATTTATAAGCACAACACTGTAAATCTCCACATGGCTATTTCACAGTGTGACTATAGCAGAAACATATCTGCTACAAATACTTACATTATGAAAGTAATTAATTTAGAAAGTAAACTTCAGTAAGTTTCTGTTATAATGTAAGCATATTTGCAAGTGCCTGCAGAAGTTATTTGTCAGTGGATTCAATGTATGCAGTAATACTTGGCTTCAGTGGGGAATGTAACGGTGGCAGTGCTTGGTGACAGATCAATCTCTTTATACTAGTGCCTATGCCCTCTGCTTCTGGCAGCACCAGCGAAATCAACTTATTGTGGCCAAATAGTAGTGTACAAATATTAAAGATTTCTGTTATAAAAACAATTGCTACTTCAGATAACCTAAAGAGTGAGAAAAGAAACCTTCAAACTGACACACATTGGAATTATCATCTCTCATACCAACTGTTGAGTCAAATAATGCTTTTAATGTATCATAGTTATTTTTGTTTGTTTTATTATTGCTTTTTATTTTTCCATGTTCCTTTGTACACTATTCTCTGCTCCAAAACTTGGCATATTGATGGAGGGTTAATTTTCTTTCAGATTAATAACAAGACAATGGATGGCTTTAAAAGTGCTCTTGAAGCCATGGCCATATTGGATGAGCCTACAGATATTATCACCATAACAACGCTGAAGGCCATGTCATCTGTGAATTGTTCTCACTCATGTGGTCACATGCTGAGTATTGAAGAAGAAAGGGGTTATTTTGGTTCATCAAATTCATCATCCAGAGCATTAAAGGACTCTTCCAGTAACCCACAAAAGATGGTAAATCGATGTTGCCAGACTGAAGGTGAAAAACAGTATGTCACAAACCCATCTCAAGGTGAAGACTTTGTATCAGATAGAAGGTATATAAACACTACATTTGGGATAGGAGAAAAAGCTGTGTACAAAGTGACTCCTTCTCCTGTCGAGAAAGGAGGAAACTCTAGGGCTTGGGATATGGTGCGGGAGACTATCGATATGGTCAGAGGTCGGAAGCATGCCAAAGATAGGAATCACGACTTACCTGAGGAGAAAAAGCATCGCCAGAACCAGTCCCCCAGTACTTTTGAGCAAGAGCAGGATGATGCTCTAGCAGAACTGGATTCAGTCATTGAAAGCTACCATGGAAAGCCAGTGACATTGAAACGTAGCAGGCGACGTGCGGGTAAAGAGGCTGAACGCAATGGAGGAACATGGCCTAAAGCTCGAAACGGTCCCATTATTGAGCATACCACAGGCACTATTCTACATCCTCGAAGACATAAGGAGAGGTTACCTCTTTCTGCACTATTGAATGATCCACCAAAATACTGTTGTCCACCGACAGATGCCTCCCATGAACGGACAGCCTCTTGCACTGCTGGTTCTTCCAGTTACAAAGCAAATTCTCCTGACACTACAAACATTCACTACAGTAAATCAAGTCAGCTGCTTTCTGGTCAAAAATCATTTACCCCAGCTCCATTTAAGGATCTTCTCTGTGAAAAAAATGATAGGATTAGGGGACCATCGGATGCAAGCATTGATTTGTCTGTTAAATCTGGGAATGTGGGGAAAGAGGTGATGGAATATTATGTAAAGAAGAAAAAGTATCCACCAAGTGACAGTGAAGATTCCCATAGCCGTATTCATTCCCAGTTGTATGGTGCTGTCAGGTCATATCCATTTAGTCCATATCCGGTTTCACATCATCATCCACATCCCCATACAGAATCGACTGCAAATAGATATCCATCACCAACGTTGCTTCCTTCATCTCAGAGTGGTGAATCTATTGGAATGACTGATATGAGATCGTATTGCTTCGAGCCTTCGTATGCTCCACCATCACAGGTAAGCACCTTTTATTTATATGATTTGTGTTGCTCTCAAGTTGGTTTGCATTGAATTTTATTCCTGCATGCCTTTTAATTTTAGCATTATATAATTTTAACTGAAAGATAATTTTCCTTAAGCAGAAGTCATTTTGGCTGTATTTTACACCACTAATTTGTCCACATTCAGAAAAACTTACTCTGATTCTGTTTGTGAAGTATATTGTTGTGTGCTCATAATTTGTACAAATCAAAAAAGCAAAATTTTTCCAAGTAAAAACTTCGAAAAAATTATTCTGTTATTCCACTCATTTATGTAATACATATTGGTTAATGTACTTCAACAGGGTTTTCATCACACCCATTCACCATCTGTAGATCTTCCTTATAAACCACGACCAGTATTGCCAGCTCATTCTCATCCAGGATATAGAGGAAATGATGATATGAACATTGGCTATTCATGCTGTGAGGGTGGAACATTTCCACGGAAAAAAGAAAATCAGAGGATACGGTAAAATTTTCTTAATGAATTTCTCACTTAGCACTGCTTTTGAACATAATGTACCTCTTTTGTATTCAGTAATGTATATCTTCAGAAATAGAACTGAGACATCCCAGTGGAACTGGTTCATTCTGTAGTGCATTCCTGAGAGTGCAGTTGTTTTCTTATTTCTCTCTCTCTCTCTCTCTCTCTCTCTCTCTCTCTCTCCACAAAATGTCATAATCAGAATTGCAGTAAATAACAACTATGTTAGGAAAAATATTTTATAGTGAACATTGAATCTCCAGTTGCAGAAATCAAATACAGATTTTAAATCACAGTTAAACAAATGAAAATGTAATGGTATGGACATGTGAAGAAAAAGAGTAAAAGTAAATGTAACTCCCTGTGAGTACGGTATTATTAGAGGCAAGTACAAGAATAAATAAGTATGATGAAAATTTTGTGGATTCTTAGGAAACTCATCATTCATTGACAGTGAGATTAGAATTACAGATTTAAAGTTAGCCCTGCTTGATAACTGCTAGGAGTTTACATGTGGTAATGTGACTGCTTTTGAAAGGATTACAATAAAAAATTGTAAATTTATTGGTGGCCTTTTCAAATTTATGAAATTGCAGGATTCTTTTTGTGTGCCAAGATTTGCTCCAGTACTTGAAAGTGTTTTGATGTATGAACAAAGATTTTTATTTTATTATTTTTATTTTATTTTATTTTTTTATTTGGAGGGTGGGCTGGTTTGGAGAAGGCGGAGGCATCATTCCGTTACATTCTGAAGTAATTAACAAAGGCTTTAAATGGAACTGAATTTTTTATGCAACCAAGATATTCATAATGAGTGGGTTTTTGTTGGTTGTTTGTCCCACTGTTCATATTATGCAGTTGATGGAAAAAGAATGTGTTCAAAATTAGTAGAGGAAAGGAAAAAATCATTCAATAACAATGGCTGCAAACTGATAATTGCAAAGTGAAGTATAATTTAAAACTGGTGTCTCATAAATGTATTGATAGAGTAGAAGGTATGCCATTGCTATGGATCAGAAAAATTCACATTTTTCAATTAATGCAAATATATGTGAATTTTGCATCAAAATACAAAATACATAATTATCTAATAAGTGCTGTTTTAGTGAATTGTTTATAAGCTAACTCCTTTATCAGAGATAGTTCAAAATAGTTTCATTTACTGCACATAATTATTGAAAATTGAACCAATTTTTGATTGCTGATATTGTTCATAACCTGGTGTAAACCAGTTTGGAAAGATGTGTGAGATAAAAACTTGCTTCCAAATTAAAAAGTGCATGAATGCAACAACATATCATTTTCTTGATTCTCCAGAGCCATATCAATTGTCACTAGCATAATGATCCAAATTGCACAGCTGCTATTCCATTGTTTGGGGGTTATTTTATTTTTAATTAATGAAAGAACTATGTCTTGTCCATCATGAATTTTGATTATGACCCTCTCAGCTACACCAGGGGTCTGAGAACTGTTGACAGTTTGTCAATTTTGTTTCCAAAGAACAGGCCCCTCAGGGGCTCAGCATTAATTTGCTGAGTACGGGCTTGGCAAACCCGGGGTCCTGAGCTGTGGGCTGTGTCACGCCAACAGTCCACTACACCAAAAGCTCTGTGCGTGCTTCAATGACCATCGTTCGGCGCGACAGTGGAATGTTGTACGTTTCAGAGCCCGGGGATCTTGGCATAATCACCCGGGTCGCGATGACAGTACAAACCTCTATAAAAAAAACCTCAATCTCAAGGTGTGCTACATGCCGTGGAGATGCATGGCTGTTGAGGTTGAACAGCCGCTAGTGAGCAACCTCTGAGGAACCTGCCGCATCTCAGTTGTATAAGCGGGGCTCTGTCTGGGTGGACCTTTAGTTCCCTAGCTGATCTTGGGACCAGAATGAAACGGGCAAATAATAGCGTCACCACACGGAAACCTGGCATCTCTAAGAGAGGTAGGAATGAATATAATGCCGCCAAATACAATCCCCAAATGTTTCCCTCCCTGGCTACACCATGGGAAGAGCGTAGGACATGGAATCAAGGAGAGCAATATGCTCCAAGACACTTAGTATGTACCAGGTTGGATGGCGAATCATTTGCGGCTACAAAGCCATTGTTTTTTGTGGACAATCTAGAGGACAGGTTTGCAGAAGTTGATGGACTGTCAAAGATGCGTTCAGGATCAGCGCTGATAACGACGTCGTCCCCAGCGCAGTCACGGGCATTGCTCGCCTGTGATAAGCTGGGTGATGTTCCCGTTACGATCACACCGCATAAAAGCCTTAATATGGTCCAAGGCATCATATTCCATAGAGATCTCCTTTTGCAAACGGACGATGAATTACGCAAGAACTTGGAGCAGCGCAGAGTCCACTTCATCGGCTGTATCTATAGGAGTCCGAAGGACAACAGGGTTGCCACCAGTGCATTCATCCTGGCCTTTGAGGGTGATTCATTGCCCGAGAAGGTCAAGGTGGTGATCTACCGGTGTGACGTAAAGCCCTAGGTTCCTCCCCCTATGCGCTGCTTCAAGCGCTGGAGGTTTGAGCACATGTCCTCCCGGTGTGATGCTGAATCCACATGTCGGGAGTGTGGACATGCATCACATCCTGACGTCCCTTGTGTCCCCCTCCAGTCTGTGTCAACTGCGGACTACACCATCCTCCTTGCTCGCCCAATTGTTCAGTTTTGCATAAGGAAAGGAAGATCATGGAGTACAAGACCCTGGATCGGTTGTCCTACTCAGAGGCCAAATGGAAATATATGAAACTACACTCTGTGAGCATGAAGACCTCATACGCCACAGCAACACCTACAATGCCATCTGTGACGAGTACAGTCCCATTTGTTGAAACCTCTAAAGTGGGCCTTCGGGTCCCGTCCTCTACACCTGCCCCTCTGAAAGATAGGGGCACTTCCATTTCTGTTGCTCCCACACTCTTCACACTGGGAGCAATGACCGCTCCATCTCAGGGGACGTCGGTCCCCACCCCACAGCCAGAGAAACAACAGCCTTCTCTGGCTCCTCTCACCCAGGAAGGGTCCCTTGGGACACTCCCTTCCGAGGCTTCTCCCTGTTGCAAAGAGGATCCCAGCGAGCCACTGCTGGATCCCCAGACCTCTGGTTGAAGAGATACCTGCTCTTCATCAGCCCAAGAAGCCACATCTGAGAAGCCCTCAAGGCCCTTACTACCGAAGGGCAAGCGAGAGGCTAAAACGAAAAAAACCCAGAAGAAAGAACCTACGGTAGCTGCAAAGCCACCATCACCCACATCCTCTGCTTCATAGGATGAAATCAAGACCCTCGCATCTCCCAAGGATCTCGCAATAACAGGTTCACTTGAACCTATGGTGCTTGATCAAGCAGACTCTGCACAGCGGCCAGCAGGCGTTCCTATGGAATAACGTTTATTTATTTATTTTCCCATGGCTATTCAGCTTGGAGACAACACAATTCTCCAGTGGAATTGCGGCGACTTTTTTCAACATCTCGCTGAGCTGCGGCAGCTACTGTGCCACTTACCTGCACTTTGCTTAGCCCTCCAGGAAACCTGGTTTCCTGCTTAGTGGACTCCTGCCCTGTGTGGGTATCGGGGCTACTTTAAAAACAGATTTATCTACGACAGGGTATCTGGTGGTGTCTGTCTTTATGTCCTTGCCTCAGTCCATAGTGCCCCTGTGCGACTCTACACACATCTTGAGGCAGTAGCAGTCAGAATCCGGACCACCCAGGAATTCACGGTCTGTAGTGTTTACCTTCCCCTGGATGAGGTCGTATCTCTAGCTGACCTCACTGTTCTGGTTGACCAACTCCCTCCACCTTTTCTTCTTTTTGGTGATTTTAATGCCCACCACCCAATGTGGGGTGGAACACAGTCCACCGGCCGTGGTAGGGACGTAGAGACCCTTTTGGTGCAGCGAGATCTTTGCCTTTTAAACACAGGTGCCCCCACGCTTTTTTGTGTGGCGTGAGGCACATATTCAGTAATAGACCTGTCCGCCTGCAGCCCCAGCTTCCAACCGCACCTTACTTGGAGAGTCCATGATGACCTCTGTGGCAGCAACCATTTTCCGATCGTCATGTCGCTCCCACACTCTCAACCTGCAGATCCTCTGCACCGATGGTCTCTTCATAGGGCGGACTGGCAGGGTCACTCCTTGGCTGCAATAGCTCCTGTGCCGCTGCCGGACGATGTGGATTTGGCGGTCCAACATGTCACTGACACTATTATTTCCGCAGCAGAAGCAACGGTTCCCACCATTATTGGTTCCCCTCATCGTAAGTCTGTGCTTTGGTGTACGCCAGAGATTACGGAGGCCATGCGGGAATGTCGGCGAGCGCTCCAGTGCCATAGACACCATCCCGCAATCGAGAACCTGATAGCCTTCAAGCGGCTTCGCGCCCGCGCTCAGCGGCTGATTAGGCAGGGCAAGCAGGACTCCTGGGAGTGGTATGTAGTCACCATCGGCTCTCGCATCTCCCCTTCACAGGTCTGGTCCCAGGTACGACGAGTTTTCGGGTACCGCCCGTCAGCAGGAATACCCTGTCTGCAGATTCAGGACGCTCTATGCATCGACCCAGCCATTATTGTTGAACACATGGCCGACCAGTATGCCCAGACTTCTGCGACTGCAGCTTACAGCACGGACTTCGGTTCCCTCAAAGAGTGGGTTGAACGGCGGCGACAGTTCTCCTTCCACACGCGCCACCAGGAAACATATAACGCCCCATTTTCTGAGCAATCCAAGATGCTGTCTTCGGCCGGCCGTGGTGGCCGAGGGGACTGAGGTGCTCCAGTTACGATCTGCACGGCAACTACGGTCGGGGGTTTGAATCCCCCCTCGGGCATGGATATTTGTGCTATCCTTAGTATAAGCTAGTTCATAAATAGTTTGTAAGTTTAGGGACTGATGACCCCGTAGTTAAGTCCCATAAGCTCTACAAACATTTGAACATTTGCTGTCTTCGCCCTTGGCGAGTCAGGCCGTTCTGTCCCTTTCATCTGGACGCCAGGCCACATAGGCGTCCCAGGCAATGAATGTGTTGATCGGCTGGCCAAACAGGCCACCACTTCACGATCTCTGAATATTGGTCTACCACAAAAAGACTTCAGATTCCAGCTATGTAGCAGGGTCCTTGGGGTTTGGAACTCTGAGTGGGCGAGCTTGACTGAACCAAACAAGATCCGCATTGTAAAGCCCTCCACTGCTGCATGGGAGTCCTCACTGCGGGATTCTCACAGGGAGTCGGTGGTCCTCTGCCAGCTGCGTATTGGCCATACCTGGCTGACGCGTGGACACCTTCTGCTTCGTGAGGACCCTCCTCAGTGTCGCTGTGGTGCGACTTTGACAGTCGCCCACATCTTAGTAGAATGCCCCAATTTATCCACAGAGCGGCGGGATTTTAATATCCCTGACACCTTGACACTTGTTTTAGCTAACAATGCCTCCATGGTTGACAGTGTTTTACATTTTATTCGCGAGTGTGTACAGTACCAATCCATTTGAAGTCTCTTGTGTGTCTGTCATTTATCTGTTCTCTGCTTGCCTAAGTCTATTAGGTAGGTGTTTTAATGTGTACCAGAGTGGCTGGATGTGATACTGCCTGAAGAAGCAGCTAGGCTGCAAAGGCTAGTGTGTGTGTGTGTGTGTGTGTGTGTGTGTGTGTGTGTGTGTGTTGTATTTATTTGTGCTACTATCACTACCTGTGCTTCTTTGCCTGGTAAGTAATCTTCATCTATTTTATATATATTTTTCCTGCTAGGAATTTTCCCTCTGTAATATATATAATATGTCTCTACTGTAGTCTACAGAACTTATCAATGAATCACTAATGCATCAAATATCTCCCTTTAAAGTGTGAATTAAGCTGTTTCACTTGAATTTCTACACTATTTACCTGAAGTATGAATAGGGTTATTTTCAGATCAACTTCTATGCCAAGTCCCTTCTCTATTTTTGTTTGTTGAATTCTCAGGTATGGGAAGTACAACTATGATTGCTGAGGAAGAAATTAATATTTTACAAGTTTTCAGTTAAGAAATTGGGTGGGAAAAGAAATATGAAGTTGTGAAACAACTTAAAACAGAGATGCATTAAGTTCACCTGCAGGAAAATGCTGCAGCTTCTCCACAGAAAAATCATGTGCTGAAAGCTGAAATACAGCCACAAGAAGAAGCTAAGTTGATTTCAGAAACAAAATTGATGTTTTCAAAATGGAAATGTTCCATGCAAGAAGTTCCATAATCAAGAGTTTTTAACAGTTACTTTCAAAGCACTAAGGCTCAGTCATCATGCAAGTAGCCTTTATCATTAAAAATAAATAAATAAAATAAATGTGAATTTTTCCAAGACTAGGTGCAAATTTTGCCAAAAATATATGCAATTTTTACAAATTACAGATTCTGCAATTTCTGGTCCCTAGCCATAGCAATGTGTAACTTGTTCATTCCCACTATCCCAACCAGGCTCTCAAACACTTCATATTTATTTCCTATGCAAATAAGTAGATGTGTTCAGAATGAAACTATCACTCTGCAGTGGAGTGTGTGCTGATATGAAACTTCCTGGCAGATTAAAATTGTGTGCTGGAACCAGGACTCGAACCTGGGACCTTTGCCTTTTGTGGACAAGTCCCGGTTCCGGCATACAATTTTAATCTGTCAGGAAGTTTCAAGTAGATTTGTAATTGGGGTATGCTCCTGATGAAATGGGGCAGCCACTGTCACTGCCCATTCTAGGCCTTGAAAAATAGCCAAAAAGTAATGTGAGCTGCATGTGATTCCATGTTGTGATGCCACCATGTACTGTAATTGCTTTATTAAATTTGTTAGAATAATAGTATCCATTTTGTCATGTATGAGTTCTGAGCTTGAGAGGAACTTAGTTTAGTTGTGCAGTATCTTGCAATTGCTGATATATAAATGTGGTGAATAACCTATGGAATATTAAAACCATTGGGGGGGGGGGGGGGGTTGTGAGAAGATGAGATGTAAAAAAGTCTGAATTAGTGCAAGGAATCAGACCCAAAGATATAGTATTGATAACAAATATTGTTCTGATGTTTTAAATAAATAAATAATAAATAAGAACAAGATTTGTTTAAGAGTTCAGTACAATGACTGTAAATCAGAGTGCAGAGTGCACTGCCTTTCCCAGAAAACAGTGCATTTGACTTTTTTGTGCTGAGAATGTTTTGAGATTTTTTTTGCAGGATCAACAGTGCCTCATTTCCTTTAACTGTTGTTTTCAATCTGTCTTAGAATTTATCTTCCTCATCACTGTACCGAGTAAGAAATGTCAAAGCATAGGTATCTCCCTCATCACTGTACTGGTTAAAGCACCATAAAGTCACAACATTGGATACATTTGGATTTTCATTACCCAGTGGGAACATAATTTATGAAAATCTAAGCAATTTATGACAGTGTCATGAAAAAACAGTTTTTTTTATTTTTTTTTATTTTGTGAAAACACATCATTAAGCATTGTTGCTGTGAACCATCTATTTTCATGAATTTTCTCATTCACTTTCTCAACAAGACCATCATTTATGATAGACAGCACCCATTCTGAGGTTCGTTGCAAACATTGTCCATGTCACCATTTCTTCAGTCATTACATTTTCAGCATAAATCCTAACAAGTTGAATATGAATCTCTTGTTGCTTTTTGTGTTTGAAACCTGTATGGCAGAAGACACTTCACAATCGACCAGCTTGGAATTTGAATCAAATATTTTGAATTATAACTAGTAAATGTAAACAACACAATCCAGCAGTAATGGCGAAAATAGAAAGGTTCCGGAGAAGAGTGTGAATGTGTGAAACTGTGACTCTTAAACTGTAATGTCAACAGAACAAAATGCTACTTAATTTATGGATACACCATGTGTTATATTTTTGGTTTTACCTCTGTGTGTATGTGTGTGTGTGTGTGTGTGAGAGAGAGAGAGAGAGAGAGAGAGAGAGAGAGAGAGAGAGAGAGAGAGAGAGATATTGTTCTGATAGGACGAGGTCATTTCATTGTTTATAATTTGATTCCTAAGAAATACTTTATTTACCATCTTAAAATTTTAGCATCCATTAAAATGGGATATTATTATAAAAATTACAGAATCCCATCTAACCCCAGTGTGACAAGCAAAAGCAGTGCAGGGAAGGTATCAACTGGCAGCATTGAAAGAGCTTCAGACAGAGGCAGTCCCATGCCAACATTTCTGGTAGAAGTTTTGAGTCCTGGACACCGAGAAAACAAGAGAAATTCTTTGCCTGACTATTGTTATTCCCGAAAGTAAGTTTGAAGTTCTCCTTCTCTTTATGCATTTATATTTGAAGATTTTTATGTTGTGGGTATTTTCTCCTTTTCTGTTGCTCTGTTTGCCACCTTCTTGAGAGTAGCAATTTAAGAAGAAAAGGTAAGAACTCACTGGACAGTGTTGATGCTGAGTCATCAAAATGTGCATGAACAAGTCAGAGGGCTGTACTAGCTTTAGTTTCCTCAAAATTAAGGAGTACACAAATATACAGACTAGTATAACTACATTGCACTGTAGTTTGACTGCGGCAGTTGAGTTGCCCATCTAGCACAACATAGTCATTTAGACCCCTCCCCCTCCCCTCCCCTGCCCCACACACACACACATAAAAACACACCCACACACACACACACACACCCACACACACAGAGAGAGAGAGAGAGAGAGAGAGAGAGAGAGAGAGAGAGAGAGAGAGAGAGAGAGAGAGAGTTTGTGTGTGTACGCGTGTGCCAGCCACACATCTATCCCCACACCCACATTTGATGTCAGTAAAGTTACGGAAATATATAGCTTGAAGTAAAAAAAAGAAGTGGGGAAGGGGAGGAGGTCAGATGAGTACTTTAAGTGTAAAAACAGTGACGTTTCAATTTTTGCTATCCTTTTCAGAAGTAGCCTGCAAGGGCTGCTTGTCTATTAATGTAAAATTTGGTACATTTCACTTCACTGTACATTTTGTCTCCAGTTTGTTATTATTTTCTTCCCTCTCCTATTCTGACACACAGTTACTGTGCTTTTTCCCCTAATAAAGCTGAAAAGAATTTGTCTTCTGCAACAGGTCTTTTTGTAATTAATCACAGTATAATACTAAGAGTTAAAATTGCAGGAATTCCGAAGTACAAAAAATCTCATACATCACCTGTGTACTGTTACAAAAATTTCCAGTACATCTACATAGAAACATTCTTTTTTATGCCTAATAACTATATACTTATATTGGCTATTTGCATAGTTAAAAAGATCTCCTATAAAGGTGTATGTCTCTTAACTTTCGAGGTATTTCTGAAAATCACTTGCTTAGAGATACATCTACATAAATACTCTGCAAGTCACATTGAAGTGCATGTCAGAGGGTTCATCAAACTGCTACTAACAGCAGTAGCATCTCCTCCCTAGTATATTTTATGTTCGATCAGATTTTGCCAAAATTCTATACCAAATTATGTTACAGGGTTACATTGCAGAAACTATTTAAGCTGCTCGCGTTGAAATTGTAGCTAAATTTTCAATTTCTGTACAAGATTGCAAGTCATGGGAATTTCTTGCCTGTTTAAATTTGGCATGCTTTTTTCTTTGCTTTTGCGAGAGTACTGTAACTTTTTTGTGTACCATGGCAGGTCAGTCCGCTTTTTTGTTAATTTGTTTGGTATAAATCTGTCAGTGGTTGTTAATATTATTTCTTTGAATGTAAGCACTTCTGATTGATACTCGCATTGCTAGTGGATATTCAAACTTGTGAAAGAATTAAGTGATTTTTTATCTGCTTTTTAAAATAAGTATACTTTTCATTTAGTCTTGATGGATTTGGGAAATCTGATATCAGATTTGCTGCTACAACTCTGTTTTGATGCTCTTTATTATCTCTGAATTATTTGTTGCTAAGTGGTCAAGTATGTTCTCACAACCAGTTACTATTCTAGTGTGTTCATGAACTAATTGCTTGGGATAATTTTTGGGGAATGGGTTCAGTACAATTTTGGATGATGTTTTATGCTTACCTCCAGTTTTAAACATGTATTTTTGCAACATATTGAGGGTAAGGTAAACTTGCCACCAAATAAAATTGTATGTTTTGGGAACATTCTGCAGTCTTCTTACAGATTGTAGTAATATTTTACACAGTGTTATTAATTGTTTTTAACTTGAAATCATTTATGTTTCTTGCATCCACTACTAATTTAATTGATATTTGCAATTATTGCAGGCCTGCACCTGGAGAACTGCGCCGAGTGCATATAGATAAATCAGCTGAACCATTAGGGATTCAGATTTCCTGTTTAGAAAGTGGTGGTGTATTTGTATCTACTGTGAGTGAACATAGCTTGGCTTCACAAGTTGGTTTACAGGTAGGTGACGGTTTTTAATATTAGTATTTCCACTGAACCTTATGTTTTCCTTGCTGCCAAGTTCTGTACAGTAATTTCTTCAGAAGTTATATCAACACTGATGTGTGTGTGTGTGTGTGTGTGTGTGTGTGTGTGTGTGTAGTTTTTATATATATTACATGCAGGTAACTGTTCAGGCAGTTGAGTGAAAACACACTGTGGGCTTCCATTGGTAATAAGATATGTTTAAATGCTTTTGTGTTACTTTCTTCTGATATTGAAGTATTTTACCACTTGTCAATGTATAAATGGAGTTTTGGTTTTAACTCTGCTTTGACATTTAACTTTGATACTCTAGCACAAAGTAACGGATTATTATTCAATTTTTGTTTCTTTTCTTCTTTTTTCCCTTTTCATAGTTGTATATTGAAATCAAATAGTTATTTTCTATTTTGGTATACCTTGTAATAGTTCACTGCTTACACCACATGTTTGACCCATTTTGCTGTTTGTTACTTACCTTTCTCTCCACATCAATAATTGTTCTTCCTTTTTAATTGGCCTGTAACTACTCAAATTTGGCAAGTTTGTATGTGGGTCTGTTTTCATTATAATCAAATAGTTCCCATATTTATTCTTGCAATATGAATTGTGCCATCCACGTATAGATAATGCTGCCCATTGACAATACATCAACTACTGTATATTTCCGCAGAAAAGACGAGGTACAAATTTTCATAAGAATTTTACAGTTTAAGCATATATCTGGCATATAAGACGACCCCCAAGTTCCCGTATTGACCCGAATACATGTCCCCCTTTATTTCCAGTTTTTAAGATCTAAAAATACGCCTGCATAAGTAGTTTTCGTGATCGGTACACTTAGATTTCACCCTTTGTTGCAGTGTTTGCGGCCTGCTTTTGAACTTTTTTTTTTTCCACACCGCAAGGTTTTTTAAGCAACTTCTTTCGCCAAGATGACAGACGACATTTAATCGCGCCGATGCGTATATTATGCGGGTGAATACACACCAAATTGCCCGAGAACAGAAGATAAAGGATTTCGAAGGAAGCCGCAATTGTTGCATATAGCTCCGAAATATTTTAACTCGTTCCCTGCTCCATACGTAAATATGCTCTCATCGTTTCAATGTGACTCTGCATATATTGAGAAATTATTTTTGATAAGCGACATTGTAAAATCAAGCTGCATTGTAAATAATTAATTCTATTCCTGCTTTATGCCATATAGATTATCTTATGTATCGAAAAGTGATCTTTAATTGTGCAAAAGTTTGTTTTCGTAAATCTTTTCTCTATGATGTAAATTTCATCAGGGTAATATCGCAAATATGCTGCATAGCGAGGCTTCAACCTCCAAACAATACATATCGAATCGATAGTTTCGAAATGATATGTATAGAATAAGCGAATGTTGCTGAACCGGAGATATGCGCGCTACGCGCCCTCACATACTAAGAAGAAAGTTTTCTTGTTTGTCCTATACCTAACGTAACATTCACTTTTTAAAAAAGTTATCAGTAGCTTATCATTAAGAAGATTAGGTATAGGTTAAACAAGAAGTTTTTTTTTAGTACATGGGAAACACTAAATCGATTTACAGTTATTCGTTCGATATCTATCATTTCAGGCGGAATTACTTTGAGTGTAAGCTGTCTTGTAAATTACCCAGAAAGTTGTTAGATTTCTGCCTAACCGTATCCTTTAAAATCACAACATATTCATAAAAATCATAACATTCGCCAATTTGATACGTATTGTTTTGATATTTAATCGTTTCCATATATATCGTTTGAAGGTCGAAGCAGCGCAATGCAGCACATCTATGAAATTACAGATTTCAGACTAAATTCCTATCTAATTTTTCTGGTACCGTCGTATAAGACGACCTCGGATTTTAGGGGCCTTTTTTTATGATTTAGCCATCGTCTTATCTGCAGAAATATACGGTATATGGATGCTAAAATTCACTCCTTAAAGTGTGAATGTTATTTTTTGTTCATTTTCTATGCTAAATTCTTTCCTTAATGTGCAAATAGTTACTTTCTTTTTCCATTTCTATGCTGAGCACTTCGTCTCTAGCATTGTCATACGGCGCAGTATGGCTACGAAAGACTGGACTGCAGTTAGAACAATTATTGCACACCAGTCAATTTTCCCTTTTTATTTTTAAAGCATCTTATGAGGTTCTGTGATTATTGATACAGAGGATTATACAATTCATTTTGCATATATAGTTTAAAAACCGTTTTTAAATTTTTGCGTATGTTCTGTGTTTTTAAGTTAGAGTATAATTTACTTCTGGTGTTATTGCCTCTTCTTTACATCCCACTGCCTTAATTTACATCTTGTTGCCTTGTGAGGTGTGATTTTGTTTGCACTAGGCAAATTTCACTTATTTTGTCTCTCTTTTTCTCTTCAGTATTCTTCAGTTACCATATTATGCGAGAAAAGAAAAATAAAGTAGAGAAACACATTAAATTAGAGACGTGTTCCGGCTGTTGCAGGAAAATGTGGTACCTCCATGCGAACAATCATTTGTTGAGAGCTTGAATATGGCCATAAAAAGAATAGAATGGCAATTTTGGAAGTACAGTTGACATTTTTACAAAAGCAAGAGTTGTGTCAAAAAGTACTTCAACATGATGTTATGTAACAGTCAATTTCAATGCACTAAGGCTTCGCCTTTGTGCAAGTAATTCATCAACTTATAAAATATCTGTGTCTAATTATTAGAAATAAATGAATAAAATGGATGTGAATTTTGGCAAAAATCAGTGTAATTTTTCGAAAAAGATGCAAGGAAGGAAGGATGCTTAGGGTTTAACATCCCTTTGACAGTGTGGTCAGTAGAGACAGAGCTAATGCTCATAAGTTTGGGTGGGTGAGGAACCATCCCGGCATTTGCCTGGAGTGATTTAGGGAAATCACGGAAAACTTAAATCTCGATGACCGGAAGTGGATTTGAACCACTGTCCTCCTGAATGTGAGTCCAGTGTGTTACCACTGCGCCACTTCACTTGGTCAAAAGAAGCAAATTGTACAAAATGTAGATGTTATAATTTCAGCAATGTAAAATGCTGCCAAACTAAGCTGCCTAGAAGTACTATAATGTAAAGTGGTCCTAAATCACCACAGGTGTGGGCAAATTAAACTTTTGAATTTAATTACTGTGTTAGTGACTTCATTAATATAACTCCCTTTGCTCAGTACTATATTCACCGACATATTTTTCATTGTATTGTTTACTAAATCTTTATTATATATAAAAATTCAGTCTGTGTGTGTTTATGCTTGCAAAACTTGAAAAGTAGTAGGTCAATTGACATGAAAATTTTACAGGATGTTGGATTTTTCACTGAGATGTTTTTTACACTATCCACTTTATTGTAACAATTACACAGATAGGGGTGAAAAATAGATGTTGGCTTAGAATTTCAGGACGAGAGTACTTGGTGAACTGCAACAAACTGTACATAATATAATTTCAAAACTCTGTAAACATTATCTCACTACAACTCCACACAGAATGTAAAGATCAAGTTAATCATTTGCTACAGTGCCCTGTCCATACAGTAAAATTTCAACATCATGCACGATACATTCTTCTAGACTACTAACTGGATTTATGACACATTTTGCAGATGGTAATCACATATACCCCCGAATGTACCAACAAAATTATGATTGTACAATACATAATTCATTAAATATGATTTCATATACTCTGACTTTTATTAGAAATTACCTCGTCCCGCATTTATTTCTTCTTTACTATTCGATTCACAACATACTTCCTAGACAGAATACATATACCACTGAATGTATATACAAAACTACAGCATTGTGAGACAAACAGTTCAAAATATATCACAAACATTGAGCTGTGTGAAACTAAACTGCAGGACAAAATTTAGTATCAGTCCACAAATACATTTTGCATCATCTCTCAAGTCATATTGTGTAAACCAGTAGAGAAACAGACATGTGCGAGCGTGCGTGCGCGCACTCATAATTGAATATCACTTGCTCCAGAGTTGGTAAACATCTGATCTGTGTTTATACTGCAGGCATACAAACAAAAGTAGTCAAACCACTGGTTTTCTAATAAACAATATTTTTCTATTAAAATATACTTTAGCTTCAATTTGTTTTATTCACCAGAGACACAATACCACTAGGCATGGTGTCGATTTTGTATATGTGTTTTAACGATGAGTCTACATTCACAAGGATACTTTCATATCAGACTGATTTACAGTGAAGTGTGGCTAGATTTAGATAGTTGTGTATAAAACCTGAAGTTCACAGTTAAAACAACAACCAATAATATTGACAACAGTGGAAGGTCCAGTAAAGAATGTTAATAATAATATGTAGATAGGGAACAACTCAACATAAAGACAAATGTTGAGCCGCCGACAGACACAAATAAAAGACACACATACAGTTCTAAATTTTTGGCTGCGACCTTCCTCAGAAAGTCAACACTCATACAGACAATCTCTCAGGCACACACATACACACACGTTAGCCATCTCTGGCCGCCCAACACGTTCTGACTACACGGCAAGTGGAAGGGTTGGGAGGGGGGATGGGGAAGGAGCTCCCATTTCGTCTTTACGCTGGGTTGTTCCCTATCTACATATTATTATTAATCAATAATATTGCTTTAATGAAAGTGCAGAAATATCTTTGTCACTTCGAAGGTCTAATACTCCCACACCCTTTATTTTACATCCCTTTTAAACTGTGTTCACACACTATTTCGAACAATGATTTATCTTGATTAAGCCTTGCCCTCCCATTTTAAGTCTTAATGTAATGCCTTACACAATTATATACTCTTTGCTAATATTAACCTATGCACAGTTTTTCAAAGAATTGGAATGTATTATAGGTTGGAGACCAGTTGCTTGAGGTGTGTGGCATAAATATGCGGAGTGCCACATACCAGTTAGCAGCCAGTGTTCTTCGGCAGTGTGGAAACTCTATTACCATGCTGGTGCAGTACAGTCCGGACAGTAAGTCTAACTCTTTTTATGCATGTACAAGATGAGTGATAGTATGTTTGTACAAACACTGCTCTTAATTTTTTGTTTGTTTGTTTTTGTTGTTATTATTATTATTATTTTCTTTGACTTTGTTAAATAGATTAGCATGATGTTATTTCTGTCTGTATTTGTTAACATGGATACAGTTTAGAGGCAAACAATAACTTAACTCATTTTATAATATAGTAAGGACAGTTTACAACTCACCACAAAGACGCGGCGACGAGCTGTGACAGGCACATGCAAAAGACACACACATACAACACTTTCAGCAACACTCCAGCAACTGGGGGAGCACTCCAAACACCACCTCCACAAATTGTCCAGCCTGCTGATGTCATATTGCCACCTTGGAGCACCCATATCCAATCCTTATCTGACCCACAGTGTTCCTCCTTGTGAACCCCTCATAGCTCCCAGACCATGCTTAGCTGACCTCTTGAACCCACCTCATTCCTCCAAACTCCCTACCACCACTCCACAATATCCAATACCAAAACAACCGCAGAACACTGTTGTTAACCTATCCACAAAAAAACCTAAACCCCACTGAAGTTTCCATTTTATCCAAAGGTCTTACCTTTAGTCCTGCACCCCAGTTCAATCATGTTGGTCTTGTCAAAGACGTACTCTCCTTTTCCCGATCCCTACGATGGAAACACTACTTTGTCATCAATCCCTCTGATTGTAACCTACCTAATCCCAATATTGAACCCTGCCTGTCCCAATTCATACCACCATCCAACAAAAATCCCCCTGCACTCCCACCTAACCACCCTCTGGTTACCCTCCAAGAGTTTCTCACCTCCAACATGTCCTCACCATCCTTTCCCAAGTCCCTTCCCAAGAACTCAAACCTTTCAGCAGAAGAAAGAAGAGCCATCCAAAACCGTAAAACTAATCCTGACATAATCGTCCTCCCCGCAGATAAAGATTCCACCACTGTAATTATGGATCACAGTAACTAACTGACAGAAGGGCTCCGCCAACTCTCTGACTCCTCCACCTACAAGTTGTGCCAGAATGACCCCATCCCCAAAGTCCAACAAGATCTCTAATCCCTACTAAAATCCTATGGCCCCTCCCAGAAACTCCCCCCTGAATCCATCTCCCTCCTCACCCCAGCAGCACCCCGCACGCCCACCTTCCACATGCTCCCCAAAATCCACAAACCTAATAATCCTGGACGTCCTATTGCGGCTGGTTACTATGCTCCTACCGAACGAATTTCAGCCCTAGTTGACCAACACCTCCAACCAATTGTCCAAAATCTATCTTTCCACATCAAGGATACCAACCACTTCCTTCACAGACTCTCCACCATTCCCACCCCTTTGACTCCTGGATCCTTACTTGTCACAGTGGATGCCACGTCCCTATACACCAACATCCCAGATGCCCAAGGCCTTGCCACTCCGGAACACTACCTCTCCCAACATCCCTCTGAACTCAAGCCTGATACCTCATTTCTCATAACCCTCACCAATTTCATCCTAACAACTACTTTTCCTTTAAGGAGAAAGTTTACCATCAAATCCAAGGCACAGCCATGAGCACCCACATGGCACCCTTCTATGCTAACCTGTTTATGGGCCGTCTGGAGCAATCCTTCCTTGCATCCCAAAACCCCAAACCACTAGCCTGGTTCAGATTCATTGATGATATTTTCATGATATGGACTCGAGGCCAGGACACCCTGTTCTCCTTTCTCCAGAACCTCAATTCCTTCTCCTCCCTCCACTTCACCTGGTCTTCCTCAACCTACCATGCCACATTCCTGGATATCAACCTCCACCTCTCTGATGGCTCCATCCACACTTCAGTCCATGTTAAAACTACCAACCACCAACAGTACCTACACTTTGACAGTTGCCATACCTTCAACATAAAAAAAAATCCCTCCCTTACAGCCTGGCCACTTGTGGACAGCCTGTATGCAGTGACAAGCACTCCATTTCTGAATATGCTGAGGGTCGCACAAAGGCCTTCACCGACAGAAACTATCCCACAGACCTAGTCTGCAAACAGATCTCCTGTGCCATATCCTCACACATCCTCCCATCCACCACCAGCTTTTCTGAACTGCACAAATGGGAGTTATCCCGAAATCATCCAGGCCTCAACCTACAATAACTTCCCTTTTTTCCCCATATTTTACAGTTCCTATCTCTCTATCCCAAACCTCACCTATTTTGAGTGGTGCGTGAATGTACGATCGTGTGTGTGTGTGTGTGTGTGTGTGTGTGTGTGTGTGTGTGTGTGTGTGTGTGTGTGTGGTGTCTTGTGTACTTGCAGTGTGCTCACATTTTGTATATTTATTTTATTTTATTTTTCTCCCCTCACCCGCCTCCCCACTCCATTCCTAAGCTGCATCTCGTTATTCCCATCTAACCCATCCGCACCACCGTGACGTAACCTCCCTATCCCCTCTCCCCTCCCCTCCCATCCCCAATTTACTCGCCGCAGAGCGTGATTCGAAGTGCTGTAGCCAGAGGTGATGGTTGTATGACTGTGTTGTGTGCCTGTGTGATTGCATGAGTGTTCTATTTTCTGAAGAAGGCCATGGCCGATAGCTGAAAGTGTTGTACATATGTGTCTTTTGTATGTGCCTGTCGCAGCTCATCACCACGTCTTTGTGGTGAGTTGTAAACTGTCCTTACTATATTATTAATTCCAACCTGGACTTTCCATTATTATATTAAATCATTTTATTTAATAGTGGAAATTCCAGATTGGAATTAAACAATATAATGAGGATAGTTTACAACTCACCGCAAAGTCCCAGTGATTAGCTGTGACTGGCACTTAAAAAAGACACATGCATATACAACATTTAAGCTAATAGCCATGGTCTTCTTCAGAATAAAGAACATTGACACAGGCTCACTGCAGTCGCGTAGCTGCCATCTCCGAGTGCCTCATGGCACCCTCCTATCCCAATCTGTTAATGGGCCATCTGGAAGAATCCTTCTTAGCATTCCAAAACCCCAAACCTCTGGTCTGATTCAGGTTTTCTGATGATATTTTCATAATCTGACTCAGAGCCAGGGCACCTTGTTCTCCTTCCTTCAAAAACTCAACTCCTTCTCCCCCATCCACTTGATCTGGTCTTCCTCAACCCACCATGCCACATTTCTGGTTATCAACCTCTACTTCACCGATAGCTCCATCCACAATACCAACCACCAACAGTACCTACACTTTGACAGTTGCCACCCATTTTTATTTAAAAAAATTCCTCCCTTACAGTCTGGCTATCTGTAGACAGCATATCTGTAGTGACAAGAACTCCTTTTCTCACTATGCTGAAGGTCTCATAAAGGCCTTCACAGACAGACACTACCCCACAGACTTATCCCACAAACAGGTTTCCTGTGTCATATCCCCACACACCCAAAATCCTCTACCAGTAACCATCCACGAAAGAGCGCTCCACTTGTTACCCAGTACTACCCTGGACTCACACAACTATAGTGCATCCTTTGCCAAGGTTTTGATTTTCTACCCTCATGCCCAGAAATGAGAGACATCCTGTCCAAGATCCTTCCCACCCCTCCTAAAGTGTGGTCCGTCGCCCTCCCAACCTCCATAACATATATCCCTGTGCCAGCAGCCATGTAGTTTACCATCTGTGTTGCAATCACTGTGCAGCTTTTTATATTGACATTAACACTAACCAGCTGTCCATTAGGATAAATAGTCATTGCCAAGCAGTGACCACATACAAGGTAGACCACCCTGTGGCACAACATGCAGCAGAAAATATGCTTGATTTCAATGCCTGCTTCACATGAGCCATCTGGATTCTCCCACCCACCACCAGCTTTTATGAATTGCACAGATGGGAGTTATCCTTAGAGTACATTCTCTGATCCCCAAATTATCCAGGCCTCAACCTTTCCACACCCAACAGTTCCTGCCGCCCCCCTTTCCAATCCTACACCTCTCTATTTCATGTACTCGATATGTGTGTGTGTGTGTGTGTGTGTGTGTGATGCGCATGCAACAACGTTTGTTTGTTTTTGCTTTCCTCCCAGCACTCACCTCCCCACTCCATTCCTAAGCTGCAGGTACTTCCACCCATATAATACATACGTGGTCCATAAAGGCTGTGCTGTATCCATCGCCTCCATCAAGATACAATCGGATTCCAAGGGCAAAATGTCGTCAAATTACGAGAGAGAGAGGAAAGGGATCTTGTCAACAATTCCTGAGTACCGTTGCTCGTTCCACTAAAAGTTCCACAGATTGGGAGACCATCAGGATGATTTCTGGGAAAGGAGGGAGGTGTCCAGTGGCTGCTGTAAGGAGGAATGGCATTCTCCAAACCAGCTTGTGAGACATCGCCCAGACCATGGCTATCTATTTTGCCAATGTTACAGCCACTGCCAGTCAGGATCCAGCATTCCAGCACCACAGCATGATTGCTTAGAGGGGCAATATGTACTTCAGGTCTATCGGTCATCAGAATTATTACTACACTGTCACACTGTGGGAGCTAGATTCTGCATTGTCTGCAGCTCTTGATATATCCCCAGGTGATGATAGAATGCACTACAGTATGGTATGGCACCTAACACAGCGGAATAAAGAAATCCTCCTCAATCTTTTTTAATGTCATTTGGTCATCAGGTCACTTTCCTGATTCTTGGAAAGAGGCAATTTTAATCCCCCTCTTAAAACCTAGGAAAGATCGAAAATGCCCAAGAAGTTATTGCATTGTTGCCCTCACTAGTTGCATGGGAAAGACCTTACAGCATATGGTCAACTGCTGCCTTGTCTGGATGTTGGAATCCAGGCAGCTCTTTAATTGCTTCCAGTGTGGGTTCAGGGGAGATCCTTCCACCTTCAATAAACTGACTTTCCTGGACATTCCTTTGCCGTCATCACTTTATTGGTGTATTTTTTGATATCGAGAGGGCCTATGATACTACTTTGAGGCATCTTATACTCGGGCAGCTCCACGAATGGGGATTTCGTGGTTGTCTTCCTGTCTTTATTCGGTCTTTCTCCATGTTATTGTAGGTATCGAGTAGTGGTGTGCTCTCTGACGACTTTGAGCAGGAAAGCAGTGTCTCTCAGGGCAGTATTTTAAGTGTGACTGAGTTTGCCATAGCCATTAACGGTATTGCTTCTGTTGTGAAAAGTCCTGCCCATTGTTCATTATTTGTTGAAGACTTCTCTTTCTTCTGTTCTTCTTCCAGCCTAGCAATGACAACTTGTCAGTTGCAGCTAACACTCAGACAGTTGGACGAATGGGCAATGGAAATTTTCAACCGAGAAGTTGATGCATGTTCTTTTTAACCATACTCTTCTTGTTTTTAACTTACCTGAACTGCAGATGAGGGACACTGTTCTGAATTTGACAGACACTGTGTGTTTTCTGGGGGTCAGATTTGACTCTTAAACTTACCTGGATGCCACATCTTAAGGACTTGAAGAGATGATGCCTCAAAGCACTAAGTATTAGTCAAACTTCATGGGGAGCTGACAGAACTAGTTTGCTCCAGTTTTATAGGGCATTTGTATGATCCTATCTTGATTATGACTGCTGAACGTGGTGCAACATGCAGGGATTTGGTTGGCTACCAGGGGATTTCGGACCAACCCTATACAAAGTCTTTTCGCCAAAGCTCCTGAGTCACCGCATCACATACGGCAATGGCTCCTCATGGTGCGTAAGGCATATGCCACATTGTCCACTCCATATCTACCTCCTTACAATACCATTGCTCGGCCACCTATGGAAAGGCTTTTTTGTAATCTGCTTCGAGCTACGAGGCCTTTTGGGATTCGTCAAAGGGCTGTTTTTTTAGATATGGGTGTGGCAGGTATTACTGTTTATGTTGAGGTTGGGGTGCACTTCCTCCTTAGTTATTACTGAGGCCCATATTCCTTTTAGATTTAATGAATTTTAAAAAAAGATTGCACCTCAGATATAACATTTCAGTCTGAATTTTTTAACATTTTAAATAGGCATTGTGATTATACGGTGGTGTTCATTGATGGAAAATCAAGGCACTAGAACACATCTGGCATGCTCGAGGTACACAATTTCTACTGTGCTCTGATTCCCTTAGTGCCCTAAAGTCACTGCAGGTTGTGTACACATCTGAAACTACCACACAGTTGATCCATGAGCAACTCTACTTTCTCCAAAAGCGGGGTACGGCGGTGTTATTTCTTTGGGTACCAGGGCATGTGGAGATTTGGGGAACTGAAGCAGTTGATGCTGCTGCCAAGGCAACATGCTGTGACACGAATGTCAAAGAGTGTGTTATTCCCCTACTGGACGTCTTCTGTTTGTTGCTGCAGATGTCCCTCCAGTTGTCGGAGAAGACGTGGTTGCCAGAGACAAGTAATAAACTGCAGTTGGTTAAACCAACTGTCCGACTGTGGTGAACCTCCTGCCATTCATTGACAGTTTGAACTGAATCTGGTGTGCCTCCACATTGGGCACTGCCCTTTGACCCACAGCTTTTTATTCCATCAAGAGGATCCACTAATTTGTGATGCCTGTGACTTGCAAATCACTTGATGCCACATTTTAACTGACTGTATTTTATACCGTGCTGAGAGGCCAGCGGCTAATCCTGATGGTGTCCTACCCTTTGTTTTAGGTGAGATGATAATAAGGTGAGTGCGATGAAACTTTTACAGTTTTGTGAACTATCTCAACTCAGGCCTAAGCTTTTAGTGATTTAAAGAATGGCTTGCTGATACCTTCTATATCAGAGATCAGTGAGCCGCTATACTCTGATACTGTGTTTAAAGTACTTCTGCAATTGTATACTTTAGTAGGCCAACTTACATTGCTGGTTTGCAATATGTGTTTGTGCGTTTAGTTCATTCACCATGTAGTTCATCTTTCTGTTGCCTGTTCTTATTTATTTACTGTTGACCCCATTGACACTCGCCGTCTCAATTATTTTGTCAGGGGGCTAAAGACCTTGCTTTTATGCACCCTAAACATCCTACCCTTTCTGCAATGTGCTAATTAAGTGGCAGAGAAAGGACATGTGTGCTCATTTCTACCCATAAGAAGAACAAGATGAATACCCTAATGATTACAGATGTCAAGAGACAAATTACTTTGACATATGTTAGTGCAGTAACAAAATGACCACAACTGAGAAAGAATAATTAATTTTATCACCAACGCAAGCTTCCATTGGTGCTAATGTACCACATGGAAAAGTTGTTCATCCAAAACTCAGGGAGTGGATGAACAAATATACAACAGGCACATCTTACCTTACCTTTGGAGGAGAATAAACATGATGACACTATATTGGTGCTGGTTCAATTGCAGGACTTAGGAGCAGCCATTTTCCTAGTGTTATTAAAAGCCAACTATCCACTCGCGCATCCAACCAGTCACCTGGACATACCGAAGTAAGTTGCAACAGAAAGTTTAACTCCTTTTCAACCTAACATTGTTGTAACGATATCTTATTGTTTTGTAGCAATGGCGCGTTAACTGTCGTAGTGTAATTCTGTTACACTACAACCTGAACCGACCACAAGGCCTTCCCTACAGCCTAGGAATCCGTGGGAAACGTATCTGCTCCCTCACCACCTACAACAAAAATCTAAACAATGCTTTCCTTTCCCGCAACTACCCTACAGACCTCGTCCACAAGCAAATCTCCCGAGCTGTCCATTCCTCCCCTTCCAACAACAATGTTTCTAACCCAGATCACCCAGAAGCATCCCCTTAGTCACCCAGTACCATCCTGGCCTGGAATGCCTCAACAGACTGCTCCGACAGGGCTATGACTTTCTCAGGTAGTGCCGTGAGATGAGATCATCACTCAAAACTGTTCTTCCCACACCACCCAGAGTAGCCTTTCGCCGTCCCAACCTAAGCAACATTCTCGTCCAACCTTACAACATCCTAAAAGCAACCTAATGGTTCCTATCCCTCAACCGATCTCGCTGCAAAACCTGTACAGTGCATCCTCCCACTATCATGTACTCCAGCCCCATCACAGGAAATATCTACCCTATTCAAGGCAGGGCCACATGTGAGACAACACGTCATATATCAATTGACATGTGTCCACTGTGCAGCCTATTATGTGGAGATGACTACTAACAAATTGGCTGAGTGAACAAATGGTCACAGAGGGACTGTTCACCTTGGGGACACCCAATATCCTGTGGCAGAGCATGCGCTCCAGCATGATTCCAGAATGTTACACCACACGTGCCATTTGGCTACTGCCACCTAACATCAATCCCTCAGAGCTACAGAGGTGGGAACTTGCCCTCCAACATATCCTCTCCCCCTGTAACCCCTCCCCCTCCTCCATCCTCAACACACCTATCCATTATCCTCTCTCTGTGTGTGTGTGTGTGTGTGTGTGTGTGTGTGTGTGTGTGTGTGTTTAGTCCGTAATTCAGAACGATGTAAATTCAATGTCAGGTTGTGTTAAGACTGCGGTGCTTGGCGTAAACTTCTGAAAACACTTCTATCGTTGAGATGAGAAATAGTAATAATAATAATAATAATAATAATAATCCACATATTCACTCTATGGTTTAGTACTAAACTGTTTAACTGTCACCATAAGTGTATGCTGAAGTACCGTATTAGTACGTATGTTGCACTGTTGCACTGGGGTAATGTAGTAATTGTGTATGCAGTGCTCCCTACTATTGAAAACTCGATGAATGCTCAAAGACTGGTAATTCAATCAATAGAGCAGTTCATGCGTGTTTAAATGAGACATCATGGTGGTGTCAATATGCGATAAAGTAAGTCTGGGTAATTGTTGAAGAAATGGCGTCAACCGATCATCTGTACAGAACATTCCAATGATTATAGTATTTCCAGTGAATTGTCTTGACTGTGTTAGAAGCATAGGACACAAGTACAATTGTCTCTTCAAAAAAAAGACGTCATTCTCTATCTTAATGTAGTCCATGCCAAAAGTAAGTAATTACAAATTTTAATCACAATATTGTAGCGAATAATTATGAAAGCAGAGAGGTTTCTGATGAGTTTGTCACTCGCATGTGTATATTATCTCTAGTGGCAGTCACAGAGCAGAAATATCTCTAGAGTGAGCGGAACAGATTTTGTGTCCTCAACATTAAGGTGAAAATGTCAACTGATATTGGGAAAAATCTACTAATTGCTGACTTTATCTTGGTGCTTTTTTGTCCGGTTCAGACAGATGACAATGTGTAAATAGCCGTTTTAGCGACGCATCCTCAACTTTCTTGTTGCTTCTGTGACAATTTTATTTAGACATTATTTCATGTTATGTGGTTGCTCTGCGAAAAGGAGGTGGGGCTTCTTTGCAGCCAACGCGATAAAAACGAATCGTAAGAGCAAATAAAGAGTGTATTTGTGTCAATATCATGTGGTAATTCCAGCTTAAAGTTGAGAAGAGCACAGGATGCAACACTCATTCTATAAATATCTATACTCTAAATATAATTTAGTAGTTATACCCGTTGAAAGATGCACTTCTTTTCTTTCCATGACATTGCAAAGCATATGGGATACAACTAGGAAGAAAAACAATTTTTTTGTGTCCTACCTGGATTAAATTTTCCTTGCATTGGCAGTGCTTTAGATTGCTATCGTCGGCAATTAACTATTTGCTTTAGGAGGAGGATTAATTTACTGACCAGAACAGCATAAATTATTTATTTCATCGTGAACATATAGAATTATTCCCCTCATTCTATGTGACTGATTTTTGAAAAAGCGTTCAACAGCCGTTACCAACACCAGCACACAACGTCGCCGCCGTAAGTAAAATTGTATCCCTTGTTGTAGTGTATTACATCATAGTTATGAGAATGGAGGGAAAAAAAAGGCAGCAACGCCATATTTAGTTATTTGGTGTACTAAGTAACTAACATCACCTCACATTGTCCTTCCTTGTACTAAGGCGTTTCCGAGGCATTCCTAAACAGAAAGCCCTCAAAATGTCATGAGGATACACCGAAAACAAAAATGGAACTACATAAATTCCTTTTTCTTTGCAAAGAATTCTTATGTAAATTAGAGCATTGATAGAAGCGAAGTAATGTCGTAATGTTTTGAATTCAAATGTCCCCTGTCAAAAGAAGCGAAGAAATGTCATTAAGCTGTGAATATACAAAGTGTAATCAGCAAGTGCCTGTTCAATGTTAGTTGGTAGTTGCAGAGATAAAATTGTGACTCTTAATTCAAAATACTTATCAGAATGAAACTTTCACTCTGCAGCGGAGTGTGCGCTGATATGAAACTTCCTGGCAGATTAAAATTGTGTGCCGGAACCGGGACTCGAACCTGGGACCTTTGCCTTTCGCGGGCAAGCGCTCTACCGACTGAGCTACCCCGACACGACTCACGATGCCGCCTCACAACTTTACTTCCGCCAGTACCTCGCCTCCTACTTTCCAAACTTCACAGAAGCTCTCTTGCAAACACGCAAGACTAGCACTCCTGGAAGAAAGGATATGGTGGAGACATGGCTTAGCCACAGCCTAAGGAATGTTTCCAGAATGAAACTTTCACTCTGCAGCGGAGTGAAAGTTTCATTCTGGAAACATCCCTTAGGCTGTGGCTAAGCCATGTCTCCACCATATCCTTTCTTCCAGGAGTGCTAGTCTTGCGTGTTTGCAAGAGAGCTTCTGTGAAGTTTGGAAAGTAGGAGGCGAGGTACTGGCGGAAGTAAAGTTGTGAGGCGGCATCGTGAGTCGTGTCGGGGTAGCTCAGTCGGTAGAACGCTTGCTCGCGAAAGGCAAAGGTCCCAGGTTCGAGTCCCGGTTCCGGCACACAATTTTAATCTGCCAGGAAGTTTCAAAATACTTATGTTACTGAGAGAATACGCACAACACGATAATGTATTGTTTCTTTGCAGCACTACAAAACCAACAACTCCTTTACTTCTTCGTTGCTGTTCTATTGCATAACCACTGAAAAGAAATAAAAAAAAATAAAAATAAAAAATGGAGCAGCGCCAACTATTAATTTTTTGGTGCACTACGTAAATAACAGGGCCTCTATTTGTTCTGTACTGTACTACACCATTTTCAAGGCATTTCTAAACAGAATGAACTCTAGATGTTGTAAGTATGCACCGAAATCAGAAAGGGAACTACATAAATTCATGTTTCCTTGCTGAGAATTCTTAGTAAATGAAAATGTCTATCTAGTAAAACAATTATTATAGAGGAAAAATTCCTAACAGGAAAAATATACGTAAAAAATAGATGAAGTACACTTACCAGGCGAAGGGGCACAGGCAGTAATAGCAACAAATAAACACACAGACACACACACACACACACACACACACACACACACACACACACACACACACACACAAAAATGCTAGCTTTCGCAGCCTAGCTGTTTCATCAGGCAGAAGGGAAGGAGAGGGAAAAGGAAATGATGAGGGTTTTAAGGAAGAGGGTAAGGACCAATTCCAATCCCGGGACAGGAAAGACTTACCTTGGGGGAAAAAATGGAGGGTAAAAAAAAAGTTTACCCTCCATTTTTTTGGGGGGGGGGGGGGAAATGGAGGGTAAAAAAAAAAAGTTTACCCTCCATTTTTTCCCCCAAGGTAAGTCTTTCCTGTCCCGGGATTGGAATGGCTCCTTACCCCCTTCCTTAAAACCCTCATCATTTCCTTTTCCCTCTCCTTCCCTTCTGCCTGATGAAGCAGCTAGGCTGCGAAAGCTAGCATTTGTGTGTGTGTGTGTGTGTGTGTGTGTGTGTGTGTGTGTGTGTGTGTGTTTATTTGTTGCTATTACTGCCTGTGCCCCTTCGCCTAGTAAAACAATTACTTTTTTGTGTCGTACCCGGGTTAAATTTTACTTGCAGTGGCAACGGTTTAGTATGTTAACGTTGGCAATGAAACATTCGTTTTAGTGGGATCATTAATTTTTCGATCGGAACGCCATTAATTATTTATATCATTATCAACACTAAGAATTTCCCCTCATTTTCAAAAAGGATTAAACGGCCGTTACCGACATAAATACACTACACTGCTGCCGTAATGAAAATCATAGCCCTTGTTTCAGTGTATTACAGTTTACTTATGAGAATGAACACTGCAGCATCACCATCCATTAGTTACTTGGTATACTATGTCAGTAATAGCGCCTCTATCAGGTCTTTGCTATACTACACAGCATTTCAAACTTACCATACACCAGAAACTACAAATTATGATATCTTTTATTCCCCTTATCCGATTTTGTTGAAATGAAGCTTATATGTTGCTCCAAGGTACTCCATGAAAATTTGGTTTAGTACTCTTGGAGATTTGTTGTACTACACCATACTTATAAGCATAGTATACACATAAAACTTCAAATTATGATATCTTACCTTTCTCTTATCCAATTTTGATGAAATTAAGCCTGTGTTACTCCCCAAACTATTCTTAATTTACCTGTGGAATCCCATTAAAGTTCTTGTAGTACTTTTGCAGATTACCTTCAACAAACAGACATACACAATGGCTTTTAAGCAAATAATTAAATTATGATATCTTTATTTTCTCTAATCAGATTTTAATTATTGAAGCCTTTATGTAACTGCACGATATTCTTAATTTACGTGTGAAAACCCCATGAAAAATTGTCAAGTAGTTTTTGAGATAAACGTGTCCCAAGAGACAGACAGACGTGACGGTCGTGGATAAAAAATTTCAGATCAAGATATTATTTTTTTCCGAGATCTGATTTTTATGAAACAAAGTCTATACATTGTCTAGACTTACGCTCAAGTTACCTGTGCAAACCCCATGTAAATTCGTGAAGGGAGTTTTGGAGACAAGAGGTTTTTAATAGTTGAACAAACAGACACGATGGTTAAAATTACAATGTCTTATTTTTCCGTCATCCGATTTTGAAAAAATTATGCCTATATGTTGACCCAAACTTTTCTTGTGTTTTCTGTGAAAACAGCATGATGATTTGTCCAGTAGTTTTGAAGATTGAAGGGAACAGCGGCAGGCCTACATTTACAGATTTATTATTAGTATAGATATCCTATTTGTCATGGCTCAGTACTACTACACAGTATCTCTGACTTCCACAATTGTTTACCATCCTCATGACCTAGGTCATGAATTACCTTTCCCTTCCTTTCCCATTCCATTTTGCTTCTTTTTCTCCGTCCTCTCCACCAGAAGAAAGAACGCAGTTCCGAAAGCTTGTTTAATGTCGTCCTTTTTTTTCTATGTGTTACTATTGGCGGTACAGCAAAAAGGTAAGTACTGGCCAGCCAATGTATCTCTTTTGAAAAATAATCTATCATCTCTGTGGAGAATATCCATCATTATTCTAATTATTTCATCATTTACTGCTGCTCTTAAAGTCATAGGTATGGGATAAGGCCTACAGAAAAATGGTTTACTATCTTTTATTTTAAAATCACAAGTATAGTCACCAATCTTTCCTGGTTTATTGGAAAGTACATCCTTATACTGTTTCAATTAGGGATGAGTTGAACCCCAATTTTAACGAATCGAATCCGAATACCGAATCTTAAATAAAACATGTGCCGAATTCCAAACCTGAATCTAATCTTTCGAATCTTGAACTCAAATAATCTGTCAACTCAAGTACATGTATTTAAAAAAAATTTCTACTCTATCACAGCTAGTGATGAACATAAAGCCTTCTGCACTGGATCCCAAATGACAATACTGCAGTAAAATTTAAGAAATTAAAATTTCATATAGATTTTTATTTTAAATCTTAAGGGTTTTTAATACACCCTCTCCCATTAAAAGAAACTTGTATGAAACATTTTGAGATATATGTTGTTTATACGCTCTAAAAGATAAGAAACTTTCTTCAATCTATTACAGACTGTTTCATTTTGATGAAATAAAAAATGATTGTATAATGAAGTCCTAGAAATTAAAGGATTGAATATTTTTTTCTTTTTTCAAAGGGGAAGAGTGAAAAATAAAACCTGAAAAAATGTGTAGATATTTTGGAAGTTGGAAAAATAGATTCTTAAAAATGGGATGTGTAAATGTTCAATAATTTTATAGTGACATATAAGGCATTCCATGAGTGACCAACAGGACATTCAGACGCAGAGAAATCCACATTTATTCAATATGTGTGTACCTGATACTCATGCAAAAACATTTTAGAACTGTGAAAAATACTTAACGCACTGATTGTACATTCTGGACAGTTAAGCAAGGATATTTTGTAGTTTTATTTATTCTTTCAAACATTTAAGATCACGTAACTTGTCTGCACAGGATTTATATTCCTAGAAGATTTAAAAATCAGTACTAGAAGTTAGTTGCTTTGCTTCATTTCTAAATATTCCTGTTCAGCTTAAGAACAATACAAATGTAAATGTTGTCGTGAAAGGTACATTTACACGCATTCGCTGTTGTCTTTCGGGTTTGTTACACAGAGGGAATTTAAATGTGGAACAGCTAACATGGAAGATTATATGGTGTAATGTTTACATTTGTATTATTGTTATGGCCAAGAGAATGTGGAATTGAAGAATCAAGATTCATAGGAACAATCCCTTGCCCTAATAGAAAACACAAAAGTTGTAGCACGAAGTCAGTGGTTGTAACGTCAGGCATATTGACACAACACAGGCTTGCCAGTCGGCTTTACATGGTAGCTTTAGGATAAGACTTCAAATGTAGGCCTACGGGCTATGGATATTGTAGCAACACTAAACACTTACTAAATAAGAATCGTAATAAGTTTGTTTATATTTCCGCATTTAGTTTCAATTTTATTAGACTTATAATACAAATTTTATAACAGCAATTAGATATCGGTACTGTAATTCTGAATCACTATCTCTTGATTCCTTGTTATTCAGTTCCTTCGTACTACAGAGCATCATCCCTCATACAATCTAGTTCATTCGGCATTGATCATTTTTAAATGTCTGACTGTTATGCAAACTGATTTGGAACCCACTTCCATGTATCATCATTCCATTGTCACACTTGCGTATTTTACACGCCCCTTGAAGTCTGTTGTCTTGCACTTTTCAAAAGAGAGTAGGTGTACATATGTTTAAGCTTCATCTTAAACGATTAATTGAAACAGACATCAAGTGGTTGCTGAATTGACATCATCCCACCTGCGGGGTGCAGGATTAGAACTTTTTTTTTTTTTTTTTTCCACATAATAAATTACATTCTTCTTGAAATCCTAGTGCTTCATTACAGTTCACATACCCTAGCATTTCACAAAATTCAACGAAACAATACGTGAAATCAGAATGAGGCAACTCGTGCAAGAATCCTAAAGCCTTGTGTATTGTTGGTATATACGTGAAGAAATTTATTTTTGCTACTAATATTTAAAAGGCTGCTTGCTACATTTGAAGCTGAGCAATACTAAAGTTCTATTTCTTCCTTCATTGGATGGTGTATTACAATTCAATAGTTGAAAATAAAAAGGAAATTAGACTCGTCTTCTATTTTTTATTTTATTTTTTATTATTTTAATTTTTTTAATTTTTACGAGTGCAAAACTTTTATCGCTGGTATTCATATTTGTGCATGCAAAGCAAGCATATGCAGCACTGGAAATTTACTTGTGCTGGCTCCTAGTGCCATTTTTCAGAACTTCGTTTACTTTGTAGTAGATTTACACCACATTCGGTTTTTTGGATGCCAAAAAACGGAAAAACGTTAGATTGTTTTGTTTTGATGATGTCACGCCTTTCATTGGATCTTTGGGAAGTAAAATAAATAACACAAACAAAAGTGCACTGTTATGCAAAGTAAACTACAACGTTCATAACTGTGTGTTTCCCTATAATACTTTGTATTGTGGATTCGGTAGTATTCGGCCATTATGCATCGAATCTCGAATCCGAAGCGAGTTTGCTAGATTTGGCCAATAATGTATTCGGCTTAACCACTCGAATACAACCCTAGTTTCAATATTTTATATAATTCATCCTTCTGTTTTGTTGATAATAAAGGTGATTCATAAGCTTTAGTCCATTACATATCTTCAACATCACAGCTTACCATTTCTTGCTGCACAATTGTACAGGCTGACATAATTAATATTTTTTCAGCTACCTTATAGGATGACTCTAGATCCTCATATGATCCAAATTTAACACAGAATTAATTATCATTTAGGATGCCAATTATAACAGTCTTCAAAACTAATATTTATACTGTACTCAACAAGCCAATCAATACCAAACAGTACTTCAATGTTGATAATATGTCTGAATAATGGTATGGTTATTTATTACAATTCGTAAGCTTGTTTCTTGTCTGACTGCTATATTCTTTTTACCTGTAATGCCCACTATACTTACTCCTGATACAAGGGGCACATTTCATTAAAATTTAATATACTTAACACAGACTTAGAAATAATAGAAACTTCACTGCCTGTGTCGATAAGAATTTCTACACTAGTATCATTAATCTTACCTTTTATAATTGGCTTTATTTCAAAGTGAATTTTCTTATTATTATCATCTTCTTCTAGGAGCCACTGTTTAGTGGACACCTGATGGGTAAAAGCAATTTTTTCTTTTTTCTTTTTTTGGGTCCAGTGTGAATTCGTAATCTCTTCTATCTTGACCCCAGATCCAGGAGCCCATCCATTTTCTGTAGAATTTACTTAACATTGTACACCTGTAGTGTTTTGCCTGGGTACAGATATATGATCAGAAGGTAGTTGTGGTAATGATATTGTATGGTCTTGTGGTTTGTATGGTATTATATGTTGTTCGTTGCCCAGTCATGTTTCGCAGTTGACAACAATGATTTTTTTCTTGTTATTCTATTCCTGATGTTGCTATTTGCGATGCACTGAACATACAAATATTTGTTTTTTTACTGTTTTCTGTGTTTCTATCCTCCCACTTTCTATTCCACTGGAAAGAATTAGTATTACTTTGACTATTTTCATCACGTGTTTTATTTAAAGCATCTATTCCTTTAGCACATAAGAGTAATTCATTGATGTTACTCCATCCTCTACACCATAATTGTTTGTGAACACTGTGCAGTAATCTCCTTACTAATACCTTTGCCAAGTGATTTTTGTGTATGGGAGTGTCTAGGAATTTAGATCTGATAAAATGCCACTCTAAATATTTTTATACCACCCCACGAATGATTTTAAAACCAGGGATCTAATAATTCCAGTGTTAATTTTTCTTGTGCATTGGAAGACCAGTATTTAGCTTTAAATTTATTTGAAAAATCCTCCCATGTGGAGAGTTCATCCCCATGTGTGTTCTCTCAATCAGCGGCCTCACCTCACATGTAACTTATCGCAAAGTCTACCTTCTTTGATCGCCCCACCTAATGAGGAAGATTTATGTACAATACTCTTAAAAAATGAGTAGGATGAACTTCGCCCTCTGGTTTAAAATTCGGAAACTGCTTCTGCATGCTACCCCCAGTTCCCATAGTAATATCCTCCAGGAGAGATTCATTTATCAAGGCTTTCGTACTTAAAGGTAATTTCTGCTCTAATCTTTCCTGTGTTTTTGCAAGGAATTCTTGTAATTGATGTAACCACTGCTGGGTTTCATCGCAGCTGCTACTTGTACCGACAGGAGACTGCATGGCCTCTAATCTATCATTAACTGATTTTTCTACTAAATCAGCTGTTTATTGTTAGAAACTGGATTTATCTTTTACATCCCCTCTAAGTTCAGCAAAATCTCTACTTCGTTCTAAAAGTTCTATTTGGTTCTCGGTTTCTGATATTCTACAGCCTATTTTCTCTCTGTTACCTATTGTTACATTACACAAATCCGTATAGTCCTTTTCCATGGTATCCCATTTACCCTCCCCAAACTCACGGATGTGTTGTTCAATTTTTCTTTTACATCTATTACAACATGAGACACAGTATTTAGTTTTTGATTTCCTTGTCCTAATACTGTTTCTGTTCTATCATGTGTGATAAGCTAACTTGTAATTCTTCTTTTACATTTTGAGCTACTTCTATTTTTAAGCGTTCACATTTGATAGCTAGTTGTTCTTGGATTTCTTCTTTAAAATGATCTAAGTCCTTTTTACTTAGTAATTCAGTTTTTATATCCTGCTTTAACATATTTATTGCTTCTAATATAGTCTCCAAAGACAGAGGGTCTGTTTCCTGATTTTGTTCTATATCTACATCCATACTCCGCAAGCCACCCGGTGGTGTGTGGCGGAGGGTACCTTGAGTACCGCTATTGGTTCTCCCTCCTATTCCAGTCACGTATTGTAATCTCTCTGATTTTCGCGAGGTATACGTAGGAGGGAGCGATATACTGCTAGACTCCTCAGTAAATGTATGTTCTCGAAACTTCGACAAAGCCCGTACTGAGCAACAGAGCGTCTCTCCTGCAGTCTCTTCTATTGGCGTTTATTGATCAACTCCATAACGCTTTCACAATTACCAAATGATCCTGTAATAAAGCACGCTGCTCTCCGTTGGATCTTTTCTACTTCCTCTATCAGCCCCATCTGGTACGGTTCCCACACCGGTGAGCAGTATTAATGCAGTGGGCAAACAAGTGTACTGTAACCAACTTTCTTTGTTTTTGGACTGCATTTCCTTAGGATTCTTCCAATGAATTGCACAAGAAGCATTCATCTGGTCACTACTGGCATGTACTAATTGATTAACACCACAGACAATTCGTGAGAGCACAATAATTTTTTTTCTTTTCACGCACCATGTGATGTTTGTTGCTTGGTATAATTGTATTGCTTGCTGCAATAGTGTAGCGTTGAACGATGTGAAGCTGGGTGACGTCACTGCTGCAGCTGCAAAGCTCCACTCTGTTTACTGCTATGTCAGCTGCTATTGTTTTCTTGGTTCAATTCTTCATATATAAACTTTACTTTACTTGCTTTAAAATTAGCCTTTCCTATTGGTTTCAAAACTGCTTGTAGCCCTTAATGTTTAGTTGTTTAGTCGTAACTACAGGCTTGTTGATATGGTTGCCATGGACAACCTGGCACATCTCTTCCTTGTTTTTTTTTTTTTTTTTTTTTTTTTTTATAAATCCGGTCAATATTTGACTTTTATTAAATTGTTCTCACCACTTTTCTCCACATTTCTCGTCACATGAACAGTCGCCAAATCTTGCCGTGTTACCATTTCCAGATACTTGTAATTCTATTTAATATACTAAAAATATATTTTGACCAATAATGAAATTTTAGTAAGGTCTTCTTTGCTGTTTATGGGACCTGCTACTCAGTTCCCATGTTCTGTGTTGCTTCTGGACAGGCTAGACTTATTGCTAATTGCCTAGGGAGAGAAGTGGCTACCTTTTCAACATACTTTCTTCTACTGAACTAAAACAACCGTTCTCATTTAACTTTTATATTTTAGAGCCATTTGCTCCAAACTCCAGTACATGATATCACCACAAGTTAGTAAAAAGTTTATACTCAAAAAGTATTACATGAAACATGGCCTTTCATAGTCTACACATAGAATGAATAATTTAATAGTAACAATTCACTACAGTCTTTTTTTGTCTTCATTAATCTAAGAATATACAGCCCATGATATAATTAATATATTCACAGTTCTTTGAAGTCAGGAGCTGGCTGCTATTTGGACCTCCACCGTTGCACCTCCTTGAAAGGTATATAGCAGAAAGCCAACTATCCACTTGCGCGTCCAACCAGTCACCTGGACACACCGAAATAACTTGCGGCAGAAAGGTTCACCTCCCTTCAACCTAACATTGTTATAACGATATCGTCTCGTCGGTAGCACTTGTGCGTTAGGTGTCGTAGTGTAATTGTGTTACAGTACAACCTGAACCAACCACAAGGGGTTTGGAGTCTTGGGAGACGATGATTTCCTCCGACATTTCAACCGGTTCTTTCCATTGTTATAAATAAATATGGTGATTGATGCATTAAATTGCAAACTAACAGTTATTTCATTCCTTGTTTGTAATGTACCACATGTAAATGAAACATATATCTCTCCATTCACTTTCACTGGAAAGTCATCTCATCCATGAGACTGGAGAATTCCATACTAACATGAAGACTTAATGATAAATTCCACAAAATATAAGACTTTTTCATTGTGACAGTAATGAGTGACTAGTAAAATAAGGTTCAAAAATGTAATTTACTAGTTTCAGTTGGAGAACTTTCCCATAAATGATAAAAATGATTTACATTGTGTGTTTACAGAGTACCACGAGCTAGAGGGATCGGTAAGTTCTAGTAGTGATGAGAGTCCATCCCACTCTGGCTCGCCTACACCATGCAATTCACCTGACACAACCCGCAAACCTACACCATTGCAGTTGGGAGAATTGCCACCATCTGCAATTTGTAATCTCCGTAGTGGCACGACAGCATCAGGTCATGGGACACTAACTAGAAGCAAAATTGCCCAAGCTGTTTCATCTCTCACACGCCAGAATGCTACTACCAGGTAAACTTAACCTTTTCCTAATGTTGTATGTTCTTCATCTATAGCAGTGTTTTTCAACTTCTGGGCTGCGACCCGTCAGTTCCGCAATGCAAAAATGTAGGCCTATAGAAAGTGAAAATGCTGACAATACCGTAAGACCTTGCTTAATGAGCATAATCAGATTGTGAGTATTACCTGCAACACAAAACACTCATTATGCAACATATATTTTCCTGAAGAAATTCTTGAAAAATAAGAAAATGTGTTCCATTCCAAAAACGTGCAAAATTTCAGCTTTATATGTAATGTTGTACATTTATTTTTCGTAAATAGTTGTATTGACAGAAAAAAATTAAAATCATTCCCTTTGGAATCTCACACACAGGTGTGTTACGGTTAGAAGGAGGGGGTCGCCAACAAATTTTTACTTGGTAGGGGTTCGCATATTCAAAAAGGGTGGAAAACACAGATCTATAGCTTATATTAATGGGTTTCACAATTTTTATCCTTGGATTAAAACAAGTACCTAACGCTGTGAACACTCACACACTGTCACAATAAGAAGTGTCAGAACATGACAAGTGCCAATACCTGATTCCCTATAAACTATGCCAACTGTTTTATATTTATCTACCATAGTCCGTAGACTGATGAATATTTTTTTATCAATTACGCAACGCACAACACATTTTACTTATAAAATGGCAACTGGGTTTCACACAAAGTGTCATATATTTATCATATAAAATATATGTTATTTTCAGGGATTACAATATTCTTAAATTCAGGTATCCATATATTTCATTCTTACATTAAATCTTACATTCATTAATTTTTACATTAATTCTAAATGTCACTCGATTTTATTCCTGTATTAAACCCTACATTATCTTATATTTTATTCTTAGGTGTATTTATTCTTTGTGAAGATTTGTTGCTTCTCTTTGAACGATACTAACCTTTCCGACATTTAAAATGTAGGAAAGCTAAACATGATTACTATCACAAGAAGGCAAGTATATATTATTGACAAAACACTACAAGAATTTCACTCAGAACAGCTACAAATATTTTTCTCATTGGTTATTATTAATATTTTTTTTATTTTTATTTTATCATTGACTATACAGACAAGTAATAGATGAATAAGTATGTTATTTCAACATGCATTTTTGGGAGACCGGGAAGGGGGGAGGGTATTTCTGGCGTAATCTTTTACACCCATGTGTAAATACAGGAAAATAGAAAAAAAAAAAAAATATATATATATATATATATATATATATATATATATATATATATATATATTTTTCCTCCAGTGAAATGTGTTAGGTTCACATGTAGTAAATGACATTAATGTAAGATTATATAAGTTTGTGTAAAAAAAAAAAAAAATTAAATATTTAATTATTTACTGGTAAATATTTCTCTTGATTACTGTTTCCAGAAGTCCAGATGATGCAAACAAGATTCCAGTTCGTGAACCCCGGTATCTTTTTCTTGAAACAAGAAAAAGTAGTCACTTGGGTGTGAGTTTAGTGGGTGGAAATGCTGTTGGCATCTTTGTTCATGGTGTGCAGCCAGATTCTGTTGCCCACAATGCTGGGTTACGGTAAGAAATATACTCTCTCCTTAATAAGAACATACCAATTTACAGCAGTAAATGTCTGATCAATATTGTCATCAATCATCATCATCTTCCTCTTCATCATTTCCAAAGTCGTCATTGTCATCATCCAGTATAATTTTCTGTCACTTGAACAGAAGCATCTGCCCTTCCCAACACACTCTTCACTACTCTGCCCCAGTCTGTCAGAGTCTCCAGAATGTCTCTGGAGGTACAGTAAATTTTGAGTAGGGGAACTATCATTGGAACTATGAACGACTGTGGTCGAGCTTAGGCTTGCTCTACACACTTACCTCACGCATTCTTGGACACAAATGAGCTTTCAGTAATGTTCCGAACACTCTGCTATGACTGTTGTAGGCATTGCTAAAAGTAAACTTTATTGTAGTGAATTATTCAGTTAATTTTATTCTATTTATTGCAATTTGTCATTGCTAATTATGCTGGTTGCAACAAATTCTACCTAAGCGAACGAGAACTATTACTTGCAGGCTGTAAGGTTTCTTCAAGTGCAAAACATGCATATATGCATACTTAAATTGTCACTTGAAACTGGCTAAGGCACTTTTCCCATTTTTGTCTAGACCTGCATGACCTACTGTTGTTCGTGAGTCAAACTGTAGGAGTAATTTCTTAAAAAATGTTTCTGCTTAAGAATATGTATAGTATTCAGTATTTTTATTCTACATCTACAAACATATTCTACCCACCCAATGGTGTGTGGTGGAGGGTACCTAGTACCACTACTAGTTATGTGCTTTCCTGTTCCACTTCCATATAGAATCAGGGAAAAACAATTGTTTGTTTGCATCTGTATGATCCCTAATCTCTCTGATCTTATCTTTGTGGTCCTTATGTGAAATGTAAGTTGGTGGCAGTTGAATCCTTCTGCAGTCTGCTGAAAATCCGTGCCCCCTAAATTTCTTCAACAGTGTTTCTTGAAAAGAACATCGCCTTCACTCCAGGGACTCCGATTTGAGTTCCTGAAGCATCACATAGATCGAACCTACCAGTAACAAACCTTGCTATCTGCCTCTGAATTGCTTCCATGTTTTCCTTTAAACCGATCTGGTGGGTATCCCAAACACTTGTGCAGTACTCAAGATGGGGTCGCTCAAGCATTGTATATGCAGTCTCCTTTACAGACAAATCACATATTCCCAAAATTCTCCCAATAAACCCAAATTGACCATCTGCCTTTTCCACAACTGTCCTTATATGCTTGTTCCATTTCATATCACTGAGCAGCTGTGACTTACACCATTATTTCTTTCCTTCTCATATGTCAAGTTAACTGTTGGTTTATGATTTTCTTTGTGGTTCTGTAGTTGAAGCTGAAAGCAAATTGACATTACATTTCAGCAATCCCTTTGATTACCATATTAATTAAGATAGACTGACTTTTCTGAACTTGAACAGCATCTTTTCTGAAACTGAACTGCTGAAAAACGATGTGAAATAGATTTTTATTGTATAGCAGTAAACCTGAGAATAAACTGTATATAGAAGTAATATTGGTATTCTGTTATGGAAATATTGACTCGTGTATTGTCAGTAACTAAATAGCTTACAGAATTTTTTACTTTCTGCAGTTAAAGTTGTCTCAGATATTTTTTTCTGTTACTCACCTGCTGAAGTCAAGAAAAGGTGGTGGTGGTGGTGGTGGTGGTGGTGGTGGTGGTGGTGGTGATTGTATTTTATTCAGTTTAAAATAAAATGTGATGAAATTAACTTTACAGTGATTATATATAAACATTTCCTAGTGACTACATGGATGTTTAAACAAATTACTTTCAATTATATGAAAAATTAATCATTATATATGAAATTAAGTGAATGCAGTTTTGTGATCCCTTTAGGACTGGTGATCAAATTTTAGAATATAATGGCACCGATCTCCAACATGCAACAGCAGAGGAAGCGGCATATGAACTAGCAAAACCAGCTGATAAGGTCACCATCCTTGCACAATACAACATTGACAGTAAGTACAAAGGATAAAAGTACCTTCATTTGTAAACAGTTATATATTTGAAAGGTGAAATGTGAAAGTTACATGGAGAGGAAAAAGCTAACAATGCATTAGTATAATTTAAAAAATTACAAACTCATTTCACTCACTGAAACCATAATAGTGTTACCTATTCTGATGAATTCTGCACTTAGCAGACTTACAGGGAATTCTCTGCACAAGAATCTTTTATTCCTAATTCAGTAGCCTCAGGAAAATCATTATGGTTCTGATATTTCAATAGATCGGCATACAGACATGTTGATGAGACACAGAAACAAACGCGCGCGCGCACACACACACACCACACACACACACACACACACACACACACACACACACACACACACACACATTGATATGTATATCAAACTTGGAGACAGTGATGTGACACATTCACTGTTGACATATTATGATTTGAGACGAAATTGCCTTTTTCGTTTTTCCAGCTTTTGGGCTATACAGCCTTCATCAGAAACTGAGAAAAAACACACACACACACACACACACACACACACACACACACACACACACACACACACACACTACATGCAGTAGTGTGGTGCACCCACTTTGTTCTATTGTTAACCTGTATAAGCAGCATATTATTTCTTAATTTTTGAACCCATAGCAACAGTAAAACAGCCAATTTCGTATGGCTTTTTTGCTTTTTGTAATCTTTACAGAGATTATTCTTTACAGTCATGTCCACATGTTCCGCACACTATGCAGAACTGCTCATTAATTGGTCTGTATATTCTTTCCTCCCTTGCCACTTGTACTTTCACAGTACCTCCCCAATCTGTCACCCTACAAGCTCCATGTACCAGATAGTGTGTAATATTGTGGTACCTTCAAAGCCAGTATTATCCAGAAACTTTGTTGACTTACACAGGAGGCCATCATATATTCTGAAATGCTGTATAGTTAGCAGTTAGTTGACATTAGCAGTTTGTGCTGCTTGTTACTCAGCAAAGTTGTTTACCACTGCCTGTACTATTGCTACCTTTCTCACCCCAACCATATTTCTGTGCTTCTTTCCTGGCTTATGCAACACTTAATAATCCTAATGGCTATTGTGTCCTTCAACTTCAACAATAATTTTAGAGCTCCTTGGTTGGTTGCTGCCTTGAAAGTTTCCCCATAAAGTAGCACAAAAATTTTGTAATGCTTTATATCTTCCTGAGCATTTTCTTCTCTCTGATGGAATAGTTCTTCCATATCTTACCTTGTAGTCATGAAGTGTAAGCCACAGGATATTTCTCACCATTCAAGACAGAACAAATTGTGGTTGGTAATTTAAAAAATTCAGTACTTTTTTAATCTCTCAGATGCAGGTTGTCATTCTGCTGTCCACTCCAACTTCACCTTGTTCTTCAATAATTACATGAGTGCTCATGGCACTCTGAACCCTTTCACAACTTTACAAAAATAATATGACAGCCTTAAAAAGGACTGTAGCTTTTTACATCTTGTATTATTCTTGGGTGTGTCTTTATCCATTACTTCTAATTATTTACACTAAATATCACACTTCCTTTAAGGAAAAAGGCACTTTTCCATACTCAACATAAGATGGGTGGCCTGATATCTTTAAAAAACAACCACAGCATATGTTCCTCTAATATGCCCCAGAACATGATTTACATCACAATATATTGAACATTCAGGTTTTAACACCTTTAGTACTCCATTCAGCAACTACTGAAATCCTCCCGCCGCACACCTTATTGGGGCTTGCAGCGCATGCATGTAGGTTAGAAATGTAGTAGGTGAATTTTGTAATCTGGATGGCATCCTCTAATATTAGTATAACCCGAGGAACTGAAATACTTTTAATAATAATAATAATAATAATAATAATAATATTTTCCAATTGGATCTCAGGAACCACCTGTAACTGATGTTACCCATTTCATGAATCTGTGGTAGTGAAATACCAGCACCATCTCAAAATATTAGTGATGTCCATATAGATGATCCACTTTTTTAAATTATGTACTCTGATCAGTGGCCTGTGACTGGTCATGACTCATACCCATTGGCTGGACATGATTCACACCCATTGTTTCACAAATATTGCTCCAGGATGTCTACATTTAACTAACAGTTCCTTTCTTAGCCTACTTCAACAACACCAAAATTATCCAGATTCATGGCTACCACCTGTCATATATCTCCCAAACATATACAATGCCCCTACGTCTAGTGTGATGCATCAAATATTATTTGAGTTTTCACTAGACAGAATGTTGTCTCCCTAAGTCACACCACACATTTTATAGCACAGTGAGTTCAATTTGCTTTTGAGGAGAAAAGCTGGTGTGTTTGGTGAATTTAGAGCGACCCATCAGTGATACAATCTTAAGTTTCTTGAGGCACTCTCGGCACTATTAGATACTGCCTTGGTGCTAGCTGACAGGATTCGTGGACTGGCACCTTAGTACTGTATAGTGTGGTATAGCGGGACAGCGAATATCTCGGCTAAAAAGTCACAGCTATTTATACTGGGCAGTTATAATTAGATAGACAATGTTTCAACTGCTGCAGTGGGGCTGTATTCATCACAGACACTGAAAATTTGTGTGTATGTTCAATAATTGGTGCACTGACGTAGTATGATGAAAAAAATTATACTTCTGCTTTCTGCAACTAGGCTAAAATACGGCACTGTAAGCAGTCGGAGTGTGAATTTTTTTCTTGTTGTCATTTGTGAAGTGACTATTGATGTAAAGAGTCAAGAAGGTTGAAGTTTTGCAGTGGCTATCGGAAAGAAAGACTGTGCACTGCTGATTAAGAAGTTTTATCAGTACAGCACTGCATTGTGAGAATATTGCCAACAGAAACAGCTGCAAGGAGGTCCCATGTCAATAAATGTGCTAAAGGATATGATCAAGAAATTGGGAGCATTCAGTTCTTGAGGTGTGGTAGGAATTGTCTTCGCACCCCCCCCCCCTTTCCCAGTAAATTGTTCAAAATATTTTTACATTTGTAACCCTACATGATTCATAATACACCTCCAGGGTAGGCTACAGTGCCGTGACTTTGCATTTTGTTTTTTGGCATGTGTGGAAATAAGATGACGTTTGACCAGGGAATATTCTGTAACTGCTGTGTGGTTTCACAAGCTGCTTCCTTCTCACTTCATTTTACTTTGAGGAGATGACACTTCATGGTCCTGTTAGATATCAGTAAGAGCTGCACATTATAATGACCGTCATGCAACATGCGATTCCAGCTTTGCAAGAATGGAACTGTGTCCACACCATTACTTTCATGTAAGATGGGGCACCCCGATGTGCTGTGAGAAACATTTGGCAAAGCCTGCATCATCTCCGATCACTTTCAAGACGTTCTGCCTTACAGATCCCTCAACCTAAATTCATGTGACTTTTGGTTGTGGGGATATTTGAAGGATCGTGTCTCAGGGATGTATCTGGACTCTTCCTGATCTGAAGGACAACATATGATAACAAATCACCCACATTCGACTGTATATTGCTGTGGGCAACTTTCTACCAACTTGTGACGATATCTCCTATTCATGTTCTGACCATTTACAGCATCATATTTACACCTAGTAGCAGGAAGTGGAACTATAATTTTTCTTCTTCATACTCCACAAGTGCACTGATCATTGAAAATAACCACAAAGTTTCAGCATCCTGTGGTTTATACAGCCTGCACTGCAGCACCTAGAACACTGTCAGTTTGATTATAACCACCCTGTATGAGATAGTGGCGTATTTATTGTACCAGTGTACCACTTCTGGTCATCTTCCTGACATTTTGGTGGCACACTGATGGGATATCTGATTGACTTGTGCCAAATACTGTTTTACATCTTTGCTGGCAGGTTCAAGGTGCCAGTGCTGGCCAGTCTTCCAATATATAAACAGCTCTGCTGCTACAACCAGAGTGTTGATCTCATCTGCCACTGTCTGTTGTTTTTTCTGCAATACTGTACTACCATGCTTCCATACTAAACCACCAAAACATAGTTGTGGCACTACTTAATGCTAACGGTTCAGTTGCATGCCCGCCAACTCTCAGATTGATTTTTGCCAGTCTCCCAATTCTTTTCTTTATTTAAAAAAAAAGTAAATAAATAAAATGCACATTTAAAAAAAATATTTTTTTTTATTTTTTTCATCTCTTTTGTGCCAATGGTCAAAAGTCGTTTGCTCATTTATCAATTTAATATAAGTGCGTATCAAAATTTATAGAACTTAGGAGTCGAGCATGATTTGTGTTATTTGATTCGTGATTTTTTAAATCTCCCAAATTTTTTTCAAACTGGATATCCTGATTTTTATGTTCTGAATTTGTGGCATCGCTCAAATGAAATATATATTAATATTACATAAATGGTTAAGTGATTGCTGAATTACTTCAAATGAAAATATAAGATAAATATATTTCTCTTTAAGCCTTGAGTATGTAATAAACGTTACATAAGTCAAGCAAAATATTTTATCTAATGTTTGAGATAATTTATCATCTCTGTGGAGAATTTCCATCATTAAAAGTTTACTTACCAGGTGAAGGAGCACAGGTATGTGACAGCAAACATAATTAAAACACACACACAGACAAAAGCAAGCTTTTGCAACCTTGTTGCTTCTTCAGGCAGAGTAGGGAAGGAGAGGGAAAAGAAGGATTTGGGTTTAAAGGAGTTGGTGAGGAGTCATTCCAATCCTGGGAGAGGAAAGACTTACCTTTGGGGAAAAAGGATAGGCAAACAAACACACACACCCACACTCATATACGCGTGCGTGCGTGCGCGCGCACGCACACACACACACACACACACACACACACACACACACACAAACACACAAAGGCATTTTGCATATGTCCGCCTCCATGGGGGCGCGCGTGTGTATGTGTGTGGGTGTGTGCGTTTGTTTACCTATCCTTTCTCCCCAAAGGCAAGTCTCCCCCTTCCCGAGTTTGGAACGACGCCCTGCCCGCTCCTTCAAAGAAGGAAAGAGGTTTTAAGTAGGGAAGTGGGTGGTTGGCATGAAAGGAAATACTCCATCACAGCGAGGCCCTGGGCATGTGGGATATTTGGGTATAAGGAAGTGGCATCAATGGTTACAAGGATAGTTTCTGGAGGTAACAGGCTGGGTAAGGATTTCAGGCGACCGAGGAAGTGGTTGGTGTTGTTTATGAAGGATGGGAGACTGCACATGATGGGTTGAAGGTGTTGGTCTATGTAGGAAGAGATTTGTTATGTAGGAGCTTGGTAACCGGCCACAATTGGGCGGCCGGGATGATTAGGTTTTTTAATCTCGGGAAGTGGGGAGAAGTTGGGGGTGCAGAGTGTCAGTGGGGTCATGAGTTTAATGGAGTCAGGTGGAAGGTTTTGTAGGGGGCCTAAGGCTTTGAGGATTCCTTGAAGCTCTGCCTGGACATCAGGAATGGGATTGCCTTGACAAACTTTATCTGTGGTACTGTCTGAAAGCTGACGAAGTCCCTCCGGCACATACTCGCGTCGATCAAGTACTACGGTTGTGGATCCTTTGTCGTCCAGGAGAATGACGATGGACCAGTCAGCCCTCAGATCACGGATAGCGTGAGCTTCAGCTGTGTTGATGTTGGAAGTAGGAGTGAAGTTTTTCAGGAAAGATTGAGAGGCAAGGCTGGAAGTGAGAAATTCCTGGAAGGTTTGAAGAGGGTAATTTTGAGGAAGAGGAAGTGGGTCTCGTTGTGATGGAGGACGGAACTGTTACAGGCAGTGTTCAATTTGAATGGTGTCTTGGGAAGCTGGATCATTAGGAGTAGGATTATTTTTCTTGGTGGCAAAGTGATATCTTCAGCAAAGACTACAAGTAGAGGACAGTAAATCTTTAACAATGGCTGTTTGATTGAATTTGGGAGTGGGGCTTAAGGTGAGGCCTTTGGAAAGATCAGAGGTTTCAGTCTGGCAGAGAGGTTTAGAAGACAAGAGGTTTAGAAGACTAATGACTTGAGATGATGATGTTCCGGATTGTGTGGATTGGAAATTTGAGGTTTGGGGGGGGGGGGGGGAGTTGGGAGTGGGAGATTGAGTAGATGGGAGACACTGTGTTTGTGTGCAATAAGAGGGGGTTGAGGTTTGTTGGAGAGCTTATTGAGGGAGAGAGTATTGCCTTTCCGGAGGTGGGTAACCAGAAGATTGGATAGTTTTTTGAGGTGGAGGGTGGCATGCTGCTCCAATTTGCGGTTGACGTGAAGGAGGATGTTCTGAACTGCACGTGTTGATATGGGATCGTAAAGGTTGAGGATTTTGATTAGGGATAGAAGTAGACAGGTGTCTTCATTGGTGGAGTTGATGTGTAGGTTTAGGATTAGGCGGGTGAGGGCTGTGGATTGTTCAGTTTGGAATTGGTATAGGGAGAGATGAAAGGATGGGTTACAGCCAGAGATGGGAACTTTCAGTGTGAGGCCCTTGAGGGTGATGCCAAATGTCAGACAAGCCTGAGTAAATAAATTGTGGGAATGTAATCTGGCTAGGGAGAAAGCATGTTTACAGAGGGAATGTAAATAAAACTGGATGGGGTTGTTGTAGGGATGTTGTGAGGGAGACATACGGATGAAGGAAAAGTGAGAAATTGGACTATGTAACAGACAGCAATGAACAAATAATAATTTATATGGGGAGGGAGATAAACTTGAACAGACAGCAAAAGTAATTCAGATATGAAAAAGAAAAGAAGTAGAAAAAGTTATTGAAGTTTGTTGTTGATACTGTGGTCACATTTAGTTAGTCAACAACGTAGTGTCAAGGGCTAGGTGGTGGTATTAGCGTGCAAAAAGGGTTTAAGGTTGGAGAAAATCAGAGAAAGTAAGAGAAAACCGCATGAGAATGCAAGGAAAGCGTCTAATTAGGATTGGTTATGTGGTCACAGATTACGATTTTGAGGCTGACAATAGTCTGATGAAGGGATAGTGGAATCAAAACCTACGGAAAGTTGCTGCAATCATTAGAAAAGTGGGAAACACAAACGGAAATGTTCAAAAACGGGAATGGAAAGAGGTAGGTGAAGTAGCGTTTACGTAATTGAACGAGAAATGTGGATGAACGGCAGATTTCAGACAGAAGAAGCCATGTTGAAAGTGGTAAATATCATTACAGAAGTACTTATTGGTTAGGTTCGGAAGTAAATACGTATTGTTGCAGTGTTAGTTCAAGCAAAATATGAACAGTAAACTAAGAAGGGAGGCATTGGTAGAATGGAGCAGCTATGTAAAAAAATAAATAAATATAAAAATAAAAACAAAAAGGAAAGTAAGATGACAGAAAAGAGTTCAAAAAGTAACAGAGCAATGACAATTGTATGTAATTGTTGATTTCAAATTTATGGTATGAAGATTATAGAGGAATAATTCCTAGCAGGAATAATTCCTATATATATGGATGAAGCTCACTTGCCAAACAAAGGAGCACAGGTATGTGACAGCAAAAAAAAAAAAAAAAACCACACACACACACACACACACACACACACACACACACACACACACACACACAAAAGCAAGCCTTCACAACCCTGCCGCCTCCCCAGGCAGAGTACGGTAGGAGGGGGGGAAAGGAAAGGATTTGGGTTTAAAGGAGTGGATGAGGAGTCACTCCAATCCCAGATGAGGAGAGACCCACATATATGTATAAAAAATAGAAATCGTATAACTTACCCAAAGGACTGGTTCGTAGATATACACAAAAACACACGCAAACACAAGATACAAGTTTTCGCAACCGAGGCCACTTCTTCAGGAAAAGAGGAAGGAAGGAAGGAGGGGGAAAAGGGAAGGATGTAGGTTTTAATAGAGTGAAAGGGGAGTCATTCCAATCCCGGGAGTGGAAGGCCTTACCTTAGGGGGGAAAAAAGGAAAGGTAAAGAAGTGCACACACACACCCACACACATACATACGCAAACACACCAAGGTAGACATTTGTAGAAAGCTTTCTTTTTTCCCCACTAAGGTAAGTCCTTCCACTGCCAGGATTGGAATGACTCCTCTACCATTCCCCTAAAAGCCGCCTCCTTCCCTTTTACCCCTCCTTCCTTCCTCTTTTCCTGAATAAGTGTCCATCGGTTTTGAAAGCTTCTATCTTGTGTTTGTGTGTGTTTTTGTGTTTATTTACAAGCCTGTCCTTTGGGTAAGTTATACAATTTCTATTTCTTTTAAACATATTTATCCCACCAGGAAAGTTTCCTTCTATAATATATGTTATTGTACTTTGCATATGTCTTCCCTGGTGTGTGGGTGTGTGTGTTTGTTTACCTATCCTTTTTCCCCCTGGAGTGGGAAGAATGTCATGAAGGATGGATCTCATTTCAGGGCAGTATTTAAGGAAGTCGTATGCTTGTTGGAGAGCCACATTCATAGTCCGATCCAGTCCTGGGAAGTATCCGGTGACAAGAGGGGCACTTCTGGGGTTCTTCTGTGGAAGGTTCTGGGTTTGGGGGGATTAGGAAGTGGCTCTGGCTATTTGAAAGCTTTCACATCCCCCAGCTATCCTCCTGATCTGGTATAGAAGCAGATAGCCAGAGCCACTTCCTCATCCACCCAAACCCAGAACCTTCCACAGAACAACACCGGAAGTGCCCCTCTTGTCACTGGATACATTCCGGAACTGGATCAGACTCTGAATATGGCTCTCCAGCAAAGATACGACTTCCTTAAATACTGCCCTGAAATGAGATCCATCCTTCATGACATCCTTCCCACTCCACCAAGAGTGACTTTCCACCACCCACCTAACCTTCGTAACCTCCTAGTGCATCCCTATGAAATGCCCAAACCACCTTCCCTACCCTCTGGCTCCTACACATGTAACTGCCCACGTTGTAAAACCTGCCCTAAGCACCTTCCACCACAACTTACTCCAGTCCCGTAACCCGGAAGGTGTACACGATCAAGGGCAGAGCCACTTGTGATAGCACCCACGTGATTTACCAACTGACATGCCTGCACTGTGAAGCATTCTATGTGGGAATGACCAGCAACAAACTGTCCATTAGCTTGAATGTTCACAGGCAGGCAGTCTTTGTTGGTAATGAGGATCACCCTGTGGCTATACATGCCTTGGTGCATGGTCAGCACATCTTGGCACAGTGTTACATCGTCTGGGTTATCTGGATACTTTCCACTGATACCAATCTTTCAGAACTCCGGAGATGGGAACTTGTCCTTCAGCATATTCTCTCCTCCTGTTGCCCACCTGGCCTCAACCTCCGCCAAATTCAATTTCCTGCCCACCATTCTTTACCATCTTTGCCCTGGTTCTCTGGACAGAGCCTCTGCCTCAACTGTTATCTCTGTCCAACTTCTTTGCTTTCTACAAATGTTTTCCTTGGTGTGTTTGCCTGTATATGTGTGTGGGTGTGTGTGCAATTGTTTACCTTTCTTTTCCCCCCCTTTTTTTCTCCCAGGATAGGAATGACTCCTCTTCCACTCCCTTAAAACTCGCATCCTTCCCTTTTTACCCCTCCTTCCTTCGTCTTTCCCTGAAGAAGCGGCCATCGGTTGTGAAAGCTTGTTCCTTGTGTTTGTGTGTGTTTTTGTCTCTATCTATGAGCATGTGCTTTAGGTAAGTTATTCAATTATAGGTAAATGAGTTTTCATTGTTTCAAATGAGACAGCCAACTCAGTTATTGAATTTGTAGTTAGAATTCTATGATTGTCGAAAAACCCCATACAGGGTCACTTAAGCCAGTCTTGAATGTGTTAATGCTTAGTGTTGATTATATTCATAGCTGCATCAACTGTACTGATTCTGAAGTTCTTGTGCTCATGTTGTTTTCATTTTCCTAAGGCAGAACTTGCACATACAAATAGGTCTACAAATTGTGCTTAGCTTTTAGTGTTCTTCAGAACTAGCTGGTACATAAGTAGTCTTACACCAAGAGATATGTAATCAGCTACACAGCTACATTATTAACTATGAAAGAGGATATTATCTAAAATCTAAATAATGCTTTTTATTCCCCCCCCCCCCTTTTCTTATTTTTAGCTTAAAAAAACAAAAAAACAAAAACAACACAACTTTTAGAATGATGAGTGAATATATGCTAAATTATTTTGTGCTAATGCACTATGACTATTTATGAAACTTGGCCTGAGTCTTCAGCAACTACTTGATAACATTTTACACTACATTATTTCTTAACATACATAAATTTATGAGAATGATATAGGGATTTGACTGTAAATGAGTGCTTTATTCACTATGCATTTATCATTGAATGTTTTGTGTTATTAACAGTTTTTAATTTGATTCTTTTTTTACTATTTCTAGGATACAATGAAATCAGAGACAAACCCGGTGACAGCTTTTATATAAGGGCCATGTTTGATCGGATAGGAGATGTGGGAGATCAACATCAGTTGCAGTTTCACAAAGATGATGTGCTGTATGTTGATAATACAATGTTCAATGGTGTTCCTGGTCATTGGCGAGCATGGTTTGTGGGTGAAGATGGCCACATGCAACAGTGTGGTATTATTCCTAGTAAATACAAGTTAGTATTTCTGTATTGTTTTCTATGAGATAATAATGTAACTGAATTGGATATAGATTTAAAGTCATGTGAATGTGATTTGTAGTATACATACCTGTGCGTCTCACAGCATCTTTATGGGAAGTTGCTACCTATCCTCATTATTGATGTTCCAACCTGGACTTTCCAGTGTTGTATTGGATGCAAAGTTTTCCCATTTTGGAGGACAACATTACACACTCAACCTACTATTGTTAGCTGGGCAACCATTGTTTTACTGGCGGAGAAAGCTGCCCCTACCGATCAACTCGGGAAGGTGGCGGAAATTCCAGTCGCACTGATGGAACAAGATTCTCTACCAATGGATTGCAATAGCAGTGCTCCCTTGAAGACTGGCCCTCGGCGGCCGTCGAGGTGACGCCCTTTTGTCTCGTTCTTCTCTTTTCTCCCCTTATTCTCATCATGGCACTCCTTCAGTTGAACATCGAGGCATTCGTTCTAATCGAGAGGAATTAAAATTACTCCTTCGCGTGCACTGTCCGCTGATTGTCAGCCTCCAAGAAACCAAGTTACGCAGACGTGATCGTATAGCCTTTTCTCAATATACCTCTGTGCCTTGTGACCTACCTCCTGTGGATGGTATTCCAGCCCATGGAGGGGTTATGTTGCTCATTCAGGATGACATTTATTACCATCCCATCTCTTTGCACACTCACAGACAGGCAGTTGCCATCCGCATCACTCTCTCCACCCTATCCTTTTCTCTCTGCAATATCTATACACCATCATCGTCTGCCTTTACTAGGGCAGATGTGCTGCAACTTGTTGCCCAACTTTCTCCACTTTTTGTTTTGCTTGGCGACTTCAAACACTCACCATCCCCTGTGTGGTTCTTTAGCATCTTGCCAAAGACGCTTCCTTCTAGTGGACCTTTTCAACCATCTTAATCTTGTCTGCCTAACACTGGTGCACCAACCTTCCTTTCAGACACCTTGTGTAATCCACCTACTGCATCATACCCCATCTCCGCGTTCCGCCACCTGGGACATCTCCAAAGCCGACTGGGGGCTTTATTCTTTCATGGCAGTTTTCAATGATCAGAATTTCCCCAGCTGCAACAGTCAGGTCCAGTACCTCAAAGATGTTATTCTCACTGCTGCCAAATATTCCATACCTCGTACTACTTCTTCTCTACGTCGCGTCCCAGTCCCCTCGGTGGACTGCAGCATGCAGCGACGCTATTAGAGCCCAGCGACGTGCTCTACACACCTTTCAACGTCACCCAACGATGGAGAATGCATCCACTACAAACAAATGCGAGCGTAATGTCGTCATGTTATAAAAGAGAGCAAAAAAGCCGGTTGGACTTCCTTCACTAGTTCTTTTACCAAATTCATTCCCTCCTTGGTTGTCTGGGGTAGTCTGTGCCTGACAGTAGTGAACACAGTCCTTGTGGACCCCCATTGAAATATCCAATGCCTTAGGCTACTCTTTTGCAGAGGTTTCGAGCTCTGCCCATTATCACCCTGCCTTCCTCCCTCGCAAACAGGCAGAGGAGGCACGGCCGCCTTCTTTCCAATATCTAAATTGTGAAAGTTATAATGTCACCTTAACTATGCAGGAGCTAGACCATGCTCTCGCCTTGTCCCACTCCTCTGCTCCAGAGCCCGATGCCATTCATATTGAGATGTTGAAGAACCTTTCTGCTGTGGGTAAATGTTTCCTTGTCCACACCTATAATCGCATATTGACCGAAGGTCAGGTTCCCACAAGTTGGTGTGAAGCCATTGTTGTCCCCATCCCAAACAAGGGAAAGACAAACATCTTCCTTCCAGTTATTGCTCCATTTCTCTTACCAGCTGTGTCTGTAAGGTGATGGAATGCATGGTTAATGCTCGTTTGGTTTGGCTCCCTGAATCTTGACACGTCCTTACCAATGTCCAATGTGGTTTTCATCGGCACCACTCTGCAATTGACCACCTCGTCACCTTTCATTATCAATAACTTTTTGAAAAAGTGCCAGACAGTTGGTCTACAACATCTGTTGAAGGGCAAGGATTCTCCGCACTATGCATACCTGGTGCTTTTGTGGCCGTCTTATCGTCTTTATTCATGCACTTTTAATGGACCGAAGTTTTCGGGTACAAGTGGACTCTTTTTTGTCAGACACTTTTTGTCAGCAGAAAGGGGTGCCAGAGGGCTCCAGTTCGAGTGTACTACTTTTCGCCACAGCAATTAACCCAATTATGGACTGCCTCCCACCCGACGTTTTTGGTTACCTCTTTGTGAATGATTTCACAATCTACTGCAGCGCTCAAAGGTGTCTGTTGGAGTGCTGTCTCCAGTGGTGTCTTGACCATCTTTATTCTTGGAGCATCGCAAATTGCTTTTGTTTCTCCAATGAGAAAACAGTCTGCATCAACTTCTGGCGATACAAAGAGTTCCTTCCACCATCTCTGCTTCTAGACCCCGTCGCTCTCCCATTCGTGGAGACAATGAAATTCTTAGGGCTAACATTGGATAGGAAACTTTGTTGGTCCCCACACGTCTTCTCTGGCAGGCCATTGTACACGTTCCCTTAATGTCCTCCGTGTTCTTAGCAGTGCATCATGGTGAGCTGATAGAACCGTCCTTCTTCACTCTTATCGGAGCTGGATTATGGACACATTGTTTACTCTTCCACATGCCATCCATCTTGCACCGTCTTAACTCAATTCACCATTGGGGGTTACACCTAGTGATTAGAGCCCTCTATACCAGCCCTATTGAAAGCCTCTATGCAGAAGCTGCCGAATTACCTTTGCACTATCAGCTTGATATATTACTCCGTTTTACTCTCTTTTGCTGTCAATGTCCAAACTCGCATCCTACCCATCATTTTTCAATGACTCCCTCAATCGCCAATATGGGGCGTCTGCATCTGCACTGTTGCCTTCCGGATTTCATTTTCATCACCTGCTTCAGCAACTCGATTTCACCCTCCCTGACACCCTTCGAATGGATGTGAGCCCAATACCACCGTGGCTTCAGGCCCAGGTTCTCTTCCACCTCAAACTCAGCTCGCTCCCAAAGGAGAGTATCCCGGATTCAGTGAATTGCTCAAGGTTTGTCGAGCTTCGTTTGCAGCTTGATAACATTTTCATATATACAGATGTATCTAAGCACACTGATGGTGTCGGGTCTGCCTTTGTTGTTGGGTTCGAAAGCTTTCAATAAAAGCTCATTGACCAATGCTCAAATTTCACAGCTTAGCTTTTTGCTCTCTATCAGGCAGTCCAATATGTTCGCCGCCACCACCCTCCTCCTTAAGTCATCTGCTCCGATTCACTCAGTAGAGACCCATATCCGGTCCATCCTGTCGTACACCGACTCCAACGGTCCCTTAAATTGGTAGCTGCAGACAACTTTTGCGTTCACGTCCTGTGGGTATCTGGCCTTATAGGTGTGCCGGGGAATGACACTGCTGATGCTACGGCCAGGGCTGCAACTCTTCTACCTCGGACAGGCACCGTTTGTGTCCCATCAAACGACATTCAAGGGGCTATTTGCCGGCACATTTTTGCACCATGGCATGGCTTTGCTTCATGCCAGTAAGCTCAGAACCATAAAACTGATCCTGACAGCTTGGGAGACCTTCTCCCACCCCTCTTGAGGGAGCAGGTCATCTGAGAATCGGTCATTACCGGTTCAGCCATCGACGCTTATTAACAGCCCCCCCCCCCCCCCCCGTCACCCCCATCATTGTGTTCCTGCGGTCACCCTATTATGGTGCGCCATGTTTTAATGTTCTGCCCCAATTTTCATCATGTTCGTGTTGCAGTAATTCTGCCATCCAATTTGGAGAAAATTTAAGCGAATGACGCATGGGCAGCAGCTAGAGTTTTACGTTTTATACATATGACTAATTTGTCCAAGGACATTTAATTCCTTCTATTGATATTTTTTATTCCTCATTTTAGTGATATTCTGAAATTATCCTTGCCAGCAACTATTTTAACCTTGTTTATTCTTTTTTTTTAAGTCAATCTAGGGTCAGAACTGGGTGCTAACGCCAATGCAGTTGTGTGCACTAAAACAAAAAACCGTGTTTCGTAACTATGGCACATCACATTTCTCACTCACATTAAAAACAGATATAGTACAAAATAATTAAGTAGCGACTAAAACGTAAATGTTACAGTGAGTGACACTAAAAACTATTCACACAAATATGAATAGAATAAACTGGAAGGGTACTGAATAAAAGAAACTCATTCACAAAAAAATTTGACCTAAAAACCTGTATTATTTCTGAATCACAAAATTTTAATCTATGCTGTTTTTCATTTGTTTGTGACTGATAGACTTAATGAACCTTAAGTCCTATATGCAATGAGAGAAAAAATAGGAGAATAGGTAATTAGATGCATGTTTAAGTCCCAGTTTACAATGATTTGTGTGCATTACATAAGGCCTAAAATATTTGCTTTATGCGTGAGAAGAAAAATAGCCGTGCTTGAATTACTGTGTATGTGTGTGTGTGTGTGTGTGTGTGTGTGTGTGTTTTCCCCTCTTTTTCTGAGGAACATTTTGGCTGAAAGCTAAATTGTGTGACTGTTTTTGTCCTGTTTATATTTATTGTGAGTAGCAATGTATCCGTTTCATAATGTTGTTGATACTCCAACGTGAATTTACAATTTCTTGAATCAGAGTGACATATGTCTCGAGGAACTTGTCAACGAGCTGATTGTTATAGAGGCAAATATGTGGCAGTCATCATAAGGCTCATTATGGTTGTTTATGTTCCCATGTTCTTACTAAAACAGCTTGCAGGCATGCACATGTTTTTTTTTTCTTTTTTTCTTTTTTTTCTTTTTTTTTTTTTTTTTTTTTTTTTTTTTTTTTTTTTTTTTTTTTTTTTTTTTTTTTTTTTTTTTTGTATAGAAATAAATGAGAGAACACTGTCAAAACAAAACATCAGTGTTACAGTTTTGAATATAACCTGTGGTTATATGGTAGAAGTTTGTGACTTCACAACACATCAACAAATCATGTAAAGTATGTGAAATAGTGTGTTTTAGAGATATTTCTCTCACTTGTGCAGCTGTCGTACACTTTGAAAATCAAAGATGACTTTTCTTTTGACTAGTCACTTCACCATTTCCCAAAACAATATTAAGTATTTTTTTCTTGCCTTTGCAGGGTAGATGAAGAATTACTTCTTCGCCGCAGTGTTGGTGACTTGGAGGGTGATGCCAGACGCGGTACAACATCAGCTCGGCGGAGTTTTTTCCGCCGTAAAAAGCATCAGCGAAGCTCATCTCGTGACTCCAAAGAGCTTGCTAGCTTCTCTAACATTAATTTGGGATGGTATAGTGACTCTGGAACTTTGAATGAGGAAGTAGCTCTTTGTTCCTATCAGCGGGTCGAGAGGCTAGATTGTAAGTAGCTCTTGTAAATTTGTGACTTATGTTCTGTTGTAGAATATTAAAGTATTTACTAAGCCTTTTTTGGGCAATGTGCAATACTCATATTTCTTTACTAGTTAACCAGTTGTTACTCTGTTTTGACCTGTGTCATGATGTAATTGTAAAATTTTAACTTATTTTTCTTTTTACATTTTATATAGTGTATCTTTTATGACTGTTAAGATCAGTTATTTGATCCATACCTAACTTGTTCTGTCCATATGTTACTTGTTTCTGTTCCAGCTAAAGCTGAGTTATGTGTGTATAGCCATTTTTCTTCCTGACACAATATTATGACTTTCTCTCTCTCATATGTATGTATATAATTTAAAATGTTGGATAATTGTTACAGATCCTGTATTCAGACCAGTGCTGATAATGGGACCTCTTGCTGACTGCGTTATGGAGAAACTTATTCAAGATTTTCCAGATAAGTTCACTCGTTGCATTCCAGAAGTGATGCAATGTCCTCAGGCAGTAATGGAAAAAGGAATAGCGGAAAATTTATTTGTAGACTACAGAAAGAAGGGCAGCTATTTTGAATGTACATCTGTTAATGCTGTGAAAGAAATTTGTGATAAGGTACGTAATAGATCCACAATAAAAGAAGAAGAAAAAAGAAATTGTCAAGATGTGGGGTGAAAGCAACCATTCACTTCTAGCTGGTTGATGCATAACGCAGCTATTTTCATTAGCTTATTTTTGCCATTTGGTCCTGCACTGTGTATTATGATTTGGAGCTGCGACAGCCACATTGCAACTTGATAATGTGTCACCACACGTGGCACCCAATGTTAGTCTTATTCACTCCCATCAGATTGCATTGCTGCAGTGGTCTCATTATTCTCTCCCAATCTCTTGCTTTTCGAAAACATCCAGTCAATGATTGCAGGATGACTTGCCCAGGATATACCACCCTCTGCTACAATGCACCAAAATTGGCACTGTGTGGAAGCAGTATGAATTGCCATGCCTCCAAGAACAGATTCAGAGCTATTTTGATTCAATGCTGGAGCTTGTATCAATGGCAACAAACCTCAGCAGTGACTTCTTTACCTTCCTTACTTCACATCTGGCTGCATTTTCAGTTATGTTATCTTTGTACAATGTGTTATACCAGTTAATCTGCTGTTTTGATAACCAGCAGTGTGTAAGCAATTGACTGAAAATTATTCAACTGTGTTGCATTTGCAAGAGACTATACAGACAGTATCTTACTCAGTAACTTCAGAAAAAGAATTCCATAGCATAAAGTGATAACCATTGTGAACCAGTTCTTGACAAGTATGCCCTGTAACACACATTAAGACCCAGGTCTTAATTTGATCCTGTTCTTCACCTGTGACCTGAAGTGATTGCTAGAAATTTTACTCATACCCCTTAAGTTGTACTTATTTATTCAATATCCAACATATCAATGTTATCCATTCTTGTGGCATCCTTACTCTCCTCCTTAGATCGCAAAGCTATTATTGTATCAAACAATGGAAAGCTCAGGTTTGAATTGAACAATGTAATGGAGATTGGTTGTGACTCACCACAAGTATGATTAGTGAGCTGCTGACAGGCATGTAAAAACAGAGAGAGAGAGAGAGAGAGAGAGAGAGAGAGAGAGAGAGAGAGAGAGAGTCACACACAGACACGACTTAGCTTTCTGTCATAGCCCCCTGCATAGCAGAATACATAAATTCATACAATCGCACAGGCACAAGTCAGGAACACATGAACAGCTACTGCAGTCAGAGTAATATACCACAGTGACAACAACTCAGAGTGGGACAAGGAGTGGTGAGGGAAGGGGAAGAATGCAGGGCAAGGCACTAGTAGGTCCTAGATTGGGTGTGGATGCATCCAGCCTCTGATGGTGGATTTCGTCCCTGTGGTTAGTGGCTGGGATTGGGAGTAGCAAATGGATGGACTAGGATGATGTGGAGGTTGGGTAGGTGACAGGACATCATTTTAGGATATTCTGGGCAGGACATTTCTCATTTCGGGACATGATGAAAGAAAATCAAAGCCTTCTCAAAGCATGTAGTTTAGTTGAATTCAGGAATGCTTTCTCCACACAACCTGTAATCATATTGACATTGGAGGGCATCATGTGAGTGCCCGCAGCTGTTTGGTAGATTTGATTCTATACCTTCCCTTCAAAAAAAGAGTAGCTGTTTGTTGGGATGTAGTTGGTAAGAGATAGGAGGAATGAGGTATTGGGCTTAGATACGGAAGAATGTCGGGAGATGTAGTGTTAGAGAGTGGCAAGAACAAGAGCATGAGAGATGTGGAAAGTTCAGCAAAATTGTGTCTATAGTGATCGGTAAGGGATGTATAGCGTTAAAAAGTTGTTGAATGAAATGGTTGATATCCTTGATGTGAGAGGATAGAGTATGGTCAGTTGATTGAAGGTTTTGGTCAATAATGGCCAAAATTCTTTCAATAGGAGCACACTAACCAGTCACAGTTACGTGCGTAGTAGTATTTGGTTTTTGGATTTTGTAGAAGGTGTAAAAGTTTGGTGTGCAGGGTGTTGTTTGGGTGAGGATAGGGATGGATTTGGGAGAGGATCTGAGAAATGCCATAGGATTTCAGTAGGGATTGGAGATCTTTTTGGACTTTCAGAATTGGGTTATTCTACCTCAACTTTGTAGGTGGAACTGTCAGAAATTCGACAGAGGCCTTCACCAGGTAGTCACTGTGATTCATCATAACAGTGGTGGAAGGTTTGTCTGCAGGGAGGATGATTGTGTTGGGATCTGTTTTGAGGTTGTGTATGGCTCTCATTTCTTCTGGTGAAAGGTTTATGTTGTTAGGGACTTGGGGAAGGATGGTGAGGCTGAGTTGAAAGTGATAAATTCCCGGATGGTGACCAGGGGGTTGTTTTATGGTATTGTTGGGGGATCTCAGTTGGGCTGTGGTATGAGATGGGAGAAGCAGAGCTCTTGTTGGTATTAGGTTGGCTTTGGTCAGAGGGATTGGTGGCAAACTAGTGTTGTAGGCGTCGGGAGGAGGAGAGCAGGTGTTTTGACATTTACAGTATGGTTAAATTGGGGTGTAGGGTTGTAGGTGCAACTTTTGGAATGGACTAAAACTTCTGTGGGATTTAAACTTTTGGAAGACAGGTTAACAGCAATGTACTGGATTTGTCTTGGTTCTAGATATTGTGGAGTGTTCTTAGGGAATTTTAAGGTATGTGTAAGTGCAAAAGGTCAGCTAGGCAAGGTTTTAGTGCTACGAGGTTCAGGTGGAGTAACAGTGCAATTAGGATAGATGTTGGATAGTGGTATTCCAAGGTGGCAGTAGGATGTCTGCATACCCGATAATTTGTGGAGGTTGTGTCTGGAGTAATTGTCCATGTGATGGAGAGCAAGGGATTCAGTTAGACAGATAGGGTGTATGTAGTGGATATTACACGTAAGAAGCAGAGTACATAGTTCAGGGATGTGTTTTTTTGTACCATACTTGTGAGGACAGGGACTTGTGGAATCTGAAAAATTGAGGAAAGGAGGGGTGGATTCAGATATGAAGATTTTTAGGGTAAGGCCATGGGGGAGAGGGGGGGGGGAGTTCCGTGGTGTAAGTAGCATTTAAGAAATAGGATGTGGGCCTAGGTTTTAGCCAGGGGAAATGATACTTTTCTAAACTGTTGCAGTCAATTTTAATGAGAAAGTCGATCATGTAGAAAGGGCTGAAGAACCTCATCTAACCATTCCTTCATCATTTTCCATTTCCCTAACTGCATCCCTGCTCCAATGGACTCCTACTCCATCATAAATAATTTTTGTTTCTAAATTATGTACGTGCTTTATTGTCTGAGCTTTTAAATTTAACTTATTACCTTAATGTACAAATACTCAAAATTTCTGTGACATATTAAACATCTTTTTTTCCCTTTTATTTACAGAATACCCATTGTGTTCTTGATATAAGCTTGACTTCAGTGGAGAGACTGCATCGCCACCAGATATACCCCATTGTGTTATTAATAAAATTCAAATCGACAAAACAGATTAAGGAGGTTAAAGATACCAGGTATCCAATGGAAAAGGTTTCAGCAAAAGCAGCAAAAGAAATGTATGAACACGCATTAAAACTTGAGGTCGAGTATCGACATCTTATCTCAGGTAATAACTATTGTAAAATGCACTTGCCTTACTTTTTGTGAAAATTGACCCCACAATTTTCGTAATAAACTAGAAATACATAATTTACCTGTTGTAGTGCCAGTTATTGCTTTGACTCACTTATTGCACAAAATACATGATGTGTCTGATATGCAAGCACCAGTCACTTTCAGAGAAGTAATTGCTTTCAGTAATCAGCTAAAGTGTGGATTTCCCACATGTGAATAGTCAAAGTTTGTTGTACAATTTGTTTTTGTATGGAATAATTGAGAATTATAATCGGTAATATTACTTAATCCAAAAAGTTACAATGCAGCTCAAATTTGTGGTGACCAATATGAACTTAGTATTTCCTTTCACCCACCACTGAAATTCCACAATGTTTTGTCCATTTGGATAAATACTTTTTTGCATAATGCAAAGAAGGGGGACGTTCAGACAATACACCCTGCTGAAACATATGAAAGTAAAACTGCTGGAAAATCATTATTTCTCAGTTAATTGACTCACAGCAAAATTTATATTTGTATTCCATGAAACATTGCAATTATTGGCCATTGAAAAACAAATTCTTGTATACAGTTTGCAAAACAGTTAAAAAATATGTTCACATAGGCTTGCAAAGAACACCTGTTTAGTATAGAATTTCTGTTAGAGGGGTTGAGAGAGATTTCTTTTTTCTTTAGTTGGGTGAAAATAAGCAGCAATCCATGATGAGGTGTCATTTAAATTTTGTCAAAATTAAAAAGTTCCAATAAAAAAGCATATACAGATGAATTTCATTGTCGTGATTGAGAAGATAGCGTCCTCGCACACTGCTATGTCGTGTCCAGCTGAGTCATATCTTTGGTTATTACCTATTTTTTTTGAGGAGGGGGAGAAACTCTTGAGCACTGAGGTTGCACAGTATCTATCTCCTTTCTCTATTTCCTGTACTTAATATGCCATGAGGGATAGATGTGTAAGAAACTGTGATTTTGAATGAATTATAGTCTCAATTCACAGAATGTTATTCAAAGATTAAAACTTGCAAATGTTTCAGTTAATCAAAATTGCACATCTTTGGTCTAAAAATAATTGTTTTGATTTTATGTACATAATGTTTTTATTGGAACTTTTATTATTTTTAAATTGGCAGAAAATGAAGAGAATGGAGGAAAAAGTGTGAGAAAATATTTGCTTGGATCCTATAATTTATTTGTGATTTCAAGTTTTCTAGTCCTGAGAGAGAGAGAGAGAGAGAGAGAGAGAGAGAGAGAGAGAGAGAGAGAGAGAGAGAGAGATTATATCAGTCTCATTATTGTTCCTTAGATACTTTGATGATACATTTGTTGAATTGTGGTGTTACAGCTGTGATACCAGCTGGAGTGAATGTGGCCTACATGTGCACACAGATCAAGGCAGCAGTGGATCAAGAACAGAATAAGACACTGTGGGTTCCCTGTGGGTCACTGTAGATCTGTGGTTGTCAGATATTGAGAACTGTTATTGATGATGTTCCATATTGAACTTTTATTCAGAAGAAGAAGCAAAGTCTAGCAGGAACATTGTGTTTGTATTTATTGTTTAATAATTGTAAATAGGACTCTGTGATGTTGAGTCATATTTTAAAAACTGTTACCAGTTCTCTTTGAGTTCTCATGTATGTGTATGATTATCCTCTTACAGGATATAGTAATTTCAGATAATTACTCTACAGTAAGAGTACATTAATGATGGAATTAGTGGTGTATTAACATGGTATTGAGTGTGGCATTTCTCATGTTTCCATGAGATTGTCTTTCTCTTGCTTTGTGTATTTGCATTTTTGTTATCTGTGGAATTATTAATCCATTGGTGTCATATTGATAGAAAGGTGTTTCTGTAATTTCCCCTTCTAATAATCCATTTTTATTATTGATGGTGCAGAATATTATCTAGATTTCAGTGACCGTTTAATAAATTAGTTTGAGAAACTTAGTTTGAGACAGATTGTGCCCAGTTCTATGTTCAGTTCAGTAACCATTATTATAGGTGCTACATGCTTGCAGGTGTATTAACCTGTGATCTGATTTATTCATTTATCATAGTCTGTTTCGCTTAATATTGTCTGCATTGTATGCAGTTTTAATGTATCAGAAATTTTAGCCTTTGACTCAATAACTGCAATTATTCAGTCACTGAGTGGCAAAAATTCTATGATTATGTATATTGAGGCAGATGTTGCTCAAAACAAAATTAAATTGCATGCGGGAATAACAACTATTTTGTTAGTCTTGAATAATAAATGGTCACGGACTGCATTGAATAAATATTTGAGATTACTTTTACTCCATAAGAGAAATATTCTCCAAAATTGCTACCTATTTCTTTGGTGGCTGTGTTCTGTTTCCTTTTAAGATTCTCATTCCACTTTTTTTAATCACCCATGCAGATGTAAAACGTATGCTGATAAAGACTGCTATGCTTCAGAGGACATAGAATGTTATATGTTGTATGTGTTTTTCTTGTTATATCTGTCAACAAAGGTTGTTGCTAGATTGTGAGGAGTACTATGTGATATTACGTAAATAGCTCAGTTGTAAGTAGCACAAAAGCTATGATATGATATACATATTACATTGTAATATGAGAATTCAAAGAGAACATTCTTTTAGTCATTTTTGTATGTTATATGTAGGTGCCGTAGCACTCTGTGTGTGTGTGTGTGTGTGTGTGTGTGTGTGTGTGTGTTGAATCAATATGTAAATGCAATACTCATTCAAAATCTTGTTTGAAATGTGTCAGTCAGAGAAATGTTCAGTCAAAATTTGTCACTATAATGTTCTATCAAAGCATTTTTTTCTCAACTTTATGAAAAAAAAAAAAGCTTACAGTGATACAGATTATTATATTATTTATATCGAGTGATACTGATATTCTGCTAAACTGTACCTGTTTTTGCATGACCTGTTACAAAGTTTTGTACCTCTTCAGTGTACTTCTTTGAGTCTTTTGATGTAACAAGAGTCAGAGTAGTTTGAGTAATTTGAAATGATTAATATCAGTGTTAATAGTAAATTTCATTACAAAGTACTGCCTGCATCAATCTGACTGCAATGAACTGTGGCTGTGGTATTATAATTTTTATAGTTAGAAACAGTGACCAGCCACTAGTGCGATATAAAACTTTTATTCATTTAAACCATGATCTGTTTCAGATTTTCTTACAAATCCATCTTGAGATGGTTTACAAGTTTTTCATCTGAAAAGCATATAAATTATCTGAAATAGATTTGTAAGAAGATCCTAAACTGTTCATGGTATATAAACAAACGTTTTATGCCATACATTTGGATGGTCATTGGTTTTAATTGTAAACATTATAAGTAAGTTTAAGATATCTTTTTGGTGTAACTGTACATTACAGCTCATAACGGTTAACTGCGAGTTTTGTCATTTCTGTTTATGAAGCAAAGAGAATGGATGATACAGTGGTCTTTGCTTGAGAGTATATTGACATCATTCTTCAGAGGTCTCACTTAGTTATTATATTGAGCATTTATGAGAACACATGATCAGCAGAAAATGCTTCATTGTTCTTGCAGTTATAGTTTTGTTGTGATTTTCATGTGAAACATTTCAAATTACTAGCACAACTTTGACTTGCACTGTGTTTCATTTTGTTGGCTGTGCTCTAGAGAAATTTCAACAGCATTTATTTTTTTAATGAAAGAACTTTTTTAGTTTCCATTTTGTACGATACATTTTTACATTGTTAATAATTTTTAGGCTTGAGCAGTATCGTCTGTTTTGCTTCTTTCCCATTGGCAAACTGCAGAAGTTACATCCCAGTGATCTGTGTCATTAGTTGCTGCATTGTTTTTTATTTTGGTAGTTGTTACTTTTTTACAAGTAAAGTTTTTATTGCCAGAATAATGATTACTGGAAATGTCTCACAGATTGAGATTTTATTGCAATAAGATTCCACTGTTTTAATTGGACCTTGGTTTCATTTGTGGCAATAGTGGGTTTTTCTCATGGACTTCATAATTATCTTCTTGATTGTTATTTTGAAATTACTAACTTCAGTTGAAAATAAGTTGCACCAATGATACTTGTTATGGACCATATGTCATGCCTTCATATTAGGTGAAATGGCAAATGATTAGTACAACTCAGTGGATGGGATCATGGTATATTCAACTTTAGCTTAGCATATAAAAGTAAAGAAAAGAAACACTAATAACTATTTATATAGTTTTTATTTTGGAAAAAAAGAATTGAATATTAGAAAGATTAAAGGGAGACTATTGATTTTATTTGTAATTCTTTGTTAATGAGTGAAAATTTCATCAGATAGAGGAACATTGGTTGGAATATGTCACAAATAAATAGTTTCAGTAAGTCTGTGGTGTCTGGGGTTGTGTGGTTATTGGCTAAACAGCAACAAGGCACATCATATCACTGGCAAATGCAGTCAAGTTTGGTCCAATTCACCAATGTGAGTTTGTCATAGTGAACTCATTTGCCATGGAAGTTTCTGTTTTTGGATTGTTTCAGAATTGTTTTGCTTCTTTAAAATTCATTTTTACAAAGATTAATGTGTTCAGTGAATTTTTACCAATTTTCTCAAATTGTATATCATATATTTTTAATTTGAAAGATATGTCGAAATAATAGTAAGTCAGTTGAGTAATATTTGTCACCAGAGTGCATTGGTGCATTTGAATTAGAAGCAGCATATAGAACAATTAATTGTTTATATATATCAATATTATTGAGTAATCAGTAGATAGATGATATTGGCAGCTCAGAAGCTTGCCAAGTTTACAAAGGTCATTTAATCAGTTATACGTATGCAACTTGAAAACACAGTGTGAAGAAGTAGCGTTTTCCTTGTCAGTTGACAAGTTACAACAAAATATGACTTGAAAAGTGTCAAATAAATATGGATAAGTTTATTACTATTTCAGGTCTACCAAAAGTCTTGTAATAAAAGTAGACATCAAAATACTGGAAATGTAAAAATTTCAGATATATATATATATATATATATATATATATATATATATATATATATATATATATATATATATATATATAAAACAATTATTAAGACGAAAAATTCCTAGCAGGAAAAATAAAATATAAAAAATAGACGAAGATTACTCACCAGGCGAAGGAGCACAGGTGTGACAGCATTTCCTTTTCCCTCTCCTTCCCTACTGCCTGAAGACGCAACTGGGTTGCGAAAGCTTGCGATTGTGTGTGTGTGTGTGATTCATTTATTTATTTGTGATGCTGTCACACCTGTGCTCCTTCGCCTGGTGAGTAATCTTCGTCTATTTTTTATATATATATATATAATATATATATATAATTTTTTTTAAGTATACAATGTGTGCATAATTTACTAATGTTGAAATTATGCCTAGCATTTTACTGTGTGTCTTTAGTATATTTTCAGTGTCAGTCTCCGTGTGGGTGTTAAATTATTATTTATTTATTTATTGACTAATTAGATCATGGACTGGCCTAAATTATTATTTTTTAAATCTTGTTCTTAAAGTACATTGTACAGAAAAACTGCACCACCAAGCATTTTAATGAGAGACTTTTCCCTCCATGTTCTCATTTTATAAGGTAATGCTAATATTTTAATTTCAGTTAATGTAATTTGCCATGAAATTTTGTCCAATTTTTGTGTGTCACGTGTAGGTGTCTTTGTAGTGGGTTTTACTTGCAGCTTTTTTAGTTCATTTAAATTGTTTTGTAAATAATATAAACTGTGAGATATGGTTATTAATTCTGTTGCCACAATGACAAATGGTCACACACAACATATCAGCAGTTTTCATTGTCTGATAGAATATTTAAAAATTCACTGGTTCTAGGAATGATAATTTTCTGATTACAGTGGTTAAACTAAGACAGTTTTTCAGAAACAATGTAGAAACATGTGTGATTCCTATTTGCTGTTGATGTTCTAAGTCAGTTTCAAATTTTATTTTTGTAGTCAGCTCCTGTAATTTGAAAGGAACTTTAATGTAAACTTTGTACATTCATAAGAATAAATATTGAAGATAGGAACAGTCCGACAAGAAAAAGTCTCCGTGTTTAAAATAGTCATTTATACTTCCAATTGCATTGTAAATTTCTTTTCAACTCTTAGTTTGCACAGAGTTTGTAAGCTTTTAGTGCTTTTCTGTACATTGAGTAGAATGAAAGGAATGTGTTTTTCACATGACAAAGTGAAATGTTTGTTAGTTTTGTGTGTGTAATAATAAAAGTCAGATGGGCAGCTGTGATTAGCATTTTAGAATATAGTGTTCAAGTGAAACTTGAGTGATGCTCTTCCAGTTTTTCATTCCTCTTCATATCTGTTGATAGGATCTGATTTTCTATGAAATTGTGGGAAAGAAGCCCTTCATCGATGGCAGCCGTGTTTCTTAGTATTATTGTGCACTCGAGTCACATATTTTACAGGGTGCTCTCTCTTCCTATATTTTTAAAAGAAATGCTGCAATATAATGTTTATAGAGAATCACTTTTAACTTATTTGTGTACGTATTTGATTAACAGATGAAACTGTATATCTTTGTAAATGTAAAATGTGAAATATCTTTCCAATTTAAGGAATATGTTTTAATAATTTTTTATGTGTACTTTGACTGAAAATGTATTTTTGTAATGTATTTAACCCTCTTGTGACTTTTAGAAATCAGGGTACTGTAAAACATGTTTTATTCATGTATGAAAATTAAGTGTAAAGAAAACATTATGTATATTGGTGGCTAGATCATGTTATGTTGGAAGTTATATTTACAGAGACTGAACAAGAAGCCATATTGGCTCCGAATTTTATTGTGGTGTTATGTTGCACCTGTACAGATAATTGCCAAGAGCACAAAATAGTCACGTGGTGTATGCTGGTTTTTCTTTCCCTTCTTTTTTTTATAAGTAGGACATAATTGTGATGTGAAGTAATTTAATTAAAAAGAGTGCTTAATTGTTAAAGTTGTGAAAAATGTAAATTTTAATTGAAATGACCTTAAGTATTTCTTTCTTTTCAGAATAAAATATTGTGCTTCCTGTTTTAAATTACTGTCATTCACTGCTGTAATAGGAATAAAATTCAGTCATTTCTATCCATTGTGTTTTCAAAAAAGTGTGAGATGAATCGTAATGTTTCACCGTTCCTCCTCCCCCACCCCCCACTCCCTCCCAGGCATTGATGAAATAAATAGTGCCATATTTAAACCACACATTAAATGCAGATGAACCAGTTCACATGAGCAACTAAAACACCTGGACACTAGTTATACATAAAATGAAGGTCAAATGTGTCTGCATGTAAGCTGAATACTTCATGCAAATAGAACTGTAAAAACTCACAAAAAGTAAACTGTTAGAAAATGTTTATAAATCAGGATAAAACTACCAGGTTCTTCTGTCCATACTACATTCATAAATATTCCTCAGAAAACAAAACTTATATTTGAACACCAATAGTACATAAATCAAAATCTTCTTTGTTTGGTCCAAACTGATTTCCTTTGAAGCAGATATTACTTCCATACAAAGTCAAGAATACTTTTAATATTGAGTATTGACATCAGATAACCACTTACAGCATTGGCACATCACCCATTTGACTAACAAAAAATATCCGTTGCTAGTTTAGCTCACATATAGTGACAAAATACATCTTCCACAACACAGACACAGACCAACAGCATTCGCTGTACCATTGTATATATATAATATTCGGTTAATGATGGAAAATCTCCTCAGAGATGATAAATTATTTTTCAAAGGAGATCATGACCGTGAATTACCTTTCCCTTCCGTTCCCATCCTTTTTACTTCCCTTCGCTCCCACCGGAAGAGAAACTGTGTCCCAAAAGCTTGTCCTTTTTCGTCCTTTCTCTTTTTTTCTTTTTCTTCATTTGTGTCACTATTGGCGGTACAGCACAAAGGTAAGTACTGGCCAGCCAATCTATATCTTTTGAAACATAATTTGTATATATAATATAGTTTACGACATAAGTACATCACGTCATCTGACACACAAATCTCAGGGTTTTAGCATGTTACACTTTATATAATACCTATATATAATTATTTGTGTTAAATGGAGTCATTCCAAATATTTTATGAATATGAATATAACTACTTTTAACCAAAACAAAAATTGTTAATATCATTATAAGTTGACGATCAGCAAACATATGATTATCAACTGCCATTTCTTCTTAAGAATCTTTGAAATGCATCGACTGTAATAGTAAACGAAATACAACGTGGGCCAATTCCGACCTTAAGTGATATGTTATACTAAATTCCATGATACATTCAACCTGAAATATACACCAGTAACAGTAATAAGGTGAGTTGGAGTATATTCCATTATTTACTTACAAAACAAATGATTAGTAAAAAATTTCAAAACAATTATGTATCATCACCACTTCTGTATAGCTAGCTGCACAGGAAAAGCCTAGCAGTTCTAGTCATCTTGTCTGTGACCGTGAGGCTCCAATCTGAGCTCCCATAGATTTACAGACATTTGATGTGTGATACATAGAGAAACAAAAAAACACACACACACAAAACCACAAGTGGTGGATGGGTTTGGGTGTATGTACTACCACTTTAGAAAAAGCAACAGCAGAACATTTAGAGGAAATACTGTTTTCTGTTGAGTGTTTCTATATACCATACATCAGCTATAGGTGAGTGGTTGTGTTTCCCTTTATGTTATGTTCTATTCCATCTAGGAATTTTCTTAGTCATTACATTAATAGTAGGAGTTCACAGGATTGATATTGCCAATTTGGCTTAAACTGTGAGAGAAGTAGATAGATGAACCTTTCAAATCCCTAAAATATTTTACCAATATATTTTGCAATTGGAAAAATAAAAACATACATGAAAAATTTCCGAGTATAGTATAAGTAAGTTATCAGCAATGGGTGAGTAAATGGTTTGCTAATTTTTCTAACCCGGATTCGATTCTCACTACTAATTACTTTTCTTTATCATTTTGTGTCATACCTTGCAATGTTAAACTTTCAGTTATAAAATTTAAATTTACTTAAACATTTCAATGCCCCTAATTTGCTATAACAGCAAGAATTATTGTCAAGAGAAGATGCAATTAAAACACTTTCAGTCAGTATCAATTCAGGGCTTTTCACCCCAATCATTGGATATGCTTGGTATGCTTAAAAATTGAGAGAGTAAAAACTATACTTGGAAATGAAGGATATTTTGGAAAAGAACCCTCGTGTCAGAAAATTCTTTCATAAAATGTGCATGGTATGAATGCCATTTATTGGTGATTATCACCATAACACATATACTTCTGTTAATAGGTAATTGCTAAAATTATTGAAACACTTATTTTAATTTAAAACTTCACTGAATTATTGAAATTATTTAATTATTAATTAATTACAGCTAAATAAAGTCTATTAATTACACATATGTAAACTGGTATGTTAAAATAAATTTAAATTTCATAAAATTAAAGCATTGGAAGGAATTCCAAGGAAGTTGCAGGAATGAATCTAGAGCCGTAAAATTAGCAGATGGTTGATTTACTAATAACTTGCGTATACAAATCTTTTATTGTGCAAAGAAATTGTTCACAAGTGTTTCTCTCTTTCTGTATTTTTTTATCCACTCAGCCAAAATCATTTAGGAAATTAAGAGGGTCATCTACCTGCTTCTTTTTGTACATTTTGAGCATAATTCAAGAAGTGCATGTTGTGACAACACTTATGCTATTAGCCATGGCCTTCTTCAGAATAGAGAGCATTCACAAAGACACACTTCACAGTCACACAATAGTCATCTCCGGTTACCGAACTCTTAATCACACATACAGTGACAGAATAGGAGGGGAGGGGGAGGAAGGAAGGAAGTTTGCATCGCAGTGCTGGGGATGGATGCAACATGGCATGTATGTATTAGATGGGGAGAATGATATGTAGCTTAGGAATGGAATGGGGAGGCAGGAAGGGTAGGAAGGAAAACATACATGCTATAATCAAAAATAATTTTATTAATAAGAAATTAATTAAAAAAAATGCTGGAATCATTGTCAGTGTTTGAATTGTTAGCTGATATTCGAATAAAAATTGTCATTTCTCTTTAATAATCATTGATCTTGTTAGTACTGTAACCAAGCTGTAAAAATAGCATGACAATACTTTGCCGTAAGTCAGAAAAAACACTGGGCGAGTATGTCGTTATTAAGGCTTGATGGGTGTAACTGAATAGGAGCACAACATAAATTACTTTTGGTACACTTCCTTAGTTTCACATGTGTATTTTAAACTTGGTGAAAAAGGGAAGAATTTTTATACATCACATTCATACAATTCATCTACATCAGCTCACAGACAGCAGATAACTATGATTATTCAAATATTTTGTGACAGATGGACAATCTATTCATCATTTGTTTCAAAGATGTGCTTAATAATCAGAGAAATAATTTGTTGTCAATAGCTTTATATCATATGCTGGGATTGGAAAAACAAAATGGAACATATTATTCATTTTTTAATAAAGGAAATATTATTGCTAATAAATTTTCTCACTCCCCTTCACATTTCTCACTCCTACCTCATGTATCATCACAGCATGCATGCTGTCACACGAGTGCGCGCGCACACACACGCGCACACACACACACACACACACACACACACACACACACACACACAATGGGAAAGGTTTAGGATAGGGGAGGTAGGAACTGTTAGGTGTGGAGAAAGGGGGGGAGGATGGATAATTTTGGGATCAGAGAATGTACTGTAGGTGTAATTTCCATCTGTGTAGTTAAGAAAGGCTGGTGGTGTGGCAGAGAATTCGGATGGCTAGGTTGTGAAGCAGCCAGTTCATGTTGTGCCACAGGATGGTCTGCCATATTTTGACCACAATTTGGCAGTGGCCATTCATCCCAGTGGACAGCTAGGTAGTGGTTATGACATTATAGAGAGCTGCACAGTGTTTGCAACACAGTTGATAAATTACATGGCTGCTCTCACAGGTGGCCTGGCCTCTGATTGGGTAGGATAAGCCTGTGACAAGACTGGAAGTGCTGGGTGGGTAGATTGGAAAGGACTTCCAGTGTGATCTTGTATATGATCCCTGTGGCTGGGGTTCAGGTTGGCATAGGGATGGCAGTTGGAAAGGCAAAGGAAAATTATTTTAGGAAGGGTGGAAAGGATCTTGGGCTGGATGTCTCATTTCTGGGCATGAGGACAGAAAATCAAAACCTTGGCGAAGGATGAAGTTTAGTTGCCCCGGGTGGTACTGGGTGACAAGATGTGTGCTCTTTTGTCACTTGTTACTGGTGGAAGAGGGAGGATTTGGGGGGAGATCTGGGGGGTGGGGGTGGGGGGGTTGTTTCTGTGTCTGTGAAGCCTCCAATGTATTGAGAATGAGAAAAAGTTCTTGCCACTGCAAATAAGCCATTACAGGTGGGGGGATTTTAATGTGGAAAGGATGCGACTGTCGAATGTAGGTACAGTTGGTGGTTGGGACGTTTAATATGGATGGAAATGTGGATGGATCCATCATGGTGGGTCGAGGAAGACCAGGGCAAGTGGGTAGGGGAGAAGGAGATGAAGGAAGGGGGATAAGGTGTCCTGGCCCTGAGGTCAGATCATGAAAATATCATGAAACCTTTACCATGAAAGGGAAAGTAGTTTGTTAGGTTAATATTGGTGAGGGTTATGAGAAATGAGGTATTGGGCTTGAATTCAAAGGGATGTTCAGAGAGGTAAGGCCATGGACACTTGGGATGTTAAAGTATAGAGAGATTGTGTCCACTCCATCAAGTGAGGATCCAGGAAGTAAAGAGGTGGGGATGATGTTGAATGATAGATTTTGTACTATTGGTTGATGGTATTGATTAGTGAGTGCTGAAATTGTTTTAGTAGGAGCACAGTAACCAGCCACAATATGAATCCAGAATCATTTGTTTTGTAGATCAGGGAAACATTTATATGGTGGGTGTGCAGGGTGCAGTTGGGGTGAGTAGGAATTTTGAGATGGGTTCATTCAGACACAACTTGTAGGTGGAAGAGTCAGAGAGTTGGTGCCCTTCTGCAAGGTAGTCACTGTGATAACTTCAATGGTGGAAGGCAATATGAACTGGGAGAGTTAGTGTTCAATGTTTGAAGTGGATTGGCTGTGATTGGAGGGATTCATGGCAAAGTATTTTTTTCATTGTAGGGATCATCAGAAGGAGAGTAGATCTTTGATGAGTCCAACATGGTTGAATTGGGCTGTTGGGCTAAAAGTGAAACCTTTGGATGGAATGGAAACTTCTGTGAGGTTAAAGTTTCTGGTGAACACACTAACCACAGCATTCTGGCACTAGAAGTTGTGGAGTGTTATTAGGGAGTTTGGAGTAATAATGTAAGATTGGGAGGTCAGCTAGGCAAGGTCTGGGTGCTATGAGTAGTTCACAAAGAGGAACACTGTGGGTATGATAAGAGTTGGATAATGGTGTGCCAGGGTGGAAGTATAATATCATCAGCCTGGAAAATTTATGGAGGTGGTGTTTGGAGTGATCGTCCAGTTTTTGGAAGCTAAGGGTTCGATCTGAGTGATTTATGTAGTTTGGGTTGCAAAGTAACTCTTGCAGAGGGAGAGGTGGTAGCTTACGTTTAGGAGTAGGTTGTGGGGGTGGGCTGTGGCCAGGGGAAGGGATATTTTTCTGAACTGGTGCTGATATATGGAGCAGAGTTGGTGTAAGGAAAATAGAAAATGATGGGAGAGATGGTGTCAGGAGATTGTGGGGAGCCTAAGGCCTTAGAGGATGTTCCACAATACACACCAGGCACATACACACAAGAAATCAAAATAATGCTCAAGAACGCAGGAATGAATGTTAAAGGAATGCTTTAGAAAACAATAGAAAATAGTAACAAAGGAAAATCACAGGGTTATAGGATGAAAAAGAGACCGTTATGCAAAATCTATAATGAGGACAGTTTACAACTAAATGCAAAGACAATGAGCTGTGACAATCACACAAAAAAGACACACAAATACAATACTTAAACTATTGGCCATTGACCTTCCTTAGAGAAGAGAGCATTCATACAGTCACACAACCCTCATCTCTGGCTGCCCCACTCCACTCTGAATCATGCTCTGTGGTGTAGGAATAGTAGGAGTGATGAAGGGAGGGGGGGGGGAGGTATAGGAAGGTTGCATCACATACACACACATTACACAGAATGAGAGAGAAGTAGGAGAGAGGGAATAGGAACTGTTGGGTGTGAAGAAAATTGTAGTTATTGTAGGTTGAGGCCTGGATAATTTTGCGATTGGAGACGTACTGTAAGGATAACTCCCATCTATGTAGTTCAGAAAAGCTGGTGGTGGGTGGGAGAATTGAATCAAGCATATGCTTGGCTGCAAGTTGTGATACAGAGTGGTCTACTTCGTTTTCGACCGCAGTTTGGAAGTGGCTATTCATCCTAATACATAGCTGCTAGTGGTCATGCCAATATAGAAGACTGTGTAGTGATTGCAGCACAGTAGGTAAATTACAGAGCTGATTTCACATGTGGTCCAGCCTCTGACTGGGTAAGTTGAGTCTGTGATGGGACTGGAATAGGAAGTGCCATGGACAGGTCTTGCAATGCGGTCTTCCACAGGGATATGATCCCTGTGGTAGGGAAGAGTAGTATTGGTGACAAGGGAAGTGCTCTTTGTGGCTAGCTGCTAGTGGTAAAGGTAGGATTTGGGATGTGTGGGGATATGGCATGGGAGACCTGTTTGTTGACCAGGTCTGTGTGGTGGTTTCTGTCTGTGAGGCCTTAGTGAGACTGTAACTAAGCAGGTTCTTACCTCTATCATCTTCTCGTTCTCGGTCTCACTTTTCCGGAAACACACGGTAACCGGGAACACTGTAATCGACAGGCTTACTACCACAGTAATAAATAACACTTGGACTTTTGGTTTCAATTACTTTTAATGCTTTCCTAAGTATCTATTTAGCTATAATCAATCATTACACCAGGTTCCTTTCTATAGTCTCCAACGCATTTCACAAGTCCGTCCCATCTTTCCGTCTTCCCGCCGCTTAGTAGCTTACTGTTCCCTTCACTTGTATCCTTCCGCTGGCCTTTCCGACTGGTTTTTGTACAGTACTTTTACATAACAGGAAAATAACTCATACTTTATAATTTACTTATACTAATTTGATACATTTTTCTTAAGCTAATTTAAATTGATATTGGACTTATTTTCTACTATTTTCAATATAAAAAAATGATGTTAAATAGGTAGGAACTATTTTATGCATAATGTCAAAACCCCGGATGTCCCTTTCCTTGATCTAAGTACCGTACGAAATTTGAAAATATTCCATTTTTTCATTCACATATTTGAAAACACGCAATTGATTTAAAAACTACTTTAGCCTGATGTCTTTTAATTAGCCCCTTTTTCAATTATGAACATTCACAAAAGTAGCAAAACTATGATCACAAGCCCTATCTGCTAACTTACAAGACCTTCAGCATATTGAGAAAGAGTGTTCTCATCATTGCAGATATGCTGCCCACAGATGACTAGGCTGTAAAGGAGGGCCACCTGTGAAAGCAGCCATGTATTTTACCAACTGTGCTGTAATCACACTGCATCTTTCTATATTGGCATATCCACTAATGATCTGAACATTAGGATGGTTGGCCACTGCCAAACTGTGGTTAGAAACAAGGTAGACAACCACCCTGTGCAGTGGAGCATATGCTTGAGTCCAATTGCTGCTTCACAACTTGAGCCATCTGGATCCTCCTACACACCACCAGCTTTTCTGAACTACACAGATAGAAGTTGTCCTTACAGTACATTCTCTGATATCAAAATTTTACATGACTCTGCCTCATTTTCTACATGCCCATCAGTTCCTACCTCTCTATTCTATGCCTTTCCAGTTTATGTGCTGTGCTGTGTGTGTGTTTAAGTGTGAACTTAAGTTTTAAAAACATTAACACACATGTGTTTGATTTGCTTTAGTACCCTTCCCCTCCTACCCTCTCCATTCCTAAGCTGAATCTCATTCCACACATATCGCATGTGCATGCTCAATAAGGCTGTGCTTTATCAATCGCCACCAATGTGACACTACACCCCTTCCCCTCATCTCCTCTCCCATTCCCTTACTGCAAAGCGTGATACAAAGTGCAGCAGCCAGAAATGATGGTTGTGTGTCTGTGAAGTGTGCCTGTGTGAATACTCTCTATTCTGAGGAAGGCCAATGGCTGATAACGTTAGTGTTGTATGTGTATGTCTCTTCTGGGTGCCTGTCACATCTCTTTGTATGTCCTTGCGGTGAGTTCAAAAACTGTCTGCCCTGGACATTACATTATTGGATTCTGGTTAATGGACTCTCTTCCATCATATAATGAGCTGTGCTGGCTCATTTTATCTATACAACATCCCTTTGTCTGATATTTCCTTGTTTTCCAGCATGGTAGCTGGTAGCACGATTGAAGATTGGTGTCAATTTTTTTACTTCAGCCATAACGGCTGTTGAGCACCTGGCATTTCCTGCTGCAAGTTTAGTGGTGCGTATGCATCGTTTCTGTTTCCTTCTATCACCGCTGAGGGTGCTTGTTATTTTGTTGCTCTCTGGTTGACTTTTTGTGTTGAGTGATTTGTGATTTCGCTGGTGCGGGCCGCAGTGGGTTTTGACGATTTGCGCTTTGTTGGTGGATTGAGGAAGTAATGAAGGGAGCCTTAGAATTGCACCAGTGGGAGTGAGGCTGTGTTTGTGTGGAAAGTAGTGCACAATTGTGTTAGGATAGCTTAGTGGTTGGATTTGTGAGTCTCCGGAACTACGGAAGCCCTGGGGCCGAGGAAACAGGAAAGACAAGCACCTCTCTTCTTATCAGAGAGTGATGACAATCGCTGGTGATATGAGAGAGTAGCAACCTGAGCCGTTAGTCCTGGCTCAGCTGTAAAATGCCTTGGTGGTTGGGGAAAAAGGCAGCTACCTTGCTACAGGCATGTTAATCGGCATGTGGAGAGGAGGGAGGCAAGGAATTTGATCACCTAGCATCTGCAGTCACATCCCTAGGAGATTCAAGATAAGTTCTGCCCATCTGTGCCAAATTATGGATTCTTGCCTTGCTGTGGTGTGACATTGTCTTTGACTCATTTAGATAGTAGGTGGTAGCTCAAGAGGGAAAATTGTATTTTAAACCTGTGTTTCCATATTTTATTGTGGCGGAATCTACCATCATGTTTGGAGGTTTCTTCAGAGATGATCGCTTATCCTTATGAAATTCAACATCTACTTTCTGCCAAGTGGCCTTTCGCAGAACTGAGGCTACACATTCTGTGGGTGTAACTTTAGTAACCTATTTGGGAGGGGGGTTGTGTTTGTGTGTGGTTCGCACAATGATATTTCAAGGGGACTTTTCCTATTTGTTCTTTGTTAACTGTTGGTTACTTGTTTGATGTTGGTTCTCTTCTCTGCGGTTCAGGGAAGGATATTGTTCCTCAGCTGTAGTTCAGGAGCCTCATTCTATCTTGCTTAAGGCTTGTATCTGACTGCCTTTCATGTGAAATTGAGGACTCTCGCTTACTTGCCAGTGACCCTGTTTACTTCTGTTTGCTGGCCGCGGTGGCCGCGGGGACTGAGGCGCTTCAATCATGGTCTGCACGGCCACTACGGTTGGGGGTTCGAATCCCCCCTCGGGCATGGATATTTGTGCCGTCCTAGTTCGTAAGTAGTTCATAAGTAGTTTGTAAGTTTAGGGACTGATGACCCCATAGTTAAGTCCCATAGACTGTACAAACATTTACTTCTGTTTGGGTTGGGACTCGGGCTTGTTCGCTCATTTAGCGGCCAGCCGTCTCCGAGTGTTTGTTGTTTTTAGCAGTATAGATATGTGTTGTGCCGTTTCACCATCTGCTGCGATCTGAAACTAAGATTTGTCTTGGCACATCTATTATTTATGGGATGAGATGTTTTGAAGTGTTGTTTGGACTCTGGCTCAGACTGGTTATCATATTACGGATGTATTATCTTAAAGGTTGTGTAGTCTTGTAATACTTCCGTAAATTTAAGAGGTTGACTGCAAAGTTTATGAAATTGTACATCACTTTTATTATGCTTTATGGGGTAGCCTGGTAATATGACTGCCCATGTAAAGCTTGACTGTGAAGTTTATGATATAGTGTGTCTCTCTGATTAATCCATTTTGTCTGTTATAAATTATGCAGTCCCGTAATACCTTTAAAAATTTAAAAGTTGGCTGCAAAGTTTAAGAATTTCATGTTCTCTTATTAAGCCAAATATTGTTTATTCTAAGCTATTCCTTCAAAATTAACAGGTGGTGAAGTTTATGAAATTGTGTGTTCATTATATTAAGCGGTGGCACAGCCTGGTAATATTGTAATATTACTGTCCTTGTAAGGGTGGACTGTGAACTTTGATTTTGTGTGTGTCCTTTTTATTAGATCATTGGTGTATTTGCAGTATGAGCTCATCATCAAAGGAAGAGTCACTAGACAGTAGTGTGCCAGAGTTAGTGGCACATTTCTGTGGGTCCTGTAGTGTAACGATTAAATGGTCGTACATTATGGCTTTCTGACAGAAGATAAGTGCTAATAACAATTTATTAATGAAACAGAAAACTGTGCCCCTGTAACATTGTTTATGGGGTGCAAGAGACTTTTACGCCTTGCTGAACCTTTTAACTACAGCCCTGGAGAATACGGATAGGAACATTGCCTTCTTTGCGAGTATCACAAATAATTTTGTAAATGCCAGAATGAAATTTTTATTCAAATTGTTGTTGATCGAGAAGGCAACATTGCAGTTATATTTATTATGAAGAAGTAATTGAATCTGATAGGAAATGGGTCCCAGAAATGAAATGGAGAAATATTTTTTCTTTTGGTCAGGTTCAATGGGAGTGCCAAGTGTTGTAATTCATCAGTTTTCTTTTTAAGGGTGTTGTCAACTATGGCAGGATCGTATTCATTATTAACTGCTATGGTTTTTATCAAATTTATTTTTTCCTTGAATATTTTTTACTTTCTTTTTTCTTTTACTTTACGTACTGGGAACTGAATAATTGTTCTGAAAAACGAAGGACATTTTGAAGGTTTCGTGCAGACATCTGGCTAAATTGTGGTAAGCACTGTTCAAACTGTTTGAAATAGGCCTGATCTAATGGTTAAGTTTGTGCACCTTGAACTGTGAATGAAGTTTATGGGGTTGAGAGTTCATATTAATGAGACCTTTTTTTTTTATGAAATGGCCTGAGCAAATATTTTGCATCACTGACAGTTGACCTGACTTCTTTTTGTAATTCTGCAGTCGGGTCCTTGTGCAGTTCTGAAATATTATTTTCATTAAAAAGTTCTAAGGGTTTAGAAACATATTCAGAATTGTTAGCAATAACCAAGGAACAACCTTGTCATATTTGGTTATTAAAGCATCTATCACTGTACACAACATTTTGAGACTGACACGTGTTTTTACTATGTTAGCTACATCAAAAGCAATTCTGGCTTGACTTGAATTTCCCATTTTTCCATAGTCAAGGCCAGTTTTTAAGTCAACAAGCAAGTTTTCTATTTCAGTGCTGTCTGACAGAAAGAGGTAGGGGGGGGGGGTAACATTGTACTATACACCTTTCTCAGGTAAGGCTGTTTCTTTTTGTGTAAAACTATTGTTAGTCTTATTTAAAATTATATTGGAAAAGACATGGTTGCTTTTCTTAAAAGTACTATGAGAAGACATTTTTGTAGGAAGCAGACAGAAAAGTTTACAAAGTTTCTTCTCATGTCTATGCATTATAGATTGTTTACAGATTTCTAAATGCTCATAATCTGTAGGCACAAATCGTCAAAATTAAAGTTATCATGAAAAATTTTTGTGAGCTCTAAGTACAAACAGTATGCCTCTACGTTGAGAGTATCTTTTTTAGTTTACAACTTTTTGATCTGATTGGAAATTAGATTTTTAATAATAGGTCTGAAAAACTGAGGATTTTTGTTGCAATTATTGAAGTTTATATAGGCCTTCGCATAATTAGGGATGTATAAATAGAAGTAAGAGCCTGATGTGCAGTTAGTTCAAATTCAAGTTCGAGTATGAGTTAGTTCAAGTTTGAATTCATTCAGTTGATGGTGTCTTACTTGAGGTTCGTCAGTTAGATGGAGCTAAATCTGAATAAAAGGAGTCGAGACAAATAGTGTTTCATTTGCATACCAAATCCACTAAATCTTTATGAATGATTTATGTGTAAATGAAAAATTAATTTTCAATGCAACTATATTGTAGTGTTCCCAGTAATTAACTAAAATTGTGGGATGCTACAATGGGATGTCAAAGTTGCGATCTGGGTCAGTCTTAATAACGACGTTGTCCGCAGCACAGTCATGGGCATTGCTTGCCTGTGACAAGCTGGGTGATGTTTCCATTAGTATAACACCACACAAGACCTTAAATATGGTCCAGGAAGTAATATTCCCTTACAACCTGTTGCTGCAGTCAGTTGACGAATTCCGTGTCAAACTAGAATGGTGGGGAGTACATTTTATTTGTTGTGTCCATAGGGATCTGAAGGAAAACAGGGTTGCCACCAGTGCCTTCATCTTGACTTTCGAGGGCAATTCATTGCCTGAGAAAGTCAAGATGATGATCTACCAGTGTGATGTAAAGCCCCATATTCCTACCCCTATGCATAGTTTTACATGCTGGAGGTTTGGGCATATGTCCTCTCGAAGTGATACCAACCCTACATGTCAGGAGACTGAATGTGTGATCCATCCAAATGTCCTTTGCATCCCTCCTCCAGTATGTGTCAACTGCAATGTGAGGAAGGTATCATGAGGGAAATTGTTTTGGCCTCAGCATACCTTCCTTACGAAGACAGCTCTCCTCCTTGTTTGGAAGTGAGGAGACTGATGGAAGCCTGCCATCGGCAAGGTGACGAACTGGTGGTGGGATGTGATGCCAATGCCCACACTCTATCGTGGGGCAGCAAGGACACCAACAGTAGAGGTGAGCACCTACTTGAATTTCTCCTATCTAAAAACTTGGAGATCCTGAATAGGGGTGATGAACCTACATTCAGGAATAGTAGAAGGGAAGAAGCAATTGACATAACTTTTGGTTCCATGATGATGGGAAGTTACGTCAAACAGTGGCATGTAGTCCTGGAGCCATCCTCATCAGATCACGTGTATATTAAATTCAAGGTTGAAATGGGAACCAGACAGACCATGGCCTATAGGAACCCCAGGAAAACGGACTGGGAGACATATAGGAAAGACCTTGACTTCAGCCTATCGGAAATTAAAACTTTGATAAGGAATCCAGCAGAGTTTGAGGAAGTAGCAGAGGCCGTAACCTCTGCTATAGTGACCTCATACCAGGACAACTGCTCAATCACCAAGAAGTGCACAAATAGGAGTGTGTCTTGGTAGAATTATAACCTGGAAATGCAAAGGGAACAGGTACGAAGACTGTTTAACCTTGCGAGGCACAAAGGACAATGGGCAAAGTATCGTGAGGCCCTTGTCAATTACAACCTTGCCATCAGACGGGCAAAGGAGGCATGCTGAAAGGTATTCTGTGAGGAAGTGGAGGGCACGGCTGCTCAAGCGAGACTTCATAAAATCCTCACTAGGGTACCAACTAATCCAGGAGGAACATTGAGGAAGGAGGATGGGGAGTATACAAAGACAGCACATGAAACGCCGGAACTGCTCCTCAAGACTCACTTTCTTCAATATACTCTGGGGGATAACTCAGACCAGAATGCGATTCCTGAGAGACAATGGTTCTCAGGTTTTCGCAAAGAGGACTGGGATTTGGCCAAGGAGTGTGTCAATCTCAGTAAGGTCTGATGGGTGGTGGGAACATTTCAACCGTTCAAGTCACCTGGCCCCGATGGAATCTTTCCAGCTCTCCTGCAACAAGCGGGAGAAAATCTTATTAGATTCCTATGCAGGTTATTCAGGGTTAGCCTAGCAGCAGGAATCATTCCCAATGCCTGGAGGGCAGTGAAGGTTTTCTTCATTCCTAAACCAGGGAGAATTGATCATACCAAGGCCAAGGATATGAGACCAATCAGCCTGTCCTCCTTCATTCTTAAGACATTGTAAAAGCTGCCCTTCGATTCCATGGTTAGGGCAACAGAGGTGCATGACCTAGGTACCACAATATGTAGGTGGACTAGGGCCATGCTCAGTGGAAGAAAGGCAGAGGCTACTATGATGGATGAAAAATGGTAATCAACACCACTAGGGGTTGCCCGCAAGGAGGAGTTCTTTCCCCTTTATTGTGGAATCTAGTGGTGAATGATCTCATTGGAGAATTAAACTCTAGGCAGTACTTTTGCCAAGGATATGCAGATCATCTTGTCATAGTAATACTTGGCAAATTTGCTGACACAGTAAAGAATATGGCACAAGGTGCTTTGGACATTGTGCAAGACTGGTGCAGAAAACAGGATCTGGGGGTTAGTCCTAAGAAGACTGTTGTTGTACCATACACAAAGAAGCATATACAACATTCAAGTTGGAATCTAAAGCTTTTCAGTGAAGCACTACCTGTGAAGGGGACAGTGAAATATCTAGGGGTTACCCTAGATGAGAAACTGACATGGACCCCTTACATCAGGAATATTTGCTCCAAGGCAAAAGGTACTCTTGTGAGTACCAGGAGAGCTTGTGGCAAAAATTGGAGCCTGAGCCCCAAGGGTATGCACTGGATATACGCCACAGTGATTAGACCCAGTATCACCTATGGGGCGGTCGTGTGGTGGAAGAAGGTAGAACAGCAGATTGCTGCTAAGGAGCTTGGTAAGGTGCAGAGATTAGCCTGCTTAGCCATAACAGGTGGAACTAGCAGCACACCAACTGCTGGGATGGAAACCATGCTGGATATGCCCCCATGACACCTTTGGGTCAAGATGGAGGCAGCTGCTGGTGCATACAGACTCAAGTCTGGCAACAACTGGAACTCTTTGGGATATCCAGAATCACACACTAAAATAGTGAGTGAGGTAAATATAGGGAAGGTTGGGGAAATGCCAGCCGACTATATTATAACCCCATACTGCTTCAACAAGCCTTTCAATATAACAATTGGAAGTAGGGAGCAGTGGGAGAAAATAGTTAGACACCATACGGAGGATATTGTCTGGTTCACTGACGGGTCAACTTGGACCAAGGTGTTGTAGCCGGGGTATATGGGGTGCAGCCAAGACTGGAGGGCGTCATCGCTCTAGGAAAACTGGCCTCAGTACTCCAGGCCGAAATCACTGCCATCAGGCCATGTGTGGAGGAGAATTTGCGTAGGTGCTACAAAGATGGTAGCATCTATATCTATTCAGACAGCCAGGCAGCCCTGAGATCACTGGCAGCTCCTGCAACAAGGTCTAAAATTGTTGCAGAATGTCACAGGGTTCTGGTGGAGCTAGGGGAAAGCAATAGAGTAAACCTATTGTGGGTCCCTGGCCACTCGGGGATCAGTGGCAACGAACATGCCGACAGATTAGCCAGGATGGGGGCAGAGACTCCATTTATTGGACCGGAACCTGTCTCCTGACAATCACCAAGGCAATGATCAAATTGGAGCTACGTAACTGGCTCAGAAGACAGCACGTAGAATATTGGACGAAAATCCATCAACAAAAACATGACAAGGTAATGATGCCAAAGCCATGTTTTAAAAGAAGCTCTGCTATCCTGGGTCTGAACAGGAGAGAGATTAGACTCATGGTTGAGTTGCTGACAGGCCATGGGAATTTCTAAAAACACCTACATACAATGGGAATAAAAGAAGAGGACCCTAAACGTAGGATCTGTGATGACGGTGATGAAACTGCATCACATCTAATCTTCGAATGCATTGCATTGGAGAATAAAAGGCACATAATATTTGGGACAACCAGACCCGAAGAAGTTGTGACTAATAAAGAACTGGTAAAGGGACTCCTTGCACTGTTCAAGGCAAGGTTGGCTTTACTAGATGCACAGGGAGTGATACCGCACAATAAACTTAGTTTCGGTGCGAGCAGTGGCAGGTAGGTCCAAGACTGTTTTGGCTTCCCTGAAAAAATCAATCAATCAATGTGTCAACTGTGGCCTGAATCACTCCCCTTGTTCACCTGTCTGCATGGTTCTGCATCAATAAATGAAAATCATGGAATATAAGACCCACAACCAACTCACCTACTCAGAGATAAAGCATACATCTGAAGCTCCACCCTGTGGGCCTGGTTAACTCCTATGCAATGTCTGCCTCATTGTCATCATCTACAGTGACTTGTTTACAGTCCATGCAACCAATGATAGTGGGTCCCTGGCCCAATCAACTAACCCTGCCCCCTTGACAGCTGAGGGCATTTCCTCTGCGGTGGCTCCCACTCTTTTCACCATGGGAGCAATGAACCCTCAAATATCATGGACATCAGTCCCCACCTCTCAGCGAGAGAAGGAAAAGCTTCCTCTGGCTCCTCTCACTAAATGCGGTCCCTCAGGACACCACCTTTTCTGAGGCTTCTTAAAGTGCCTCAAGGATCTTGGCTGAAGGCACAAGGATCCCCAACCTGCTGGTCAAAGGGCTTCTCCCTCTTCTTCTACACCTGACACCACTTCCAAGAAGCCCTCCCAGCCCCTCAAACCGAAGGGCAAATGAGAGGGGAGGTAAAAGAAAACAAAGAAATTGGCATCTTCGGTGGCTCAAAACCCACAGCTACCCTCATCTTCCCCCTGAGTCAATGATCTTGGATTCAGTGGGTTCGCAATGGAATAACCTTTTTCTTTTATCCTTTCAAGCCAATAACAATATCATACTCCAGTGGAGTTGCGGTAGCTTCACCCCCCGCTTAGCTGAGGTACACCAACTCCTCAGAACTTCATCTGCATTTTACATTGCCCTGCAAGGAACTTAGTTTCCCATGATGCGCATCCCTGCTTTCCATGGGTATCAGGGTTACTACAGGAATTGTGCACTGTGGTAGGTGGAATATGCACCTACGTCCTTACCTCTGTCTACAGTGAAGCTGTTCCACTCCAGATGCCTTTGCAGGCCATAGCAGTCAAGGTAAGGGCTGCAGTGGACATTACCATCTGCAATGTCTACCTCTCTCCTGATACTGAAGTCCCACAACATGTCCTGGCTGCACTGATTGCTCAACTACACCCTCCTTACCTGGTATTTGGTGATTTCAACACCCATAACCTATTGTGGGGTGGTTCTGTGACTACTAGCCGTGGTAGAGATGTCGAGTCATTACTATCTCAACTCGACCTCTGCCTTTTAAATAATGGTGCCCCCACGCATTTTAGTGTGGCATACGATACCTACTCGGCCAATGATCTTTCAGTGTGTAGCCTTAGTCTCTTCGCATCTATCCATTGGAGAGTACACGATGATTTGTGTGTTAGTGAACACTTCCTGATCATCTTGTCACTACCCCAGCGTCAAGCCCCTGAGCACTTGCCCAGATGGGTGGTCAATAAGGATAATTGGGACTTTTTACTTCTACTGCCCCAGTTGGTTCTTCCAATGCATTCCACCACAGATGAGATAATCGACAGCATTATCTCGGCCTTCTATGGCTGAGAGTGCAATCCCTCGGTCTTCAGGATCTCCCCGGCAGAGGACAGTTCCCTGGCAGTCGCCGGAGATTGCTAAGGTGATAAGAGGCCACAGGTGAGATCTGCAATGCCACAAGCTGCACCCATATATGGGAACCTCATCGTTTTTTAATGCCTTTGAGCCCAAACCCGACAGTTAATTGGAAGATGCAAGGAGGAATATTGGGAAAGGTACGTGTCGACCACTGTATCATGTACACATCCCAGGTGTGGGTGAAGATAAGACATGTATATGGCTACAAGTGTACTCTTAGTGTGTCCGGGATTTCTAAGAATAGAGCAGTTTGCACATATCCAGATGCATTTGCTGAACTGTTTGCTGAGCACTACACTCAGATTTCTGCATCTGCGGCCTACCCAACAGTCTTTTGTGCTCTGAAAGAGTGAGAGGAAAGAAATCAATTGTCCTTCTCAACTCACCACATGGATCTACACAATGTTCCATTCAGTGAATGGGAATTCCTCAGTGCTCTGGCACACTGCCCTGACACAGCCCCTGAGCCAGCCTGCATCCATAATCAGATGCTGAAACTTCTGTCACCCGAGTCTCAGTGACACATTCTGGCTCTCTTCAATAGTGTCTGGATTTATGGTACGTACACTCCTGTCACAGTGGCAAGACAGTGTGGTCATTCTGGTGATCAGACATGGTAAACACCCACATGAGTTGAACAGCTACTGACCGATCAGCCTTATCAACCTTCTTTGCAAATTGCTAGAGCATATAGTGGATCAGCAGTTGTGCTGTTTCCTTGAGTCCAGGGGTCTTCTGTCTCCATGCCAGTGTGATTTCTACAAGGGGCGCTCAGCTGTGGATAACCTGGTCCAGCTAGAGTCCACCATCCGGACAGCCTTCTCTAGATGCCAACACCTGGTAGCCATCTTCTTTTACTTATCTAAGACCTACAACATGACCTGGAGACATCACATGCTTACTACATTACATGGTTGGAGTCTAGAGGCTCGCTTCATGTTTCTATCCAGAACTTTTTATCTTTGCGTACGTTTTGTGTACAAGTCGGTGCCTCTCATAACTCTTTGAATATACAGGAGAATGGGGTTCCCCAGGGCTCTGTATTGATTGTTCCTTTATTTTTAGTGGTTATTAATGGCATAGCAGCAGTGGTAGGATAATCAGTCTCCACCTCTTTATATGCTGATTACTTCTGTTTATATTTTAGCTCTTCCATTATCCATTTCACTGAATGACAGCTGCAAGGAGCCATATACAAGGCACAGATGTAGGCGAGTCCCATGGATTTCAATTCTCTGCTGCCAAGACATGTGTTATGCACTTCTGCAAGCACTGGACAGTCCATCCGCATCCCAAACTTTACATTGATGGCTACTTGCTAAAAGTGGTGGAAACACATCGTTTCTTGGAACTAGTGTTTGTTGACTGGTTGACATGGCTCCATCATATTTTTCAGCTTAAATAGAAGTGCTGGCAGCACCTTAATCCTCTCTGCTGCCTTAGCAATACTACTTCAGAGGCAGACCGTAGTACTCTGCTACATTGTTATAAAGCTCTCATTTTGTCACGATTGGACTATGTTAACATTTCATATAGTTCAGCATTGCCTTCAGCCCTGCAGATGCTGGACCCAATCCACCATTGTGGAGTTAGACTGGTAACAGGAGCTTTCAGAACTAGCTATGTTAACAGGCTTCTTGCAGAAGCTGAGGCTATGCCACTACAAATCTGGAACCAGCAGCTGCTTTGTAACTACTTAGCTCATGTTCATGGCTTGCCTCATCACCCCAACCACCGTCTCCTTTTTCCAGTCAGGCCAGTTTCTATTCCACAGAATGGTGGCCTAGGTCAGGGATGACAGTTGGCGTTCATGCCTGATTACTCCTCAGTGAACTGTAATCTTTTTCACTACCTCCCCTCTTCCAGTTCCAATTGTGTACTCCACCATGGTGTACACACCGGCTACACCTTCATCTCAAACTGTCACAGTTTCCCCAAATACTCAGTTCACCCAGAGACCATTCATCAGCAATTCCTGTCTATCCTTGACATGTCACGGGGCTCAGAAGTGATTTACACTGATGGCTTGATGGTGGGTGGTCATGTTAGCTACACTTACATGCATGCAGGGCATAATGAATTGCACTGCTTGCTGGATGGCTGCAGTGATGTTGACCATATTTGTACCTGCACTGCTGGGGAGTCCTAGGTCATCTGCAGTGACTCCCTTAGTGAACTAAGAGCCCTTGACCATTACTCCCCCACCATCCTTTAATAATAGTCATCCAGGAGTTCCTCTATGCTGTCGAACAACACAGACGGTCAGTAGTATTTACGAGGGGGGGGGGCCAAAAGAAACTGGATTTTTGTCATAAAAAATTTATTGATGAACCTTTTTACAAAATTACTTCAGTCACCTTCAAAATACTGTCCATTACATGTGATGCACTTGTCAAGTCTCTTTTTCTCACTGTTAGAAGTATGTTTGGAACTCTTCAAGTTTGATATTGTCCAGTGCCCTTTGCAAAGCTGTTTTTACCACTTCCACATCATCATAATGCTCCCCTTTTAGCATTTTTTACATTCGTGGAAATAGGAAAAAGTCACATGGGCTAGGTCTGGTGAATATGGAGTGTGGGGAACGACAGACCACCTCTGAGATGTCAAATAGTGTGTCACTCGTAAGGCCGTGTATGCCGGACCATTGTCGTGAGGCAGAAACCAGCCACCTAATAGCCAAAGTTCCAGACATTTTCTCCTCACATCCTCTCGCAGATGCCTTAAAACATCCAAGTTAAAGTGCTGGTTGACAGTCTGGCCAGGGGGTATGAATTCCTGATGCACAATTCCATGGACATCAATAAAGACAATGATCATCGTCTTCACATTTGATCTCACTTGCCTTGCATTTTTTGGTCTGGGAGAGTTGGGAGCCCTTCAGTGGCGTGACGCTTGCTTGGTTTCTGGGTCATACCCATAATACCAACTCTCATCCCCTGTAATGACTATGTTCAAGAAGTTTGGCTCACATGCAATCTCCGTTTTCAAGTCGTGACACACATTCATGTGGATGGGTTTTTGCTCCTGTGTGAGAAGGCACAAAACAAATTTAGCAGAAACATGTCTCATGTGCAAATCCTCACTTAAAATCTGCTGGCACGAGCTCCAACTTATTCCTGTCTCTGTTGAAATTTGGTCGATCATTTGGCAACAATCCTTGTTGATCTTTTGATGGACCTTTTCAATGTTCTTCTCGTTTTGCAATATTGAGGGGCGTCCAGAATGAGCTTGGTCTTCAACACTCATCTCACCACGTTTAAAGTGCCCAAGCCGCTCAAAAACCTGTGTGCAGCTCATAGCATCCTCCTGGAAAGCTTTCTGAAGCATTTGGTGCATCTCCATTGCAGTTTTTTAAGCAGGAAACAAAGTTTCACACACACTCTTTGTTCTTTTAAAATTGCCATAATGACTTCACAGGGGTAACCCACCATCAGTCAGAGAAACACAATATCACACTTGCACGTTCAGCTCTACACTGACGCCCTCTGCACAGCTGTTTCATGAAGGTCTCTACTAATGCCATCTAATGTGAGAACCCTGTACTACATCTATGAATGGCAGCGCCCTCAGAGTCCTGTTTCTTTTGGGTCCACCCTCGTATCTGGACTCCAGGCCAAGTTGGGATCACAGGAAATGAACTGGCAGAGAAGTTAGCCAAATAGGCCACCCCTAAACATCTTCTGGAGGTCGATATACCATCTGCTGACCTACGGTCTATGCTACACAGTGGAGCCTCCGGTTTGTGAAATACAGAATGGCATACACTCAAAATGCCCAACAAGTTACGGACAATAAAGGAGACAACAGATGTCTGGAGGTCCTCTATACAGGCCCCTCACAGGGAAGCTGTCATCTTCTGCCAGCTCTGCATTGACCATATATGGCTGACAAAGGTCACCTTCTCTGTCGCAAGGACCCACCTCAGTGTCGCTGTGGCATCCATTTATCAATGCGCCCACATTTTATTGGATTGTCCTAACCTTGCCACCCAGAGGCAGAGTTTTAATCTCCCTGACAATGCTTCTATGGTTGATGCAGTTTTAAATTTTATTTGTGTGAGAAATTCCACATGAATTTTATTGATTGTCCAGTAAGCTATCTATCCTCCACTTACCTAACACTTTTAGGTAGGTGGTTTTAAAGTGTAACAGAGTGGCGAGATGTTCTACTTTTATTACTGTGATCACTCGGCCAAGACACTCTGGTATTATCTTTAAATCGTTCTTTTCTTTCTCAATGTTCTTTATTTGACTCTTTTATTTCTTGAAATGTTAAACCCTTTTCTTGGTGTATTTTATCACATTGTTTAATACAACTTTTTAGTGATCTTTCAAGGGACTGATAACCTTTGTTGTTTAGTCCCTTTCAAAATCAAACAATTCATCCACAACTGATTAAAGATGTTTGGCAGAGCACAGGAAAGCTGTCTTCTCAAAGAAGCCAGTTGCAAAGATATCACATACTATGTACTCTACTATCAACTTGGAGGTTGATCAGACACCACACAGCCCCCCCCCCCTCTCCCCACAGTACAGTGTACATTTTGATTGGATGTGGGGGTGAGGGTATGTGGAGAGACCAAGGCATTGGGTGGCACCTGTCTCGGCATGCACGTTGTTGTCAGTTCAACACTGTCAGGGGGCAGTGGTGTGGGTGGGTGACGGCGAGTCAATAGCATGTCCACAACAAAATCGATCATGTGTTATGGCCGACGGACAGTGCGGGCTTGATGTGAAGATTCCTGGGCAGTACCCAGTGGAGCGTAGATGAGCACCTTGGAGGGAGGCAGGAGAAAGGCTGTAATGGCTGTCATGATGACCTCGGTGGGAAGAGGGGTGTATTTCAAAAGCTGCCACTCAACACAGGGAGCAGGAGAGGGGACAGAAAATGAAAATGGAGCTGTCACAGATGATGGAGAAATTAGTGGCAAGAGGCATGGGGACAGTGTAATGTAATGGCATGAGCAGTCTTCTGGTGTAGATTCCAATACCATGTTCTTGCAACACAGCCCAATTCAATTGACATCCTTTTGTTCCACGTATGTGATTACATGGTATTTATGGCATGGTTTGATTTTATGTATGTATTTAATTATATAAAGATTGTAATCAATGTAACTTAATCGTAATTGACTGATAGGATTACTGCAATATATGTTTTACCAAAATTTTGTATAATGGAATATTCTAGAAAATGTATTGATCAGCATTGTTAGATAATCCACATTTTATTTAATTGCAAACTACTTTCAGCAAACATTAATCAAATATATATGAAACTGACGTAATTATGACCTTGTGTATTTGTTAAAATCGATTCTCCACAGTAATTCAGTTTGGATATATTGTTTTTGTCTTATTTATGCAACTTGTATATTATTATACATTTCACCAGTTTTTACTGTTCTAAAAGTAATATATAATGAAATTGTAAATTATTGTGATGTTTGAAACTGCAGTTCATTAATCTAATATTGGTTACCCCAAGTTCTCTGTATTCTAAAAGATTTAATTGTTATAAGATTTCATAATTAATCACAATAATGAGGTTATTTGTTGAAAAGCTATATAACAACCATCTTTGCAGCAAAGTTAGTTAGTATCAAGTTAGTGCTGAGTTAGTAACAAGTTTGTGAATTTCAGTATAAGACTGTGTCTGTGATCCCCAACAATAAACAAAAGTATATTCAAGGTTAATCATTTTTATTGAGCACGCCTACAAAGTCATAAAGCATGAAAATTTTTTAGTAATATTCCAACAGGAACCACAAATTCGAGGGAGGGGAGGAAGGAAGGAAAGAGTAAGAAATCTTGGAAGGGGTAAGGAGGAGAGAGAGAGGATAGTGTAGAGGAGGGGAGAGGGGAAACATAAGGAAAGGCAGGGAGAGGAAGGAGAGGCGACAGAGGGTAAGGGGGGGATCAGTGGAGTCTGGCTGAGGCTGGGGAGGGTGGGTTCGGGGTCAATGTTAGCTGGTTTGATGCGATGCACAGAACCAGTGGTGGGTTAATCATTTATGACCATAACATAAGTGTGTTCACCCTGCTTCAGGACCCAGTAAGGGTGGGAATAAGAGGGCAGGAGGGGTGGGGGAGTGGACAGCATTGTCCTGAGGAAATACATGAGAGCATGTCTTCAGGGACCTAGGGACATGTGGACAGGGAGGGGAATGACTGAATGGTGAGGGGGAGGGGGGAGTTCGGAGCAGTAGAGTCTGATTCTGTTGATGAAGGATGGAAGGTCAGAGGGAGGAGGAGGAAGAGGAGGAGAGGGCTGGACAAGCTTGCTGGGGAGGAACAGCTTTTGGCCATGAAATCAGCCACAGTGCCCTTCCAGTCATGTTTGTATGTGGATCAGAGACCTAGAAGGACCAAGGGGAGAGCCTCAACCATAGTGAATCATGCTATATAAGAGCCCCATTGAGTGTGCAGTACCATTGTTTAGTTAAGTCATTGACTGGAGGATAATAATCGGTAGTATTATATGCCTAATTCCAAAATGTTAACATAAATTTTGAAAGAGAGCTGAGTTGAATTGCCTGCCCTGGTCGGTGGTGATAACACCTGGGCTGCCAAAGTGGGAAATCTATGAGTGCACGAATGCAGGAGCAAGTGGTACAATCAATAGAAGTGAAGAGGTAGTGGAATCCATCGATCTGGTGAAGGGGGGCTGACTTGGTCGATTTGAACATGTTGAAAGTGGTCAGTGATTAGCTTGGTGAAAGCTTTGGTGCCAGAATGAGTGTGGAGTTTATTGAATATTTCTTGACTGAGGAAGTGAGGATTATAAGGGAGGAGCATGCCCATTGATTCATCACACCAAACCTCACACAAGACACTGGGGAAGCTGGTGTGGATGGGTCATGGAGAAGAATTAGTTTCATGAATGAGTTGCATTGTGTCCTCATCCACAGCCTGAAGAGTGATCAGATTAGAGAGATCTAAGTACCAAGGGATCCCATCAATGAGTGACAGAAAATTGGCAACAACATTCTCCATATCCTTGATATAACAGACATCTGTGGTGAGCTGAGAGATGTAGATGAAATAGCAGAACCTGTGTGGTGGGGGGGGGGGGGGGGACTGCACTGGAGGATTGGTGATAGCAGCAGCAAGAAGCTTGTGATCCATGAGGACATAGAAAGAGCGACCGTTGATGACAGAAGGAAGTGCATGATGGATTCATAGATGGCCAAAAGTTCCCAATCAAAGGTGCAGAGTACTTCTTTTGGGTGTTGCTAAGCTTCTTCGAAAAAGCTGTAAAGGAGATGTGACACCAATGATGGATTGGCTTAGAACTGGATCGATGGTGGTGTCACTTGGCTGCACCGGGTAAATGATGTCAATAATGATTCCAAGGTAGCAGCACGATTCTTTGAAAGTTGAGGGTAGTAGTAGATTTCTGATGTGGTTAATCTTCTTGGCGGAAGGGGGAGTATTATCACATTGGCAGAAACTGTGAAACAAAGGAAAAGCAATAAGAGTTAGTATAACTGTTGTTTGGTCTTGTTGAGTTTGATATCTGCTACAGCCAATGTTTCAAGGAAGGCCTGAACATGTCTCTTGTTTTCCTCGACAAAATTGCTGAATCCTAGATGTTATCAAGGTAAGCCAAGCAGAATTTTAAACGGAATAGTATCTCATTAATAAAGTGTTACCAAGTTTATGTTGCATTTTTAAGACCAAGTGCCATGAACCAGTAGTGATACAAGCCTATAGGAGTGGTGATGGCAGTCTTTTCAATGTCTTCAGGATCCATGGCAATCTGGTGATTAGCACACTTGCAGTCCACTCTTTTGCATCCACCATTGTATGAGTAAAATGTTCAGAACAGGGTAATTGTCCATGAGGGTACATGCATTGAGCCTGTGTAAATTCTCACAATATGCCAGGAGCCATCCTGCTGGGAACTAAATGAATGGGTGATGACCAGCTGCTGGAAGAAGGCTTAATGAACCCGATTCCAAAAGTTCTGAGATTTGTTCTTTAATGGCCGCCAGTTTCTCTGGGCAAAGGCAGTTCAGTTTGCTGGAGATGGGAGGCCATCAATGAGATGGACTTTATGTACCATGTAGTGTGTGTGAATGGCTGTGATAAATTTCACATGAGCTCCCAAACACTACGAGGTTTCTTTTTTGTGGAAATGTGTAGTTCACATAGTTTAGTTTTTTTTTCCTTACCTATTTTAGCTGCAAATGTAATTTGAGACCCAGTTAGTCTGTACCTCCTGCAGATTGACCATCTTCTTTTAAATACTCAAACTTCTTACTTTCCATAGACTGTTCTCAGGATGAAGATTAGAGAAAGAGAAAATGGGCAGTTTATCTATATACATAAAATGAATTTTTGTCTGTATGTCCTCTATAAACTCAAAAATGGCTGGAGCAATTTTGACACCCTCATTATACAATATTCATATTATCCCAGAGGGATACACGCAAGAACCTGTCACCCAAGTAAACAGTTTTTTCTTTCCATGGCATTGTAAATCATGTTGGGTACAGGTAGTACCCAATAATGTCTTGGACATGAAGTATATTAGAAATTGATTAACATTTTATTGCACCTTCAGATAAATCAATAAATGACGCTGCTTATCAAGCTCCGTACATGTGAACTCGTTAACATCGTAACATAGAATCCTTCAATACAATACCAAAATCAAAAGAATATACCACATTGTTTTATTAACACGGTCTATTCCAAGGTGTCGCACTTTCTGAATTCTGTGAATTCCTCGACCATATCTTCTCCTTGTAGGAACAGCAAGTATTTTGCAGACAAAAACTCAAAACAATACTTGCTCTCTCACCTTAATCCCCAAAATAAATGTATTTGTCCATCTTACATTGGGATATAGGAATGTAATGCAACTCATTACACTATAACCATGCCATTCGTGAGTACTGAGACACTATGGGGGGTGGCAGGAAGCATTTGTTTACATGCATGTTTGCTGTTTGTTGTGAGAGGGCGAGGAGGTGGAAGCGCCGGGAGGAAAGGTGTGGTGGGACATGAGTCACATGGTGTATTGGAGGAGTGGTGACTTGGCAGTACTCATGAGAGCCTAAGTAGGCCGAGGTACTGGGGTAGCTAGAGTTCTGGCCCAACAGGTGAACGTGGGGGAGACACACTCACATTGAAGCAATATGGCAGCACAACAAATTTTTTCAAGAAGTTCCTTGGGCAGCTGCACACGGGTTATGGCATGCACATGGTAGCAGAATTCTCGACCAGTGGAGCAAGAGATGGTCAAGGTGTGTGTAAGAAACGGGTAACACTAGAGTGACTGCTAGAGTGGGACACTGCGCAGACGGAGCTTCCGGGCAAGACGACTAAGTTTTGTTTACAAATGACCATGTACAAGTGGTGTGGGGGTATGGAACTGTCACAAGCACTGTTAAGCTTGTGCATGACTGCAATGGCACTGTGAACACTCGCAGGTTAACACTCAAAGTAACTTTGGAGTAGTAGCCCTTCCACAGTGCATAGTGGATGCCAGCTGCATCTCAGTGTCTTTAAGTCGGCGAATGATGTCCTCATTCTCACACCTCAGACAAAGCACTTGCTCACGTTCATTCAACCACTTTGACAAGAGCGACAGTTTGATAGTATCAAAGTCTCACCGGCAATGTTTTCCTTCTCATGGCACAGTTTAATCACTTTTTTATGTTCACGGAACCACTTCGGCAAGAATGAGTTGAACTCACTGATTGTTTTGAAATGCTTACGGACAGTTGGTGCACAAGCAGAAGAAGAGTCATAGCTTGACAGAGCATAAGAAAAATGTGTGTTTGAAGGGTGATAGAACACTGAACGTTGCACAACTTTGGATGAGAGAGTTTATGGTGCATTAAAAAAGCCATGCCTTCAATAGGTTCCAGTACATCAGCCACCAAAAACTGCCAATCAAATTTACACTTTGATGGCAAATTAACAGTAAAAGTCATTGAACCCACACATGGCAGCTGAGTGGCATTAATGGCATGAAGAATAACACTGTGAGGGTGCAGGGGCAAGTAGCCATTGAAGTAGGTAGCAGAGATACATTGACACCAGTGTCAATGAAGAAGCGTGCTTTAGTGATACAGTCACATAAGTACAGGCGTTGGAAACTGAATGAAGCATACATAGGTGCCCGGTTTTGTCAGGGCATGAGGCGGCACCTTAACACTCCTGTGCTCTGTGTTTGTGTGAAGACACAGTGAATGACACTTCCTTGCTGCATCACCAAAATGGCTGTGATAGTAACAGTAAGGGTAGTGAGGAGCCTTTTCCTGTGGAAAGTGGATGAGCAGGGCAGTGACAGAGGAGCTGTCAGCAGGAAGTGCTGTAGGCTGGGGCGGAGACGTGAAGCTGTCACCCGTTCTACATGTAGGCAAGTGTCAGTTCCCGGCTGCCTGCCCCTCGGCTTCTTGTTCCATGGGCAAACCCAACTAGCAGCAGGTAGGTGCTGCAGGGGCTGATCCATGACCAAAAAATGTGGTTGATGGGCTTCGTGAAGATAAGCATTGTACACGCTGTCGGCAATGTGGATGAGTTCACTCAGCGGTTGGAGGATGTACTGTGAGCAGAAGTTTACTAGACCAAACAGCCATGAGGGTGGAGACAGGCTAGTCATGTTCACTGACTAGGTGGTGCCATAGTCCATAGTTGCAATGGTTTTTTTCTCACCTAGATGTTCTCTGTGGATGATGTGCCCTCTCGATCATAGTCTGATTGGCTATGGAATACCGATTGGCAGAAGGGGGGAAGGTTACTAGGTCACATAGTGAGTTGAATTTTCAAGTCAGTAATGGTTAAAGATCTGCTGTGAAATGGCAAGTCAAGTTGTGGGAGCCTGGAAGGAAGAAAGGTGGTAGTTTGGGAAGGCATCCAGGAAGTGGTGATGGTGGTGCATCTGGAAAATCAGGTAAGGGATTGATGCTTACATGCTGAGGCGTTGCAAATGAACCCACTGCAGCAGATGTCCCTGGTGGGCTAGCCATGGAAGGAAGAGGCATGCTGTTGCAGAAGCCCAACTTGTCCGTGACACCAGCGTGTGCCATGACAGCAAGCGGATGCATGAGTGAGACTTGTCCTTGTGTGTTAGCCACATGATATGACAGTAGTGACTGTTGTATTCACGATGCAACAGGCACATCACGTGATGCTGGTAGCACATGGGAGACACCAGCACTTTGGGAAGAATCTAAGTTCAAGAGTCAAAATATTAATTCTCATTTGCATATTTTGTTAAATGCAAATTTCAAGAAACACATAAACACATTAAGCTTAATAGTTAAAACCTAAATGTAATATTTTAATCAATATATTTTGGACTACTTCAAGAATAAATGTGTGTTTAATTAAAGACTGCAAAACTTTGTCATTAATCTTATTACATAGTTTGATGAAAAAGCTTCATGTGGAAGCCATGTTACTCTTGGACCGTCCGTCATAGTGATGGCTGCTTTTGTGTATGGAACATAGTTTCCCAAGTATTTTAATCAAATTGTAAAATGATTATTGTTTATGGAAATAAACCCAAGAACCATCATAAAGTTTATTTACATCGAAACTTCGTTTCTGCTCCTGAAACAATTTTTAATACCACAGACTGAAGGAGATCACTAGCTGGCCACAGAATCAATGCTAAGTAAAAGACTATTTTTATTTGTACTTGTGTACCTCATCTATCTCATGTATTCATGAAGTTTAGTTAGACGCAGTACCTGAGTGGCACAACTAGTAGGAACTATTATAGGGAGTGGCAAACGGGTAATCACACATGGAGCCATGGGACTCAGATCCCTTTTGTGCAGTTTTTTTACACAAATGCTGTTTTAGGAGAAGGCAGGAGAATGGAAAATATATGCAAGTCCAAAAATATATAAAAAGTGATAAAGTGAAGATTGCGATACCAAAAGTAAAAGGGAATTGGTGAACATAAGAGTGGAATGGACAAAAATGGCAACTGACAAAAAAATACAATGGGGGATGATGGTGGATATATGAACAATCTGATTTCAGCCTCATCGCATGCTTGTGACAAGCTAAGTACTTTCTCTGTCTTTTCATTAACAAGTGTAGTCACTATTTGTGTGATAGGTGTTACATATGTACTGTGTACATTGTCTTGAAGTAGACATAACTCGATAATGGCAGATAAAGATGTAGTAAAAACTGAGGGTGAGGACAATACTCTGGCTTCTGACTTTGATAGTGGTGTAGGAGTTTCTGGAATTTCAAGCACTACACGGATCGCAAATGTACAGCCAGGCTTAGTTACTCATGTTTTGTACAGAACTAACAGTGTAGTTAGCAACATGTGATATTAAACCAAGTGTATTAGACCTGTTGTTACAAAAGTTTGAACAGCTAAATCAGAACATTAGTTAGACAACTGCTTCGCGGCCTGGCTATGGGAGGTCACAGCCTTCAATGACAGCAGAGAAACTATCTATGCGCCACCAGCTGGTGGTGTGCTATCAGATGGCCACCAGAGATGAGCCGCATTCATTCTGTTATTGTACACTGTGGTGAATAAAGTGTTTGTTCCAAGCGGTGTTTACTTTAGTGGTGATGAGGTTATTGGTCATGTGGTGTTCCTACCGGAGCCTTGTAGAGCAACTTAGTGGTTTGCTGTCGAATATTCAGTCATTGCCAGATGTTTTGGCTAAACATAATGCCTCCCTCACAGTGTCTATTGACACCTTGACTAGGGCTGTGTTACAAGAAGCCGGTTTGCGGTCTTCTGTACTCATGCCTTTGTTTCCACCCTTTGACAAAACTGCCGAGGATTGGTCCAAGTATGAGCAGCGCTTGCAACAGCACTTTGTCACTTTCCATGTATGTGATGATGGTAAGCAAAAAGCTTATTTCTTTTCATGGCTCTCGCCTTGTCTTTTTAATTTGTTGGGTGTTGTGGCACTTCTTCAGTCGTAGATACTGCTTGCCTTTTCAGGTATTTATTCCCTCTTTGTGGCCTATTTTGTCACCATTATCACATGATGTCAGCTTGCATTTCCTTCTACCATTTGCGTAAACAGCCGGGCCACACTTGGTGCACAGAACTGCAGGGCTGGCCTGTCTTTGCCAGTTTCAGTTTGAGCAGCATGAGGATGGTCCGCAGTGTTTTAATCTGTTTTGCTCCGACCTGGACGTTCGCAAGCAGGCTCTTGAATCTGACAACCACTCTTTAATGGAGGTTTTGTGTATTTCATGTGCATTCAAAGTTTCTGGCTTTTGAGTCTCTCTCAGCTATGTGCGGAATTTGCATCTTTGTTTGCACCGGGTCTTGGATGTCCTAAGAACTTTCAGGCCTCCATTACCCTTAAACCTATGCCTCACCCCATCTTTTGTCAGTCTTGGTCCCCTCTGATCACCCTATGTGGTGCTGTTAAAACTAAATTAGATCACCTGACAGGTGAGAGTGTTTTGCTTCCTGTTCAGCTATCAAGTGGTCCTCACCTCTCATTGTCATACGCAAGCCCTCAGGGTCCCTGTGACAAACTGTGAATTCCCACCCCATCATTGATTCTTTCCCGATGCCTCGCCCGGCGAAATTGATAGATCTGGCAGAGGTGTATTTTTAGTTTTGATGACAAATCGAAGAAGCTGCTGGTAATTTCTACACTATTTGGCCTGTTCCAGTAACAACAGTTGCCATTCAGGGTGGCCAGTGCTCCTGCAAATTTTTTGGAGCAGTTGCTATCGCCAGTACCCTGTTGTGAGAACTACATAGATGATATTGTCGCATTGAAATTGAAGCAGACTTGACTTCGAAGGCAGGGTTGTAGAGTGAACACAGCACTTATACTGAAAGCAGCTTTATTGCGAACTGAAATGTACATGCAGCACTGACTGCTTCTCGGGCAGAGTGCTCTGATATTTGTACATAGAAAGAATGTACCAGAAAAAGAATAATAGTTAACATAAGAAACAAGTAGAAATGACAAGTGAACATAAGAAACATGTAGACCATTTTGGAAATTACAAAGAAATAAATTTTTGCTGGTGGACGGGTTTGAACCGGTGACCTTCAGTTGTTGTTGTTGTTGTTGTTATTGGGGCTTTAGGGCGCTCAACATCGTGGTCATCAGCACCCATACTAGAAAGAGATGAGTCTAATACCACTAAATGGTGCAGGAGACAGGCAAGAGAAGAGACAATGCGACCTTCAGCACTGCAGTCTGTGCCGCTATCCCCTGCGCCACGCCAGCAGTCGTTTTACATGGGGTCTGCGGCATTGCTCCCTCTCCTGGAAAAACAGTGACCCGCTGTTATGTTTCCTTTGGAGCCAGCTGCAATGTCCTAGATCTTAACCTTGTGATGGGTCCTCTGTATGCAGTTCTGGAGAATCCTTCCCTTCTACACGATTATCGACGACAGACATTCCTGTCATGACTTCATCAGTATCATTACCGTCCATAGAGTCCTTTAACAAGAAGCCATTGTCACCCTCCTGCTCTTCAGGATCATAGTAAGGCTTCAGCGCAGGACGTGAACAATGTCTCTTCGTTTTTGTCGCTTCGTTGATAGCTCATAATTCTCAACTTCGTATGTGACATCTGACAGACAACATATGACACGATACGGATCAAAGTATCACTTGAATAACTTTACTGATAGTCCAACTTTCCATACAGGGGTAAAAATCCATACCAGATTGCCTGGGCTGTACACAACAGGTCGGTGCTTGTCGTTATACCACTGACGGTCCTTCTCCTGGGCATCCAGTGTCCGTATGCGAGGTAGCTGTCTTGCTTCTTTGACCTGATGATGAACTGTTTCACATAATCATACTGCGTGTCGTCCGGTTGGAATGGAAACAGCGTTTCCATTGTTGTCCTATCTTCACTGCCATGAAGCAGGAAAAATGGCGTGAAGCCTGTGGTGTTTTGTCTTGCGGTATTATAAGCAAATGTCACGACTGGCAGTATTGAATCCCAATCCTTCTGCTCAACATCGACAGCATATCTGCTAACATCTTGTTAAAACTTTCTGTAAGACCATTTGTCTGAGGATGATATGCAGTTGTCATTATGTGGACAATGTTGCAACGTGACATTACCTCTGATACTAATTTTAACTGGAATACTTTTCCACGATCAGATATCATCAAACGTGGTGTTACATGCTTCAAAATAATGTCTTCTACAAGAAATTTTGCAATCTCTGGAGCTTCTGCAGTTGGCACATGTTTGGTGACAGCGTAGCCTGTGAGTTAGTCAGTGCAGACTATTATCCATCGGTTATCATTTGTTGACTTCGGGAAGCTCCCTAAAAAATTGATCCCAACTCGGTGGAATGGAGCTGCTGCAGGTGGAATCGGTACGATATGCCCTGGAGGTAATTGTGGCACATGCTTCTGTTGCTGGCACTCTTTACAGTGATTCACATAGTGCTTGACATATCGGTAGAGACCTTTCCACCTCCACCAAACAATGTCGCATTGAAATTGAAGCAGACTGGACTTCAAAGGCAGGGTTGTAGAGTGAACACAGCACTTATACTGAAAGCAGGTTTATTGCGAATGAAACGTACAAGCAGCACCGACTGCCTCTCGGGCAGAGTGCTCTGCTATTTATACACAGACAGAATGTACCAGAAATTAGAAGAATAGTTAACATAAGAAACAAGTAGAAATTACAAGTGAACATGAGAAACACATAGATCATTCTGGAAATGTTAATTACAAAGAAATAAATTTTTTCTTGTGGACAGGTTTGAACCGACAACCTTCAGCACCACATTCCATTATGCTATTCCCTGCGCCACACTGGCAGTCAGTTTACGTGGGGCCTCACAGCAATAGTGTGGTGATGCAGTCCACCGCTGCTGACCATATTACCAACCTCTGTTCCTTGTTCTTCATCTTGGAGGTGGCTGGCGTCCACTGTAATTTTCATAAATCTTCCTTCTTCCAGCCGTCTATTGAGTGCTTAGGCTATGAGGTTTCCCGGTCGGAAATGCACCATGTGGCCAATCATGTGCGTGCAGCTGCGGAGCTTCCCCATTCTTCTTCCACTTAAGAACTTCAGGTACTCCTTGGCAAGGTCACCTATTATCATTGCTTCCTCCGGCAGATGGCCACAGTGCCACACCTCCTCCCCCCGCCCCCCCCCCCCCCCTGCACCAATTTCTGCGTAAGGGTCTCCTTTTCTGCTGGCTATGGCTTATGTGAATAGGCTTTCCAAGCACTTGAGTTGTCCTCCTTGCAGCTCCTTGCCTCGCTGCATACACTCCAGGGTTCCACTAGTGGTGGCAGTGGATGCCTCCCAGCACAGTGTGGGGGTGGTGCTGGGACACCAGTCCCTAGATGGATCAGAACGCCTGTTGGTGTTTGCAACTGAAACACTTACAGAGGTGCAGTGCTGATTTTCCCAGGTGGACAAGGAGGCCACAGCAATCGTTTTTCCTCTCAAAATGTCTATGTGTATCTCTATAGGTCCAAGTCACCCTATATACTGCCACTGCCTGCTAGTGTCATTGTTCCACCCATCGGTGGCTGTTCTGGATAAGATGGCCCATGATCTCCAACATTGGGCCTCGTACCTATCCTGTTTTCATTATGAGATAACAATACCGGTTGACGGCTCATCACACCAACACTAAACCCTATCTCACCTCCCGGTAGGCCCCAACTTGGTATTTGATGCAGAAGAACATTAGTGTTTGACGGTGGAAGAGTTGGCAGCCACTAGTTGATGGATCACAGAAAGAATGGCGGCTGGCCCTGTCTCTGTGTGGTCTTTAGCTGGGTGCAGCAGGGCTGGTCTAAGCATCCTCCGGTTCAGGCATTGGACCCTCTTTGCAATTATTCACCACCTTATCAACTACAAGGTATTCTACTTCTATCCATGAAAGATGGCTCTCACTGAGTGGTAGTTCCAGTGTCGTTGCACCACCGAATTCTAAATCTTCTACATTGGGACCACTTGGGTGTCTCCTGCACAGAGATGCTCAATCATCAGCATGTATATTGGCCGGGCATGGATGGGGACACAGCTCGCCTCATAGCAGGGTGCTTATCTTGTGCTTCCCAAAAACCAGTACCTCGTCCATCTCTCTCTCCATGCCCTGCTCCATCCACACCATGGTAGTGAATCCATGTCCCTTTTATGGATAGCTACTGACTTGTGGTCCATGACGCATATTCAAACTTCCAATTTCTTGTTCGCCTGGCCTCCACATCTGCGGACATGACTATGCACTCACTGTTGAAGATATTTTCTATTGAAGGTGTCCCAGCTGTGTTGGTGACCAATAACTGGCCGAATATACCTCACAACATTTTTCAGGACTTTTTTTCTACCCATGGAATCTGTCCACCCTTGCACCCATAGTCCAATGGGGTGGTGGACAGATTTGTACACACCTTCAAGGCTCAAATGCATAAGAACATGTTGCATCTTTTGGTGGTGGATGCCCTCCATAGGTCCACCCTGGCTGATTTGCATAGGCCCACCAAGCTTCTTCACGGCTGCCCTCATCCTCTCCCAGCTTCAGTACCACAGTCTTCAGCATATCAGCAGGGGGAGTTCCTGCCGCGGTTGGGGCCCACTTCCCCACCACAGCCCTGGTGGCCAGCTCCAAGGAGAGGACAGTTCCAATCAGCAGCAGTGGAGGGATCTTGCTGCCCATTGACACGGGCCAGGATTTTCCAAAGGAGGTGTCTCCGGAAAGGGGTTGTAGGATCAGCTAGTGTCACCTGTGCTGGGAGCGGCGGGGTCATCGCTTGCAGGTGCAGACCCCGCAGTACACAAAGAGGCTCCACCTGTGTGAGGTAGTTCTAGTTAGGGAGCTGGTGGAGCCACCTGCAGATCAGATGGAGGTGGAACCAAGCTAGCAGCCTGAATTCTTTGCAGATGATCCAGGATACACCCCCCTGCCCCAAGGGAGGTGGGATATCATGGCCTAACAAGCCATTAAGATCACACATGCCTGTATCACACATTGTCGACATGCGCCATCCTGGCTGCGATAGTTCACGGCCTGGCCATGGGAGGTCACGGTCATTGATGAGAGCAGAGAAACAAGCTGTGCGCTGTCAAATGGCTGGCAGAGATGAACCACATTCATTCTGTTATTAAACGCTGAGGTGAATGAAGTGTTTGTTCCAAGCAGTGTTTACTTTAGAGTCAAAGTAAGTAATCGAAACTGTCAAGGCAAAATGCAGAGTATTGTACCAGATAAACCTTTAACCTTAGTAGCCACAGATTTATACGGGCCACTACCAACTGCAAAAGGTGCCTATAATTACATCATAGTACTGGTTGATCTTTTAAGAAAAGCTACAAGTAAAGCAGTTGCAGCAATAGTAGAAAATAAATATATTTCAGATGTTGGAAAACCTGATAAAATTGTGGAGTTACATGCTTCAATGAACCAAAATCAAACATTTTAATATCTGTCTATAATATATCCAGTAATCCAGCTGAAAGATATATGCGCAAAATAGGAAGACGTATCAATAATGGAGGATAGGTAATAGCTCACCACAAAGAGGCTTGCTGAGCTGCTGACAGACAAGAAAATAATCACATTCACATAACTTAAATCTTTGGCCATGGCCTAAGAAAAAGAAGCACATATATTCACAAAATCATTCAGACAACTATACACACACAACTATCATGTGCGGCCACTCCAGCAACACAAGCTAGACTGTGAGTGAGGTGGGGAGTGGAGGGGGAAGGCTGCTGGGTAAAGGTGGGGATGGACAGTTTCTAATTGCATGATGGATGTTAAAGGCGGGAATTTCAATTGTGGCAATGAATACAGTGAAGGGAAGGGACGGGAAAGGATAAAAGGGAGGTGTAGAGGAATGTGGGGAGGGAGTGGGGAATTTTGAATAATAAGGAAAAATAATAATAAGGAAAAATAAAGTTAGGAAAGGTAGGAAAGAATAATAAAAATAAATAACAATAAAAGTACTAAATTAGCGGGATATTGTAAGTGGTAATACACAGTTTATGGAAGACATGGATACAGCGTAATGGGTGGGGAAGGAATGGGGAGGGGAGATGTTAGGCATAGGGTGTAGGGATGGGAAGTTATCTTACGTTGAGGACAGGATGGTTGTGGGACCGTAGAATGTGTTGAACCTCTGCTAAATTCGAATTCCCACCTACCATCTTAACATCTTTGCCTTGCTTCTCTGGACAGAGCCTTTGCCTCAATTGGTATCTCTGTCTAACTTCTTAACTTCTTTGCTTTCTACAGTATGTCTGCCTAAGTGTACTTGTGTCTGTGTGAATTTGTGGGTGTGTGTGCATTTGTTTACCCTCCTTTTTCCCCCCAAGGTAAGTCTTTCCTGTCCCGGGATTGGATTGACTCTTTACCCACTCCTTTAAACCCTCATCATTTCCTTTTCCCTCTCCTTCCCTTCTGCCTGACGAAGCAGCTAGGCTGAGAAAGCTAGCGTTTTGTAAGATTACTGCCCAATAGAAATATTGGTAATTAATAGCATTTGATAATTAAACAGTATGAAGTTAACTGCAAACATTGACCATGCCAATGCACCAAATGTTACACAATTGTAATATTAATAATTATGGTAGCAATGTATGTACGCAGTTGGGTGACAACATTTATAGTTAGGCCATAGGCAGAAATTCTCCACATTGAGATTTGCTGTGTGCTTGTAGCTGAGGGGAGGCGGTGAGCAGGCCGACGTTGGTGGCTTGTTCCAGCTTAGGATTTTCCAGGCTAGTTTCCGGTGAGGGGAGAGGGGGTCAATGTCGAGTGCCAGGCGCAGTGCAGTGCACAGCGTGAAATAAAATATTCTAATACTACTTGCATTTGAAGTAATACGATGCAGTTAGGAACCTTTAAGGCCCTCATTACAAAATAGCCTGTTGACAAATAAACAATACATTAGCTGATATAGTCACATCTGGCGTAATATGTTTAATTGACAATGAAAAGTAATAAATTACCAATGAATACAATAGAGTTACACAACTAGCATGGCAATGTTTGTTTATAAAAATAATATATTAACTATTTCTCATTTTATTTTCAATTAATCTTGTGTATTTTATCTTGAAGTATTCAGTTAAATCACTTATCGGTGATATAAGAAATTGCACGATTATAATAAATAGTACAAAGGATGTTTATACCAATATAATGTAATTATTTTGATTTTAAATAAAGTTTCAGAAATGTATTGGCTGAGCACTGTACATTGGCAAGTCGGTTAGAACAGCTCACATGGGGAAGTTGATGACGTAGGGAAAAAACCCGGCAGTTGGGCTTTTGGCGCGCGCGCGGACACCAGGAAGTGAGGAGTCAGAAGCGAGTGGTATAGCTGGCCGGGCGGCATCGCTCTGCACGGTTGGCATGTGGATCTCAAGGTGGACACATAGATTTTTGTGTGGCAATTACCAGGAGTGGTTGCTCATCGTAGACTGCACCAAGTTGAAGAGTGCTACTGTGTGTTGTGAATATTTAGCCAGTGGAACAAGGTGTGCATCGCATTGAATGTGTGTTTTGTTAATGTAACACGTGTCATCACATAGGCATGAACATAAACGGTATTTGAGACGGCACATGGTGTGTAACAACTTGCGACAAATATTCATTTTGTCTGGGGGTTCACGAGCTATAACTTTATTAAGTAAATGTGTCGACGTACAGACGTATCAGCCACAGGTTTCTAATATGGTGAAATATACAACATAATGTGAACTTTCACGTGTTTTCAAAAAATAGTAGTTAGTACACCCTTTTCTCTCATGAACTTGACTTTATTATGATTTTTTTTTTTGTTAATCATATGCAGGGAAGGAAAGCTGCAAATGTGTGATATCATCCCCTAGAAAACGAGTCAAGCAGTAGCAATCGCAGTTCTTGTGTTTTTGCATGTTTAGGAACTTGGTTGGCAGTTGGTGGTTGTGAGTTTTAAAAATTATACTTTCCCTATTTAAACTCTCACCCCGATCTTCACCCTCGCTGTTTGTATGTATGTGTGTTTATTTGTTACTATCACTGCCTGTGCTCCTTCACCTGGTAAGTAGACTTCATCTTTTTTTTTTTTACATATATTTTCCTGTTAGGAATTTTTTCCTCTATAATATTCAAATGTATTAAAATGTTTATTAGTTATTTATATCTTGAAATGTTATTGTATATACAAAAATTATTACCTCAGAAGGAGAGTTCACTCTTTGGCTGTCAAGTCTACAGCATGGTATTTCAAACAGAGGATTGGAAAAGGAAATTGGTCATGTCCTTTCAGAGGAACCGTCCAGGCATTTGTCTTGTGTAATTTAAAGAAAACCTAAATATGGATGACCAGAGGAGGAATTTTGATTGTTTTTCTTTTGACAACACAGTGGCACTCTGGGCTGTGTCATGTTGATTGGAACAGTTTGTTGAAATATGAACCTGTGAGGTGTTACTTTCACTTCTGTGGAACTAAAGAGTCAAGTTGCCATGTGCATCTTGTAACTTTTGGTAATGTGTATACCATTAGCATATAAGTTGGTTTTAGAAGACATAAATATGACACATAATGGTGTAGCATAAAACTTAACAAGCACTAAATTGTCTTAATTAAAACAAATCTAGTAAATGCAACCAGAGTCTTTATCTGCTTTGTATCCATTTGCAAGCCAGTTTCCTGCCCTGGCTGTGGACACAATTTAATGGCAGCATATTTCTTCACCCCTCTACCAATTACTGCCTCAGGAGTGAGTGTATTTTGCCAGTTTTTATTTATTTTCCATTTCATGATAGTTTGGTTGTTACTCACCACAGAGATATCCAATGAGCCACAAAAAGGCACACATAACAGAATAAACAAAAATGAAGCTTTCAGCTGTTAAGCCTTCATCTGCCACAGAGAATGCATATACACACACAGTCACACAAAGCCAACTGCCGTCTCCGGTTGTTGTGACTGGACTGCAACAGACAGCACAGCTGAGGCAAGAGCAACCAGTGGTGGGGTTGAGGAAGTGGTACGGAGAGGGAAGCAGGAAGCGAGGGAAGGGATGCCAGTGGGGATGCAGCAATACATCAGTGCTGTCTGACAGATAGGAAGGGACTGGATTATGTAGTAGGGATGGGAAAAACCGAATGATTAAAATCGATACCGGTATTTTAGTTTTGAATAACCGTTTTTTCAGTATTTATTTGGTGTCAGTTGTAACCAGTTTTTTATAGTTATTGCCAAGAACTGGGTAAAAAAACCGGTACGACTACTTCCTGTAGTAGTGGTTCAAAATGTTTTTTGTAAATATTTATAAAAAATTAAAACTAGTACACCCTAATATTTAGGGCTATTCCTAAAATTTCCACTGCTATGAAATATTATGTCATCGCAGTAACTAAGAAAAGCAACCAGTGATAATTTAAGAACAATCCCGGTAGTGAGATACACGCAACAAACGCGTGGCATAAGAACTTAAGAACTGGTGCAGCTATTGAGGCATCGATGCACCTGTTGCCGTGTGGCGTGGCCTATTAGACGACGCGTGTGAACCGGCAGTGTACGAGACTTGCCTCCGTCTGGTCATGCGGCAGTTCCTTGCTGACGCCGCCAAACGTCAGTTGTGTCTTAAATGGCACCATCCCCAGTGTGGAAGTTATTATTTCACGAAGTACGGTAGCAGTGGGGTACAATGCTCCATTTGCTTTAAAAAGCTGAAAACGGGTGGAGTTACTACAAACATGCTGTGTCATTTAAGGAGAAAGCATCCAAAATGTTTCTTGGAAGAGAAGGTAAATTCGATTCATATACCTATTATGTAAGCTTGGAATAATAACTTTTAATGTACTATCATATTGTTATGCTGACAAGTTTTATTAATGTGATTCCTTGAAAGCGAGGGGCTTTATTAATAACCAATATGGGTTTAGGTAACATTGGTCATGTGGTGCCACGGGAGGTAGCCGTGCGGTCTGAAGCTCCATGTCACGGACTGCGCAGCTGCTCCAGCTGGAGGTTCGAGTCCTCCCTCCTCCCTCAGTCATGGGTGTATATGTTGTCATTAGCATAAGTTAGTTAAGTTAGATTAAGTAGTTTGTAAGTCTAGGGACTGATGACCTAAGCATTTAGGTCTCATAAGAACTCACACCCATTTGAACATTCTTTGATCATGTGGTACAGAGCTTTCCTAGTTCAATTTGCGTAAATTTACACTGACAACAATCATACTGTTAGTCATAACTGTGATTTTATTTTTCGAAATACTTCTGCACCACTGATTGAAGTTTATTTACTGACTGTAACTTATATGTATTGTGTATATAACGAGATATTCGTATGCGCTGCCTCACAAGTCCAACTTACGGAGTGGTTGGCTCAATATTCGCAACTGCCGGATGGAAATACTAGGCCAGTAAATCTGTATGCTTCGTATATCGTCTTCTATGGACTCCTGGCTAGGCTTACACACACTCAAGAAGGCGTAGTATTGGGAGGGGATCTTGCAAAATATGGAAAGCCTAGTGATTTGTCGTATAACGTAAATTTACCTAAATATCAATTAAATTTCATAAGTTTCGGTTTCGGCCGAAACTAGAAGTACCGAAAATTCGATTATGGTTTCTGTTTCGGCCGCAAAATATGTTTCGGTCCAACTCTACTGGAAATAATAGCAATAAAAAACCGAAAACTGCTTATTTAAAAAACCGGTTATCTGAAACAATTTTTACGATGCGGTTAAACTGGAGATGAAAAGAACCAATATAACCGATAAACGGTTGTTTCAGCGATAACCGCCACCCCTATTATGTAGTGGAAACGATGTAGGTAATATGGAGTGTGGGTAGGGAAAGGAAGGGCAGAGGAGAGTGGTGGGGGCAGGAAGTAGCGAAGGTTTAGGCCTGGGTGATTGTGGAAGCTTAGGATATACTGTAGGGAGAGTTCCCATCTGTGCAATTCAGACAAGTTGGCGTTTATGGGGAGGATGCATATGGCACAAGCTGTGTAGCAGTCATTGAAGTGAGCCACATCAAGCAGTGCTGCATGCTCTACAACAGGATGGTCCAGCTGTGTCCTTGCCACAGTATGACTATGGCCATTCATCTGCACAGACATCTTGTTGCTGGTTATGCCCATCTAGAAAGCTGCACAGTGTTTGCAACTCAGTTTATATACAACATGACTGCTATCCCTGCCTTCTATGGGATAAGAAATGCCTTTGACGGGACTGGAGTAGGTGGTGGTGGGGTGGTGGATAAGACAGGTTTTGCATCTAGGTCTATTGCAGGGATCTGAGCCATAGGGTAGGGGGTTGGGAGCAGGGAAGGAGTAGGGATGAACAAGGATATTAAATAGGTTTGGTGGACAACAGAACACAACTATAGGGGGAGGGTGGGGGGTGGGAAGGATTTTGGGCAGGGTATTTCTCATTTCAGGACAGGATGAAAGGTAATCATAACCCTGGCAGATAGTGTGGTTTATCTGCCCCAGTCCTAGGTGGTATTGGGTGACGAGAGGGATGCTTGGTTGTGGCAATACAGTGGGTGTGGGGGAGGTGGCGGGTGACCGGACAGGCAGGATCCGTGATATGTGTTTCTGGATAAGGTTTTGTGGGTAATTGCAGTCAGTGAAGGCCTCAGTGTGGCGTTTAGCATATTTGTAGAGGGCTTGGTTGTCACTGCAGATGAGATGACCACAGGTAGCTGGGCTGTATGGAAAGGGCTTTTTGGTGTGGAATGGGTGGCAGCTTTTGAAATGGAGGTATTGCTGATGGTTGGTAGGTTTGATGTGGATGGAGGTACTTGTGGTGTCGCACAAGTTCAAAGTGCGCGCCACCTACTTTCGCCGCGCGCCGCCCACACCAGCCGCGTCACCGCTTCCTACATTTCGCCAGTACAACGAACGTGAGGAAGAATGGAGCGACTATTTCGCACAGTTTCAAGAACTCGTCGCGGCTCATCAAATTACAGGTCAGAGAGTGAAGAACCTTTTCTTATCGATTGTGGGCCCCCAGACCTTCGTACTATTGCAAAAACTTTTCCCTCTCGCATCTCCTCGTGATGTAGACTTTGAACAAATTGTAGATGCACTGCATGCTCATTATGAGAGAAAAGTTCTTGTAGCCGCTGCATGATACCGATTTTTCAGACTTAAAAAATTACCGCAGCAGTCACACCAAGAGTGGATTACGGAATTGAAGGGCTTAACCCGCCAATGTAAATTTACTTGCTCTTGTGGACTTTCTTATAGTGACGTTATGTTAAGAGATGCGATTACGCAGAACATTCAGGACCCCAGAATTAGGGCAGCAATTCTAAAACAATCTGACCCTTCACTAGACAGTGTACTGCAGCTTATAGAAGCGCATGATACTTTTGACTTAGCAGATGTAGAAATGCAAAGCCACAGTGTTAATTCAGTGCGCCGTAACGGACGCTTTCCTAGCCGCAGTTCTCAGTGTAACACTAGTGATTCTTACAATAGTACAGGCTGTGCTGAACAGACAGTGAACAGTAGCCAGTGTAAAAGTGTGGCACAAAGGTCGCCCCGTCGTGTTAGAAACAGTAATTTGAATAACGGGCGCCAACACTCATTTCAGAAAAATTTTCGTAAGTCTTGCCCCCAGTGTGTGTCTCGCCACAAGCGTGCTCATTGCCCTAGTCGCAACGCAACCTGTTATCAATGTGGCAAATCGGGACATGTGCAGTCTGTGTGTATGCAAATTAAAAACTCAAAGAACAGTAACGTTGGACACGGTGCTTCGCACAGGGCGAGAGCAGTGCATACAGTAAATGTTATACACTCTGTGGAATTGAACAGTGCTTTGCTTGATTCTAAAATGCAAGAACATTCTTCTGCACCTATTGCAAAACTATATAGTGCACCACGTAGCAAGCGCCGACGAGCGCGTAAAACAGTGCAACGGAAAAGGGTTCGGGACAAGCAAAGTGACAATGAACAGTGCATTCCTGTAGTGAAAATAGTGCCTTCTGCAACTGCTCCTTGTAATAGTGCCCAGTACTGTGTAGCTAGTGACAGTAGACATCAAGTAGCTACTCAAAAGTGTAGTGCAGTAGTTAGTAAATCTGGAGTAGCTTCGCATGCTTGCGCGGACGCCGATCCGGCGGTAGTGCCCTCTAGTGACAGTGTTGTTAATCCCCTGTGTGCCGAGTCTGCGCCGCTTACTTCACTACGCGGCCCGCGCAAGCGCAGTAAACAAACCGTAGCAGACGTTGCCCACATTCGCGCACTTGTCGTGCGCCAGAAGCACAAACTTTTTGTAAATCTCTCCATAGAAGATAAGACTGTGCAATTTCAGCTTGATACTGGTTCCGCTGTCACATTAATAAATAAAGATACTTATGAACTTCTGGGTTCGCCAAAACTGTCGCCATCACAGCAAGTGTTAACAGCTTATACAGGTCAAAATATTCTTGTGCTAGGAACGTGTAGCCTGCCCGCCTCTTTTCAAGGTGTAACAAAAACAGTTGCTTTTGTAGTTCTTCAGGCCAAATCGACACAGAACATTTTTGGACTAGATGCTTTTGACTTGTTTGGTTTATCAGTTCAAAGAGATGTGCTTCAAATTTCGTCAATAGTGCCTCAGGACAAAATAAATGCATTGTGTGACAAATATAGTGACTTGTTTTCGCCGGAACTAGGTTGTGCAAAAGACTTCGTGGCACATTTAACTTTAAAAGAATCTGCAGTTCCAAAATTTCGTAAAGCTAGACCAGTGCCTATCGCCTTGCGTGATACAGTTGCCGAAGAACTTAAACGTTGGCAAGATAGTGGGGTGATTTCTCCTGTTTCTGCGAATCAGTGGGCCTCGCCTTTAGTAATTATGCCCAAGCCGTCAGAAAAACTTCATCTCTGTGTGGACTTCAAATCAACAGTGAACAGTCAAACAATTGTAGACACTTATCCCCTGCCCAGACCTGAGGAACTGATGGACAAATTAGGACAGTCTCGCTTCTTTTCTAAGATTGATTTAGCAGAGGCATACTTGCAAATTCCGCTTGATGACGAGTCAAAAATATTTTTCGTCATTAATACTCACATGGGCCTTTTTCAATTTCAACGCCTACCCTTTGGCAGTTCTTCCGCCCCCGCTATTTTTCAGCGTTTTTTGGAACAGCTGACAGTTTCTGTACCGTGTTGTTCGAACTATTTAGATGATATTGTGGTATCCGGACGTACAGTTGAAGAACATTTAGCAAACCTGGAGTGCCTTTTCAAAGTGTTGACTGCAGCAGGTCTACGTTGTAATAAAGCAAAGTGTTCGTTTTTTCATACTGAAATAGAGTACCTAGGCCATGTGATTAATGCCCAAGGAATACATCCCTTACAGTCACATCTTCGAGCAATCAAAGACTTGCCTCCTCCTAAGAATGTGCACGAATTGCAAGCAGTAATGGGAAAGCTGAACTATTATTTCAGGTTTATTCCCAATGCCTCTCAGATTGCAGCTCCACTGCATCACTTACGTAGGAAGAATGTTCCTTTTGTATGGTGCAAAGATTGTCAGGTTGCTTTTGACAAATTAAAGTCTGCACTACTCAGTGATGCATGTTTGATTCCCTTTGACCCACAGAAGCCTGTAGTGTTAGCAGTTGACACCTCGTCGTACGGTCTGGGCGCGGTAATCTCACATCACATTGGATCTCACGATCGTCCTATTGCCTTTGCATCCAAGCTACTGACGCCGACGCAACAGAACTACAGATAGAAAAGGAGGCCTTAGCAATCATTTACGGCGTCACAAAGTTTCATCATTATCTCTATGGCAGAAAATTCTATTTATTGACAGACCACAAGCCTCTCACGTCGTTGTTCTCACCCACAAAGCCAATTCCGCCACGAACGGCACAAAAGCTTCAGAGATGGTCCTTGATATTGTCAAATTATCAGTATGAGATTTCGTACCGACCTACCACTAAACATACCAACGCAGACACACTTTCCTGACTTCCGGTTGGCCAGGATGTCTCATTTGATTCTTCGGAAATGGCATGTTGTCAGATAGACTCCAGAAATGCTTCCGCTGTCGCAGACTTTCCTTTGAACTCTCGTCAGGTTGCATAGGAAACAGCTGCGGATGCAGACCTAAGTGTGGTAGCACGTTTTGTTCACTTTGGTTGGCCTGCCAGAGCCAAAGACATTGATCGGCCTCTGGTTCGACGTTATTTTGCACAACGTCATGCATTATCTTTAAGTCAGGGTGTACTGTTGTTGCATACCGACAACGACCAAGCAAGAGTGATTGTTCCTCGTTCCCTGCAACGAGAAGTGTTACGCCTCCTGCATCAAGGACATTGGGGCATTGTTAGGACAAAGCAACTGGCCAGACGTCATTGTACCTGGGTTGGCATGGACGCTCAGATAGAGAACATGACGTCACAGTGTACTGTTTGTGCGGAGCATCTGGCGGCTCCTCCACAGCGTTTCTCAGATTGGCCACGCCCCAAGGGACCATGGCAACGTTTACATGTTGACTTTGCCGGACCTTTCTGGAATACGCGCTGGTTAATTGTTGTAGACGCTTTCAGCAAGTTTCCTTTTGTAATTGCCATGAACTCAACGACAGCTTCTAGTACAATCAGTGCCTTAACATCAGTGTTTTGCATCGAAGGCTTGCCTGAAGCTATCGTCAGTGACAATGGACCTCAGTTTGTTAGAGTGGAATTTCAACAGTTTTGTCGTGTGAATGGCATTCAGCATATTACCACTGCACCTTTTCACCCTCAGTCCAATGGTGAAGCAGAACGTTTCGTTCGAACATTCAAGTCTCACATGGAGAAGATGAAAGGTCAGCACTCCAGGCAGCAAGCTCTTCAAATTTTCCTGTCTACGTATCGATGCATGCCACGTGACGGCCCGTCTCCTGCCGAGCTGCTACACGGCCGCCGTCACCGCACTCTCCTTCACCTGCTGCAGCCTCCCATGCACCGAGTCGGTTCGTGTGGCGCTACGCGTTTTCAGGTTTCTACGCCGGTGCTGTACAGGGTGTTTGCTGGAAACAAGAAGAAACTATGGATGCCGGGCATCATTCAGCGCATGCTCGGTTGCAATATGTATGTTGTACTTTCTTCCACAGGGTCGGAGCTGTGGCGCCACGCAAACCAATTGCGTCTGCATAGGCCGCGCGATCCTGTCTCCAGTTTCTTGATTCCAGACCCAGTTCACCGCCAGGGAGCACAACCACATCGTTCGTCCCCGGACTACGAGATCGTCCCGATGGAGATCGACGCGACGCCGCCGCTGTCGCCGCCGCAGATGACAGCGTCACCGAGAGGGACTCCGGGACCTTGCGTGCCGCCGCCGCCTGGGCCACGCACCTCAGAAGATGACCTGCTCCCTCTGGGCGGGGGGGTGCGCCCTTCCCCAGGTTTCGGTGGGTTCCCTGGAGGATCGCAAGGCGGATGCCGGGGCGCGGACGGCGTCTCGATCCCAGCCTCAGCTACGACGCCCGTCCCACCAGTAACGCCCCCGCCCAGGCCCTCCTCCCAGTGCCGTCGCCGTGGCCCTCAGCCCTACGCCACGACGGCGCGGCGGTTTGGGGGGGAGGGGTGTGGTGTCGCACAAGTTCAAAGTGCGCGCCACCTACTTTCGCCGCGCGCCGCCATGCACTCACGGCGCGGCGTTCTTACGACGACAGCCACGAGCGCCCTCTGCTGCAACCCCGCTCGTGGCCACCACTGAAGGACATCGTTCACTTCGGATGGAGATAGCAACCAGTTAGGACCTTCGTAATCAGATAGGCACCAGTGAAGACTTTGCTATCGTACAGGCACTAGGCAGGCCTCTAACAACTATGTATCAACATTCTGCAGTACTATGTAAAAGTTAAGTATTGTTACATTCTGTGCAATATATATATATATATCTCTTTCTAATTTACTTTAATGTTTCTAGTTTCTGGCTGCTCCCCTCCGTACCTGCACCAGCGTGCTATTTTTGTTCCTGTGTCGGTCTCATTCCACTCGGCCACCGACACCTACGACGAGGCTGGGACACAAAAGCGGCGACGAAGTTGGGACACAAAAGTACTGATAAGGCCATCTTTGAGTTGAAGGTCAATGTCTAGGAAGGTGGCTCATTGTGTCGAGTAGGGCCATATGAAGTGAATGGAAGAGAAGGTGTTGAGCTTTTGAAGGAATGTGGATAGTGTGCCCTCACCTTCAGTCCAGATTATGAAAATATCATAAATAAATCTGAACCAGATGAGGGGTTTGGGATTCTGGGTAGTCACGAAGGATTCTTCTAGATGGCCCATGAACATGTTGGCATAGGAACGTGCGACACGCGTGCCCATGGCAGTGCCGCGAATGTGCTTGTATCTGATGTCTTCAAAGGAGAAGTAATTGTGGATGAGGAAAGATGTTGTAGGTTTGGAGTCAGTAGGGTGTTGTGAAAGGTAGTGTTTAATAGGGGCAACGCCACAAGCATTCGGAAAATTGGTGTAGAGGGAGGTGGCATCAACCGTAATGAGCATAGATCCATGTGGTAAAGGAACAAGAACAGTGGGCAGTCGGTGGAGGAAATTGTTGGGACTTTTATATAGAAAGGTAGGTTCTGGTTAATAGGTTTAAGGTGTAGGTCTATGAGAGTGGAGATTCTTTCAGTGGGAACTCCATAACTAGCCACAATGGGACATGCAGGGTAGTTGGGTTTGTGGACTTTAGGGAGCATGTAGATGGTGAGAGTATGGGGTGAGGAGAGAGATAGACTTTGGGATGAGCCTAAGGATTTGAGGGACTGGAAATCCTGTTCAATTTTTGGGATGGGATCATTGTGGCAGGATGTGTATGTTGAAGAATCTGACAGTTGGCAGAGACCTCCTGCCACATAGTTCTTGCGATCTAAAACCCCAGTGGTTGAGCCCTTCCCTCCCTTCTCCTAGCTGCTTCCTCACCCCCACCACTGGTTGCTCTTGCCTCAGGTGTTCTGTCTGTTGCAGTCCATCCACAACAGCCGGAGACAGCAGTTGGTTTTATGTGAGTGTGTGTGTGTATATTCTCTGTGGCAGATGAAGGCTAACAGCAGAAAGCTTCATTTTTGTTTATTTTGTTAAGTGTGCATTTCTGCAGCTCATCGGACGTCTCTCTGGTGAGTAACAACCTATCCTTTCCAAAATATTGTTGAATCCTTTAACGTATCTCCATTGTTCCATTTCATGATAAACATCATTACTTAACAATATTTTTGAGAAGGATAGGTTACTTACTCACCACAGAGATGTTTGATGAGCTACAGAAAGGAACAAATAACAGACAACAATATTTGGCGTGACGTCACGAGTGCTGTGCACATCGCTCTCGATTTTTTATATAATTTTAGGATTAATATAATTATTTTAACTTTTATTCATGATAATATTCAATATAGAGGTGTTCTAGCAGAGGATCATCAGTTATTTTAGTGTTTGTTGTGCCGTATTTGCTTTAAGTGGTGTTATTTGTGTTCGCATGTTTTGTTTACATCTGGTGGTGAGTGGTTGTAGCCGTAGTGGTCTCCGAAAGCTAAGTTTCAATAAGTGTTTGTGTATTGTAGTTAAATTATTAATGTTAGTAGATTTCAGGAGGTGTTATCACTTTGGATATTTATTAAATTTAGTACTTTTCAACTGGTGTCTTCTTGCTATACTCTTGTACTCTCACTGTGTTTAGTTAGTTTATTAGTGATGCTTGAATTTGAACTTGTTTATACAAGCAACAGTGTAAAGTTTTTTGTGGTAGTGTTATTTGCTCTTTTCTAATACTAGTAGTTGTAATATTAGTTGTTGTTGCTACTTGATTTGTAGAGATTGAGATTTGTTGATTGCTGTAGTTAAGAGGTACTTCCTCGTTCTTTTGTAGAAACGTAACTTACATAATGTAGATGTCTAGTTTTTCTTAAGTGGGGAAGCCGGTGGGCATTGTAGTGAGGTTCTCTTCTGGAATTGTAGGATATGCAGCAGGAATAAGATGATAAGAGGAGCAGGAGTGTTTGATCTGCACCCTTCAGGTGCAGTTGAAAAATGCTGAAGCGGAACTAGGTAGGCTGAGGAGGGAAAGGGGGGCTGACAGTTGGCAAGAAGGTAGCTAGGAGGAGGTATTCAGATAGCTTCACGTTGCAAGTTGAAAATAGGTTTAACCAACTGTCAGAGTTGAGTGGAGATGAACCTACTGTAGATGTAGGTGTCGGAAGTACGCAGCAGACCTCAGCTGTTAGGAAGCCGAAATCTGTAGAGAGGTCTCTTAGGAAGAAGAAGGTTCTGCTGTTTGGCAGTTCTCATGGCAGAGGTGTTGGCCAACAGTTGCAGGAATTACTTGGGAGTGAGTACCAGGTCACCAGCATAGTGAAGCCTGGTGCAGGGTTAGCTCAGGTTACTTGTAACATAGGGGACTTATGTAGGGAATTTCTCAAAAGAGGATCAGGTAGTTGTAATGTGTGGGGCCGGGAATAGTCTTGTTAGGGACGGGGAATATGATATAGGTGGTGATCTGGAAAGGATAGCAACTCAAACTGGTGGCACAAATGAGCATTTCGTGCAGGTGTTTCAGCGTCATGATAGGCCTTCTCTTAATACAGCTGTCAGGTGTGTTAACATGGGGCTTGAGGAGGGGCTGATGACGGAGGGCATGGATCACATTACAGTGGTGCCAGTTGACAGTATCCAAAGGTCAGATTTCACTAGGCACAGTCTGCACCTCAATAGGTATGGGAAGGGGAGGTTGGCAAAACTCAGGTGACTGTGTAGTAGGAGGTGGGGGTGTCACTCATGGAAAAATTCTTGTAGAAGTTGGTGTTAGGGCAGCACCTTTTTTAGACTGAGGACAGCTGATAGGTATCCCTGCTTAAAGGAAGTCCCTCTAAGAAAGGAACCACCTTTGACAAAGTCTAAGAATCTAAAGTAATAAGGGAATTACCACTTTTCATCAAAATATACAGGGTATCAGAGAAAGTTAATATACTGCTTATTGATATTGATTCTGACATTAATGGTATTTCAGAGCACTTTTTAAGTGATGTGACAACTCTGAGACTTCCTTTGCCAGGTTAGCTGCCTTCTACCTAGGAGTTCCTTGCAGTATGGGGGACTGGCCATGTATGATAAAAACGATTTTTCATTGAAGTCAATTGATTTTTCTAAACACTGCACAGAAAAGATATTTGAATGTTGTGCAGGGGTTGTTAATGTTAATGGAACTAAACTAGTAATTGTTATTTATAGGTCCCCTGACTCAGGTTTTAAAATGTTTCTGCCCAAGCTGGAATTGGTGCTGGGTTCACTGTATAGGAAGTATACAAATTTTATTGTTGTTGGACATTTCAACATTAATTGTGTAGGTGATAGCTCAAGAAAAAGTCAGCTGTTAGATCTATTTAACTCCTATAACATGATGCAAACAGTATTTTTTCCAATGAGAGTGCAAGGAAAGAGCAGTTCTATCATTGACAACAGTTTTGTTCATTCTTCATTATTAGAGGGGCACTCGATCAGCAGAATAGTAAATGGCCTAGCAGAACACAATGCCCAAATTTTAATTCTAAAAAGTATTTGTTCTCAAACAAATGTTAAACATAAGTTAATCCAGTTGCAACTGAGACCATTTTAACCTAATTAAGGAACAAGAATGCAGGATGTTTATAGTGCTGATAATGCAGATGATAAATATAATGCTTTTCTAAACACATTTATTATGCTGTTTGAAAGTTGCTTTCCACTAGAACACTCAAAACAGGGTACTTCCAGGAACAGACAGCCAGGGTGGCTGACAAAGGGGATAAGAGAATCATGTAGAACAAAGCAAGAAATTGTATCAAAATGTTAGAAGCAGTCAGAATGAAGATGCAGTAGCTCATTACAAATTTACTGTAAGGTTCTGTAAAATGTCATTAAGAATGCAAAAAGTATGGCAAACTCTCAGGATAAAATTAAAACTATCTGGTCAGTCGCGAAAGAAGTGTCTGGTCAGCAGCAGCAGGTAGAAGATATAACGTCAGTACGTAGTAGAAATGCTTCTGTTACTGATAGGTAATCATATAACATTTTTAGAAAATGCCTTTTCGAGGCTGTTACCTGAAATGGTCCTTCGTGATACTTCCATAGGGGAGATTGAGTCAATAATTAAATCACTAAAGACTAAGGACTCTTGTGGATATGATGGGATATCTAGCAGAATTCTAAAGTACTGTTCTCCATATGTTAGCCCAGTACTAAGCCATATTTGTAATTTTTCATTTCAGAATGGTCAGTTTCCTGACAGGCTGTACATTCAAGATTAATTGATCATTTCAGTTAACATAATTTGTTGTCAAATGTACAGTTTGGTTTTAGAAGTGGTTTAACTAATGAAAATGCTATATTTTCGTTTCTCTGTGAGGCACTTGATGGGTTAAATAAGAGGCTATGGACATTAGGCGTTTTCTTTGATTTAACAAAAGTGTTTCATAGTGTTGATCACAAAATATTGTTGCAGAAGTTGGAACATTATGGAATATGAGGAGTAGCTCACAACTGGTTCATCTCTTACTTTCATAATAGACAACAGAAGGTAATTCTCCGCAGTGTAGAAAATGGCTATGATGTACAATCGCAATGGGGCACAATTAAGTGTTTTGGGACCATTGCTGTTTCTTATTTATATAAATAATATCGCTTCAAGTATAACAGGTGACTGTAAAATATTTTTGTTTGCTGATGATACCAGCTTTGTAGTGAAGGATGTTGCTCGCAATATTGACACAGTATCAAATAATGCAGTTCAAGAGATAAGTTTATGGCTTGGAGAAAACACATTGATGTTAAATCACATTAGAACTCAGTTTTTACAATTTCTAACACATAATTAGACAAAAGCTGACATTTTGATTGCACATAATGGGCATAAGATAAGTGAGACTGAACAGTTCAAATTTCTAGGTATTCAGATAGACAGTAAGCTGCCGTGGAAAGCCCATGTTCACGATCTTGTTCCAAAACTAAATTCTGCTATATTAACCATTAGAACAATATCTGAAATAAGTGATTTTTCAACACAAAAAGTAGTCTATTATGCTTACTTTCACTCACTTATGATGTACAGTATTTTTTTTGGGCTAACTCACCTGATGCAAAAAGAGTATTTCTGGCTGAAAAACGGGATTTTAGAGCAATATGTGGTGTTAGTTCACGAACGTCATGTCGACCCCTTTTCAGTAGTATGGGAATTTTGACTCTGGTGTCGTTTGTTGTTAATAATATCAGCTTATTCCCTCGAGTTAGTAGCTTTCGCTCACTGAATATTAGACAGAAGTCGAATTTACATTTGCATCACACCACCTTGACACTTGTGCAGAAAGGTGTACAGTATTCTGCAGCATCAATTTTCAGTAAGCTGCCACAAGAACTAAAGAATCTTAGCACTAACCCACACGCTTTCAAATCAAAATTGAAGAGTTACCTCATACCTCACTCCTTTTATTATGTCGAGGAACTCCTAGAAAAGTTAAACAATCAAGCTAATTCTTTTTTATTCTTTATTGATTCTTTCCACTTTGTTTTAAGATTGTCGTGTGCATAGGACTACTTAAAAATTTGCTATTACCATTCTTGTGTAAAAATTGATGTATTGACTTGTTCCATGACCATGAAGCCTCACTCCTCAATTGGGTCCTAAGGGGAGAGAGAAAAAAAAATAGCATTTGGCCATTTAGGCCTTTGTCGGTTAGACACACACAACTCTCACACAGACGTGGCTGCCATCTCTGGCTCCTGTGGCCAATCTGCACTACCCAGCATGACGTAGGTGAGAGTAACCAGTAGGGGGGGGGGGGGTGAGGAGGTGGCAAGGAGAGGGAAGCAGCTGGGGAGGGGGGATGTGTGACATGGGTGGGGGAATACGCCAGAGCTTTCTGCCGGACAGTGCGGAAGGAAGGGAAGGAAAAGAAATTTGTGGCAGCATGGGAGATGAATGTAAGGACAGAGAGTTGCAGGAAGAGGAAGTTGGGAAGGGTGGTAGATGCAGGAACAAGTGAAAGTTTAGGCCTGGGGGATTGCTGGAGCCTTAGTCAAAATCCAGTCCCACATCCTATTCCTATATTGCTACCTCGCTTATTGAATGGCTTAACCATTAAATTACCCATTTTTGGCTGTAATCCTTCCCTCCAAAATGACCTCTACCTGTTCAGATTTCATCAATCCATAGCACTCACCAAACTAATCCTACAAAACTATCAAAACCAGGCCCAAACAGCCTTGCAGCACCTCACTTCCATCCAAAAATTCTCCTTCTCTGCACCCCCAAATATCTGCATCCCATCTCCCAAACTAATGCTCTTGCTCTCCAAATGCTAGAGCAACATTCACAACACCACTTAAAAAGACTTTCAAACCTTTTCACCTCCTACTTGCACCTTGGGTTACCATTATCCATCCCTTCAGCAACCTCCAAACATACCCCACAGCCCCTCATAGCCGACAGACATTGCCTAGCACATCTTTTACATTTACCACACCCTCAGAAACTCCCCTACACAACCACACAAAATCCACAACCTAAACAGACAGTCATGAACCTCTCTTCAAAAAGCTTCAGTAGCATTGAAGTGTCAGTCCTTTCCAAAGGCCTAAACCTTTGCCCCACTTCCAAATTAAATCAGCTGGTCTTGTTAAGGATGTTCTCTCCTTTTTCCAATCCTTACAATGGAAACACCAATTTGCTACCAACCCCACCATCCAGACACATACAAATACCAATATTCAACCTCGCCTAACCTGGCCTCACCATCTTTCCCCAAATCCTCAAAATTTATACCAGTTTCGCACTGTCAGATATTCAAACTAAGACAAAGGCCACTCTATATGCAATATTTTGCACAGTGCATGGAAAAGGGTACCTTATAACATACATCAACACCACTTAATTGACAACTATGCAAGTATGGATGTATGTTTTCCTGGAGTAAATTTTTATATTTCACAAGACACCATATGATGCTTGGTGGAGGAAACCTACTAATCAACTTCATCATTAATCCACTAATCACTACGAATGTCGTCAGACGTACAGTGTGTAATTGTTCATCAGTTTTGGGAGGAAAAGATAGAGAAAGCGAGAGAGGTTGAGGAGGAGATGGAGGGCAGCTTAATAAGGGGAAGGGCTGCGCTGAGAGAAGGGAAGTAGATGGGCCACGGCAAGAGAGAGGAGGAGACAAAGGGGGAGGTGGAACATGAAGGCTAATTGACAGAAGCAGGTGAACAGAGGGATGATAGAGCAAGGTGAAGAGAGAGATTTGGGGGGGGGGGGGGGGAGATATACCAATGGAGGATTGTAATATATACACAATGTAGGAAACATTACTGTGAACTACTTAGACTATTGCTTATAGCAAGAGGAGACACACACAGGCAGGAGTATATATAGAGTGTGAGGAAAGATGGTCGTGTAGTAGGAGCCGAATGAGGTGGAGGCAAACAGAGGGGGAGGAGGAAATGGAAAAGTGAGTGGAGGTAAAAAAGGAAATGAACTGAGAAAGGAGGAAATGAACAAAGACGTAAAGGAGATGGAGATTAACAGGGAATGGGTCAAAGAAGGGAGAAGAGGGGGAGATCAACAGAGACAGATACAAGCAATGAGGAAATGAATAAAGAGAGGAGGGGAGATGTACTGACAGAAGATTGGAAAAAAATAAATACCCACGCAACGTTGAGTACTAAGACAACTCTTTATAGTTATGACAATGAACATATGTAGTTTACATAAATAAATTTAATGTCTGATGTTCACTCTATTGCTACTATGGCTGTATGAGGAAGAGGAAAGGAAACAATATTAACAAAGCAGCTGTACGAAAGGAACTACTGAAAGGGTTAATTAAATGTGTTGAATAACTAATAATAAGCATTTGCTTTATTGGTATTTTCTTAAAAATGCAAATAAAAATTTTTACTTATAAATTTGTGAGAGTCAGCATTTGTACTAATATCGGAAACAAATTATTACCTGATTATCAACCAACAGTTAAGATTGTTTGGCTTGGTGTGTGTGCTAGACGGAAACTTTCCTGGTGGGATAAATTTATATACAAAATAGAAAACGGATGACTTAACCAAAGGATAGACTCATCGATAGACACAAATAAAATCACACACAAACACACACAAGCTTTCGCAACTGTTGGTTGCTTCTTGAGGAAAAGAGGAAGGAGAGGATAAAGGGAAGGATACAGGTTTTAAGGAAATGGAAAAGGAGTCATTCCAATTCCAGGAGTGGAAGGACTTACCTTAGGGGAAAAAAAGAAAGGTAAACAAATACATACACACTCACACATATCCACACGCAAACACACCTAGACAGACATTCGTAGAAAGCAAAGAAGATGGACAGAGATACCACTTGAGGCAGAGACTCTGTCCACAGAACCGAGGCAAAGATGTTAAAGATGGTGGGCGGGAATTTGAGAGGTTGAGACCAGGTGGGCAACAGGAGGAGAGAATAAGCTGAAGGGCAAGTTCCCATCTCCGGAGTTCTGAAAGCTTGGTGTCGGTGGGAAGTATCCAGATAACCTGGATGGTGCAACACTGCACCAAGATGTGCTGGCCGTGCACCAAGGCATGCTTCACCACAGGGTGATCTTCATTACCAACAAACACTGTCTGTCTGAGACCGTTCATGTGAATACAGGACTGGAATAAGTGGTGGTGGGAGAGTGCATAGAGCAGGTTTTACACTGGTGGTAGGAGCCGGAGGGTAGGGATTTCATAGGGATGAACTAAGAGGTCACAAAGGTTAGGTGGACGGCAGAAAGACACTCTTGATGGAGTGGGATGGATATCATTTCAGGGCAGGATTTAAGGAAGTTGTATCCTTGCTGGAAAGCCACATTGAGAGTCCCTATGCACCCTACCACCCTGTGTCTAAGCATGCCTCGGTGCACGGCCAGCACATCTTGGCACAGTGTTACACTGTGTGAGCTATCTTGACACTTCCCAAAGACACCAACCTTTCAGAACTCCGGAGATGGGAACTTGCCCTTCAGCATATTCTCTCTTCCCATTGTCCACCTGGTCTCAAAATCCGTTAATTTCAAATTCCCACCCATCATTCAACATCATCTTTGCCTCTGATCTGTGGTTGGTTGGTTGGTGTTGGGGGTTTAAAGGGGACTAAACTGCTTGGTCATCAGTCCCCTGTTCCCAGCTAAGAGATCACAGGGTTTCATGTATGATTAAAATAAGCGCCCTGCAACTAGTACAAAAGACGTACAGGAAGACAGTGTTGGTCATAATTGCAACATAAAAAGGAAAAGGGATCAGTTCTGTGGACAGAGCCTCTGCCTCGACTGGCATCTCTGTCCAACTTCTTTGCTTTTTACATATGTCTGCCTTGGTTTGTGTGCGTGAATATGTGTATGGGTGTGAGTGTGTTTGTTTACCTGTCCTTTTTTCCCCTCAAGGTAAGTACTCCCTCTCTCAGGATTGGAATGACTCCTCATCCTTTCCTTTTCCCTCTCCTTCCTTGTTCTTTTTTCTAAAGAAGCAACCTAGGGTTGCTAAAGCTCATCATTTGTGTATCTACGTACCTGTGCTTTTTCACCTGGTATAATCATCTTGTAGTTGTGTCTGCAACCCACCTCGTCGACGTTGTATTTGTCACAACATAGACGAGATAGGTTGCAGACACAACTACAAGATTTTGAAAATGATCCAGAAGGACTGAAACATGTAAAGGTAAATAACCATTTGCATCTGTTGGCTGATAGACAATAAATTGTTTTGAATATAAAAATGCCTTTCTTAACTGTTAACAGCAATCAATACTATGAAAATGATGGGGATTTATTTATATCCAGCAGGCACAAATTAAAGTATATGAAGGTAGAATGTAATTTGTTCATAGAGCTACAAAATCTATTGTTGTAAAAGATAGAAAATAGGAACTTTGGAATGGATATGCAGTGACTTTACAGTATAATATAGTAATGAAATATTCTTATGCATAGGTTGCAGTCATGTCAAACCATGTGAGAAATCTTCAGCTACAGGTTTCTTAAACTAATTATGATTATCGCATAAAATGTATTTTATTAATTATATAAGAGATCATGTTGAGTTACTAGTGACATCATCTTGAATAAGAAAAAATATTAGCCTCCAACAAAAAAGAAGGCTTCACTTTCAGGTCTAAGATTAATTTCATTTTTATTTTTTCATTAAAACAATGTAGTAAGGACAGTTTACAACTCACCGCAAAGACTCAATGGTGAGCTGCAACAGGTACATAAAGAAACACACATTCATACAACACTTTTTATGTACCTGTCACTGCTTGTCGTTACATCTTTGGGCTGAGGTATAAACTGTCCTCATTATATTGTCGAAATGTAACTTGGAGTTTCTACCATTAGGTTATTCTATGATTGGAACTCTTGTATTTCAGATGAGTTATATGCCACATGAAAATAAGACTTATTTCAGTAGTAACTTGAAGCAGCAGCATTCCTTGCAACCCTTCACTGCAACATTTTCAAAAGAGTTACTGGAGAACTTTGGACAATATAAGTAAATTAACATTTTAAACGGCAACATTTGTGAATGTTTCAATGAGTACAACAAAAAGAATTTTACCAAAGAAAGCACAAGAAAATTGCAAACCACAGGCATATTAATAAAAAGTGACCCAAGAACATTGAGATCTGAAAACTTTGCTGTCAGTTCTGTTATGAACCTTTTTGTGTTGTATGTACTGCCAATGGACATCATATCTAAAATTTAAACTCACTGACAATTTTGTACTGAAGGAAATTTATTGCTGATCGTCATTAACAATATTTTTAATACTGTAACTATACAGGAATGGATACATTAACCTAGCAGTATGGTATTTAGTAACAGAGTATTGATATCAATATCACAATTTTAAACAATGCAATTTACATTGTAACTGATACAGTTCTTGAAAAATGTGAAACATTATTAAGTGGTGTTTGCTATTTATTAGACCACAATGGTGTTGGTCTTAAAACATACTAACAATAGTCAAAACAACTAGGTTCTCTTATGGAGAACAAAAAGGAATTATTCCATAACTTAAGAATAACAGCTTGCGTTATTACTTCACATTTGAACATAAACATTATATAACAATCATACATAAACTCTTGATATTTCAAATAAACACACATCAACATTCAAGCAATACATAAAGAAATGACTAGATATATTATGAAACACTTATGAATAGCTGCATAGCTTTTTATGTATGCAAATATCAACTCAATAGTTCATTCATAATCCAACAATATAGTACATTGCCTGCAAAAGAAGCTGCCATTTGGATAATTCACTGACATTGTACATCAGCAGTGTAACCATATTACTTAACATCGTTACATTAATGGTTTTACACAGACACAGATATGAAAATGTTTTACTTTAATACTGGGATACTACTTCAGCTAAAAATACTTACAACTGTGCGTGGAAAATCAGGTGGGAATAGACAATTGTGGGCCAAGGAACGATTACTTAATTAATAGAAAGATCTTGCATTATGCTTTTCACACAATAACAAACTTGCTCGAAGAAAATGAATAGCTAGCTAATCACATGAAAAATAAATTTTCATAACTTTCCCAATTACAAATTTCAGTCAACCAAGGAAATGACATAATTCTATCTATTCCTGGCCATTTTTTCTTACAATTTGAATTTGTTTCTTCTCATGATTTAAACTCAACAATGCAACATAAGAAAGTCTGACAGTAATGAACAAAGCAATACAATGAATAAAACAATGAAAAAGTTAAGAAGATTCTTACTGTTATCACAGAAAAAATCTATCAAAATATGGTTTATTATTGATTTATTTTATACCTAAAACATAAATACTATTATAAATGAAATAATGCAAGTCAAAAATTTGGAACTAACTGTTTTACATTAACCTTGCAATTAAGCAAAAAGAAGTGAGTTGTAATTAGTAAAAATAAGCAGTAATAAAATTATAATTACATATGTCTGAGATTAACCATAAAAATAAAAACCTTTTGCAATATTTACATGAACTTTGATATTCTTAACATTACATTTTTTTTCTTCAAATTATATACACAAAATGAAAATTAGAGTAATTACATAGTAGAGCAACATTTTTCAGTTGAATATTCTTCTTCAGAGTGCATTCATAACCTATTTTCTCTCCTCCACCTCTTTCTCATATACACGAAAATATATATTAAATACTTGTGCCTTGTACAAGTTTTGATTTGAATACTGAAATTAAGATTGCATGATTAAAGAAAAGTATGGTGTGTCAATATGACAACAGAGGTAATAAAATACGCTAATAAACTAATGTGCCTTCATGAAAAAGCTCAGTCATGAAAATACAGCATGGGGCAATTGGATAATATCACAGTATATCAAGTTATGTCATAAACAATGGTTCACTAACATTGTCACATAAAGAATACTGCAATTCCTTACATTTAATATTTACATATGGGTATTAACAATATAAAATTTACCAAACAGAATACATTGTCAGTTATAATATAGTTTTATATAACATTTAGAACATCAATTTTATTTATCAGTTAATCTTCTGTGAAATTGTTCCTCTCCTGCTCCAGATTCACCGCCTCGAACAACTGATACCATCCGCAACATCAGGACAGCCAGAACTTTGTCAAGAGGGTCCATAAATCCACGTTGCATCCATTTAGGTATGGTAGTACGAGCATGTGAGAATCCTAGCTTTTGCAGAATATAATCCACTCCATATGGTTCAATGCTTTTACCTGCCCAAGAGAGAAGCCTGAAACATTTTAAAATTAATTTGCCTCCTTTTCAGAAATGTAACAAAGAAAATAATATATATAGTAACATTAGTGTGTGCAATAAGATAAATTTATCTGTTGCAGATGCTTGCTTTACACACTGGAATCTACTGTAAAATATCAGATTGATTATTAAGGTGTCTTGAACATAACTGACAAAACAAATGAAGTATAACAGAGTTGTAACACTGTAGTTGCTGTTGCTGTTCCTCCTCCTCTTCCTGTTGCCATCTTAAGTCCTAAGAATTGTGTGATGCTCATTTTTATAGTCCAAGTCATACTTCCAACAGAAAATCTAGTTTCTAAGATTTTTAGAATCGAGGTTCATGCTTGCAAAGGAACCAGTAAAATGAAATATGGGAGCCAGTTCATAAAAACTTGTGGGAGTTGCTCTTATGTGTTATTACACATAACCATACAAGACAGAGAGAGAGAGAGAGAGAGAGAGAGAGAGAGAGAGAGAGAGAGAGAGAGAGTTGACACATGAGAGACACCTCTGAAAACACCAAATTGGACTAATAAACATAGCCCATTTGCAACGGAATGAAAATAGAACAAATGACATTTAGACACCAGGGAGACGTCGTGAACACATTGAAGATACTGAATAGTGTTATCTAAGTGATTACAAAACTGTACTGCAGTGACATACTGTATTACTTTATGATAATAGTTTCTGTGTTCTAAGATATATAACTATTTTTTCTTTATGCTAAACAACACATTTAAGATGATAATTCTCTGGTGTAGAGTCCAACACCCACCCATCTCTGCCATAGGATCCTGAAGGGAAACCTGCATACCATAAATACAAGCTAAGCACTGAAAGCTAAAGTAGCTTTACAATATTGATATTTAAAATTACTTTATAATGGCAAATATGTTAGAAAAACTTGCAGTCACTGTTTATAAAATTATTTCAGAAGCCTCCCAGGTACAAAGTCATTGTTCTTGGTTCTTCTATGATCACTATATGCTCCCCTACTGTGATAGTTACCAACATTCATATCTTTCAGTTATTATCTTTCATATATTTTCATCCATCATACTTGTAAAATTTATTTAAAAATATATATTCAAGATTTCTGTACTCTTGCACTTTACAGTGATGTAATTTTTAAAAAATGACCACCATTACAAATAAGAAAGCCACTTTTAATGTCAAATACCTCACAGTCGGTTCCAAGTGCCACGTTTTGCAATGATAATTTCTCCAGTCTTTTGTAAACATCTCTGCTGGATCAAATGCTTTGCGTTTTCTTTCTTCTTCACTGAAAGAACTGTTTGCTCTCCTCTCATGCTCTGGGCTGTGTGCCCTGAGGCCACTCTGCAAAGAAAATCAATTAGATAAAACATTGCTAAATATATTCATGACTCTCACATAATAATAATAATAATAATAATTTTAATAATAATAATAACAATAATAATTTTGTCATCATTAGGCCAGCAATAGAGAATGTCAAATGAAAATACATTTAATAATACAGAGTGATAAAGTATTGACTAATTAGTACGCACAGTAGGTCAGCTATTGCATAACTAATTACTTACAGTTCAATAATTCTGTGATGTCATAGAATAAATGGGCAGCTAACCATTCATGCAGTCTTTCTTTGAATGTTAGTTCAGGAAGATCCTGTATAGCATATGGCAGCTTATTCAACAGTTTGTGCCCTAATTTTTTACTTATTTTGACAGCCTGTGGTAAGACATGTATATGTGTCTGATGCTTCTTGTATTGTAACAATGGAGATTTTCTCTGCCTTTCACATCTTATAAGTTCTTATTCATATAGATTAAGACAAAGTGTATATATACAAGAATAAAAATAGAAAAGAGATGACTTACCAAAAGGACCGGCTCGTCGAGAGAAACAAATAAAAAACAAATAAAATCACACACAAACACACATACAAGCTTTCGCCACCACTGGCAGCTTCTTCAGGAAAAAGAGGGAAAAAGGGGAGGAAAAGGGAAGGATATGGGTTTTAAGGAAGTGGAAAAGGAGTCATTCCAATCCCAGGAGTGGAAGGACTTACCTTAGGGGACAAAGAGGAAGGTAAACAAATACACACACACTCAGACATATCGAAACGAGTGTGTGTGTGTATTTGTTTACCTTCCTCTTTGTCCCCTAAGGTAAGTCCTTCCACTCCTGGGATTGGAATGACTCCTTTTCCACTTCCTTAAAACCCATATCCTTCCCTTTTCCTCCCCTTTTTCCCTCTTTTTCCTGAAGAAGCTGCCAGTGGTGGTGAAAGCTTGTATGTGTGTTTGTGTGTGATTTTATTTGTTTTTTTATTTGTTTCTCTCGACGAGCCGGTCCTTTTGGTAAGTCATCTCTTTTCTATTTTTATTTTTGTTTATCCCACCGGGAAAGTTTCCCTCTATAATTTTTGTATATATACAAGTTTTTTTACTGTGATTCTTGAAGTTTTCCCGCATACGAAATGTTCTATAAAGTTTCGGGATTGCAGCCGGATTCTGTCAACTTCTTGCCATGATATTTCAGTTGACAATCGTGCAGCCATCTTCAGGTGAGTGCGTTCCACTGGAGATTGTTAGTTTTCAACAACGTCTGGCGCGGAGGCACATAATCACAGTGACCGTCACAAGTGCGCCCTCTTCCAAATTGACCCCCCTCTGCGAAAAATGGTCGACAAACGGTGCAAGGGTGTCTGTGCGAATTTGAAAGTGCATGTCCACCATCTGTCAGAACGTGTAAGTACTGCATGAGGTGGAAATACAGGACATATCTGCCCTCTGACTGAATGTGCACTCAATAAATTATTTGTCAGATGTATAAAATTTTAATTGTCACTAGAAGTGTCGTCCTGGATAAAATGTTTCCTCTCAGATGATATTAACACCGGCTCCCAGGCCTTATCCAGATGAAAGCCTCCAATCACGATTAATAAGATCTTTGGCTAAACATATTTCCAGAGTTTCTTTGATTAATGAAGCCCGGAAGGATCTCATCGTGGGCAAGATTTCAGTGGCGGAATAATCCATAGAATGTTCTGTGGTAATACAATGCTCGGCTACAGCTGACTTACTGGGCTGCAACAGGCAAGTGTGGCGTTCATGTTCAATGCATCTGTCCTCTGCTGTGCATGTCGTCTGCAATCTCGAAACTTTATGGAAGAAGTTTATTACTGTCATAATTTTTTGTTAAGTAAACAAGGGTTTGCAGTAAGCCTTGTGTGATCAATTATTAATTATCCAAACTGCTTTCTTCTGCCATATTAGTATGTCATGTATATGACTAAAATTACCCCAAAAATAATGCAGTAGGTTATTATACTTTGGAAAAATGCAAAATAAGATGATCTGACACATGTTGTTAAAAAAAAAATGTTTGTATAGTCTATGGGACTTAACTACGGGGTCATCAGTCCCTAAACTTACAAACTACTTAAGAACTACTTACGAACTAGGATGGCACAAATATCCATGCCCGAGGGGGGATTCGAACCCCCAACCGTAGTGGCCGTGCAGACCGTGACTGGAGTGCCTTAGTCTCCTTGGCCACCGTGGCCGGCTCTGACACATGTTTCAGGTACTGAGTTTCTAAGTCATCTTAATAAATAAACTACTCTAGGTAGCTTACCACTGATATAATTTATATGTTGGCCCCAGGATAACGTATCGTCTAAATAAACACTTAGGAACTTAACAGAACTAGGGTCATCAGATAGTGGCTTGTCTCTTAAAATGAAGTTTTGTTTTCGTGTAGCGAGAATTCATTTGTTCTGAATCAGTGTGCTCTGTGAGTGAGTGTATTTTCAGTACAGGTTTGAAGATCACAAAGATTGTTACTGCTATGATGAAATGTAGTATCATTTGCATAGAATACAGTGCTTGATTTAATAAATTTATTTACTGTATTTATTTATTTGTTCATTCATCCTTTGATTGCTGTTTAGAGCGATGACAGCATACACCGCAAACTACTATTTGTATATTATCAGAGAAACAATCATTCTTTATTTATTGGAAGTTATATATACTAATTATTCCTTGCAGTCCAGCAAGTGTAAAATATTGTAATATACATATTGTGCCACAACCTGAAGCTCCATTACTATGAAGGATTCTTCTTATGAGAACCTGAAGCACCTAATGGCAGTGGTCTGGTTCATCACCCCAGTATCAGCACTAATTACAAGTGGAGTGTCTACCAGTGGAATGAAGTTCATCAAGTGCCATAAATACCAGGAAACTTACCACTGATCCATTTGTGTGATGCAGTTACAGGGTTTTGAGGACCTTATGGTGTGAGCATAGTGCACTGACATTTTTTACAAGCTCAGAACCAACTGAAGCAGGGCTCCACTATAGACTGTGCCACATGTGGACCCTCGCATTGTGAGAGGCAGGAAATGTCATAGGATCACTCTTATTCACTGTATACATAAATGATGTGATGGATAAGGTGAGCAGTAATATGGGACCTTGTGATGATGATACTGTAGGCTACATGAAAGAACTGTACTGAAGTAACTAAAGCAGGATGACTTGAACAGAATTTATATTCGGTACAATGCATGGCAGCTTAGGAAAAATAATACTGTAATATTCTAATATAATATTGGTGGTGTGCTGCTTGATACTGACATCAAATATCTACTTCCTGTTCACTTTCTAAGGACTCTACAGTAGGTCTTTTGATGTATGTCAAATGGTCTGTCTGTACCAATAACAGTTCAGTGAAGGCAACCTATTATGGTAGATGAAAGCATGTCTTTGAACATGTAAAGAATAGGAAACATATTTTAGTACTGTGACACGCCGAATGTGAGTCACATGTTCGTTTACTTCCTCTCCTCTTTGTACAATATTGCTTTGAAATTCACGTCCCATGTAATGTTCCACAATATATTCTTTTCACTTAGCAGCTTTTCCTTCTTTGCTTTGCTTACTACTGGCTTTTTATCTGAGCCCTTGATATTCATGCAACAGCTTTTATTGTCTCCAAATGTCTCTATTACTGAGACAATTTGACATACATTGAAAGACCTACTGTAGACAACCATTATACCAAGGTTCCTTAGAAAGTGAACAGACAGTAGATATTTGATGTGACTGTCAGGCAGCACACCACTAATATTGTATTATAATATTACAGAATTGTTTATCAAACTGATCTGCATTAACTTACATTTTTTTTGCGTTTTGCTCAAGCTGACATTGTGAGAGACCAGAATGGGGTGCTCCGCGGAACTCACAGACTTCGAATGTGGTCAGGTGATTGGGTGCCACTCATATCAGAAGTCTGTAAGTGAGATTTCCACACTCATAAACATCCTTATATCCACTGTTTCTGACATGATAGTGTAGTGGAAACATGAAGGGTCACGTTCACCATGAAAGAGTACTGCTGACCTCATCATACAGAGACCGCCGACAGTTCAAGAGGGTCGTACAGTATAGTAGGCAGGCATCTATCCAGACCATCACACAGGTATTCCAAACGGCATCAGTATCCACTCCAAGTACAACATCGTTCTGAAGGTCCTTCAAATCTTGAAAGCAACTATTTTTGGACCATCCCGTGCCTTTCGTCCTGGAGGGTCTTCAAATCTCAAATTCCTTTGCTGGTTTCTCATTCATTATTTCTATATTGTTAAAACTTACGTGTTTATGAGACAAAAATCAGATTTTACAACTTGATTTGTTTGTAGTTCATATAGATTTTTCATGTGAGAACCAGTTATTTTGACTTCTCCATCAAACATAGTCTTCCCAAAAAGATGTTTATAATATTTTTTAAGATGTGGCATTGATTGAATTTACAAAATAATGAACAAGTTGTGTCATTTGGGTGAATGATTTGTGGCTTTAAAATCTTACCATTTGAAAAGCATCTCATCATGTTCACACTGGTCTTGTGATCCCCAGAAACCAGACATACTATATAATAGTGAAAAAGTCATTTACATAGCCCTCTAATATGGTGTGTGATCACCTCAGATGGCCAGTACAATTGCACACCTGTGTGGCATGGACAGTATGAGGTTACCAATCAAGTCTTGAGGGACATTTGTCCAATTTTCCACGAGTGCAATATCCAGCTCTGCAACCATTGTTGGGGGTGCTGGTTTGGCTGCAATGTGTCTGCGAAGTGCTTCTCCAAACAGCCTCTATCGGGTTTAAGTCCAGTGAACCAGCTGGCCAATCCATTCATTCAATTCCCTCAGCTTCAAGCATGTTGTACACCAGTGCAGCTCTATGGGGGTAAGTGTTATCATCCAACAAGAGGATCCCATCTCCTGTGGCATGAGTGTAGGGCACAGAAAAAGCAGGTCCATGTGTCCACCGATACTGACTTCTGCCCATAACATCCATACACAACCATGGTATGGTGATGTTTCCTGAACATAAGCAGGATTGTTCTGAGTACAATAAAAAGTGAATAAACTATAGCAAGACAATTTACTCACCACCTTCTCCTTCTCTTTCATGTATGATGTGATGAGATCGTGGAGAAAGAAGAAAGCGTCTGCATCCACAGTAACAAAAATGTGATCTTCAAATTCAGTTATAAAACTGCATTCTACTAATGGTTTTTGCCCTGGAAGAAATAAGTAAACACTGAAAAAGTATGAATTACACATTTTTATGCAACAAACTACAAGTCACAGAAACAATTTGTACAATGCTTTATCCTTTAAGTATAGGCTTTAAAATAACTGTTTGAAAATATTCACAATACTTGATGCAGCCTTCAAAATAGACAATATATAATCATGGTAATAATAAATGAAACAGTTAGTCGATTATTAAGAGGAGAAAGTTGCACTAATTTCTTCTATCCAGCACTTTTTCTTTTTGTTTACCTCAAGGGATTTAGAGTTAAAGCTTCAATTTTGCACAACTTACAGTGCATAACAAGATGTCTTTCAAGGTATGCAAAATCATTTACATGTTATTAACTTGCTTACATGCAATGTAGTCTGCTTATATTTATTTCAAATATTGCAGAGTCAAATAATTTAAAACGAGAACAAAGCAGATATGTGGTGTGGTTGGCACATGTATGTGTTTAAATTCAATTGTGACTTCTGTATGGTGGTGTGAAGAAAACACATGACAAAGAACAATCTGGGTGCCCCTTTTTACATACTTCTGACAACTCGTGAAACTTTCATTGATGTAAGAAGACTAAAACTTCCAAAATTTGCAACATTCTAAAAAACTAACTCAAAACATTGTTCTTCAAGCTGCTGCTGCTGCTGCTTTTTTCCCCTTCAAAAACAGTAATCCCACAGAAGTCCTTCAGTTAAGTTCAGTCATGTCGGAACTGTCATAGAACTACCTTTCTTCTCCCAATTTCTACAGTGAAAACAATTCTTTGCCATCAATCTTTCCAACAAAAGCCTAGCTAATCCCAACACTGAATCTTGCCTCTTCCAGTTCATACCACTACACAACTCCTCAAGCTGCCACGAAGCCTAAAACTCCGCTATTACTCTCCAATGCAGCATGGTGAAGATAGCATACAGTCGTCAAACATTCCTTCAGCTGTTCACAAGCTGCTGCAAGCAGCTCCTATATTTGGAAACTGCACCCGCAAACCCATCAACGTTACAACTACCAACTTATGAACAATGAAAACATATAGAAAAGCTAAATATGTGACTTGATGGCACCAATGGAGGATGAGAGTGGATCTAGGGAAGTATGGTACGGCCAAATTGGAAACATGTATTTTTGTACTCATTATCTGTTCAAATGTTTGTAAAGCTTATGGGACTTAACTACGGGGTCATCAGTCCCCAGTCATGACCTGACTCAGGTGGTGGTAGACTTGCTGATGATCAGTTGTTTGGGTCTTCGCATTTCTGGTCACTGTGCTTCAATGCGCTTTGATGTGATCCATGATGGTGGGAAGTGAGAGTTCTCGATGGAGATCTGCCACACGTGCTCATCGGTGTGCATGGAGGATTGCCCGAAGGTACCAGTTACAGATAACACCTCTGTTGTTGTTGTTGCACATATGGTTTGGCTATCTGTATCTTTGAGCCATGAAAGTGACATCACTTTGGTAATGTCTGTGGTTCATGGGGTGGATTATTTAATATAGATTTGAAAATGGTAGATATTGTTAAAAGGACCATGCTGCGATCTTTTGACAAACAGATAATAACTTCTGAAATATTCGAGAAACATATATCAAATAAGTGAATGTATAATTTACCTGAAAGATCTGGTGTCCTTGCTGACTGAAGGTGTTCAGTCTTGAGATGAAGTTGCATGGATGGCAATGCAAAAATCACCTCCCTGGTGTGGTTGTGATCCTGCAGTTTGCTGCTGCTTGTACTGCGGACCCTCTGCTGCTCGGTTGTTTCTTTCTCACGCTCCAAACTTGGAAATCGATCCACAGCTGTAACATTATTAAAAATAGATAAATAAAATAATAATAAATAAACAGTACAAATATCAAGGTATGGCAAGGACATGAATTTATAGAATAATTATTATGGTTTACATGAACTGATGGCAGAGAGCAGTTATTTAATTTGTGTGTGAGCAAAATGTTAATAATGTGGAATAGATCACTGCAACCAACACTATAATTTAATCACAATTCATTCAAAGTACATAAGAAAATTATGATGCAGACATGAAAAGCATTAATTCATTCAATAACTTGTAAATATGGACAATATTTCCTACATATTATGTACACTGTTAGAAAAAGTACAAAACCTTCATGGACAAAATCATTTTATTGATAAGTAATGTGACAGGCCATGCATCATTATACAAATATGCAATACCAAAATTTAAACCAAGTAGACAGACTTTTGTAGCTACCATTGGTTGCTGTTGAATAGAAACAACCAAAATTAACTATTATCACACAGTGTAACAGTTCATAGCACATGACACAATATGATAAAGAATAGTTTTTGAAAATAAGAGTATAACAACTTTTTTTCTTATTTAGTGAAAGTAATCTGTACCCAAAATTTGTAAAAGAAGTTTAGAAGCACCCTGCAAATTGACAAAGCACTTAATTAGTCAAAGTGTAGGATATCTTTAACCCATGATATCCCCCTCCCCCTTCCCCACTCTTTAGTGGAAAAATGTTTATATATTTGCTTTTAAGGTTACAAGTATTTTTACAACTACTGTTACTATGTGAAATAACTACTACTTATGCTGCTCAAAAGCACATGACCTTTATCAATAGTAATTTATTCACAGTCTATATGGGGTTATTAAAAATGATGCACATTTTCACTATTGATGAGTGGCTAGTTCCATTCTCTGTTGTTTGAAATTTTTTGAATATGATTAAGGGCAAAACTAATTCAAAATGTCCCATACTGTATGAAGAAAGAAGTACAGATATCAATTGTTTGCCAATGAACAGCATGACTAAAGTAATGGTTATGCTATATAGTTAAAAACAGAAACTAAATTGCTAGGTGTTGTACCTTATATTCATTCAGTGCCAGAAATGTTCAAAATCAATTTTCTCTTATATTTTGGAAAATTAATAACTTCTGATATGTAGAAATGGGTGAATTATCTTTGAATGGACTTTGAATTAATATTTGTCTTCCTATAATAGAAACAACTAAAGAGTCTGATGACGTCATTAACATTTATTTGTGGTGACCCACTAATAAAAGGGTGATTGGATCCCAAAGTTTCTTGTCACCTGACATTGTGTCAATGCCTTGAATTAAATTCCAAAATTCTCCAAAGTGTCTCATCAATGGCACATGACACTGTTGGTGGTGATGCATCTGACATTTGGTTGTTTATTCAACTACACTGTGGGTGTTATTTGAAGAATCTAGGCTATGTGCCATCCTTTGTTTTCTCTCTTTCTCTCCAGCAACAGTAATGCAAACATGGCAACATATGCAATCCTCATAATAATTAAACAACTACTCTGAAGACAACTGTCAAACTATGCTGAGATGGCGTCAACTAAAAATATGTGCACCAGGATATCAGCCACTGTAGTTTAACTGCTGGTTAGTGGTTCAACTGTGGATATATTCCTGCCATGAGATGTATGCATACATCGAGGTATGGCATCAGGGATGGGTGCAGGCAAGTCACAGAGCAGAAATTACCTGTGATGGCCATCGAAACAGTGTGATGCCCATAGTATATTCTTAGCTCTGTGGCGACCCAAGGAATGTTGCTTCTTCAATGTTTTGGGGTAGTATGTATGTATGTATGGCAATCAGTTGTTAAATAAATAATGGTATGAATAGTCAAGCTGTCAAGGGATGAACAATATGTTGTATCATGGGCAACTTGTATACTGTATTGTGTAACTAAGCCACACAGGCAAATACACTTGTCAAGTGTGAGCAGTTTGATCATTTCATAGCACAGTTTCTCTAAACCTCATCCTGAAATATAGCCTGCCTGTATGTAAGTAAGTAAGTAAGTAATGAAGAACACGCCTTTCTGTGGGCTAGGTTCACTGGGCTAGATGCACTCAGAGTTAACTAGAGGGCCTGAACGCAAAGAATAATAATAATAATAATAATAATAATAATAATAATAATAATAATAAAAGGACTCACTCAAGGTGAGAGCACAATAAAGATGAAGAACTGGAAACTTGTAATTACATGTAGCACCGGTCAATGAGGCACACTAGTATTTTGTAACCTCTGGATATTGGCTATGACACTACGTCACGTATATGAAATGACACTGAAAATGTGTGACACTGATAATTAATTATGTAGTATTCCACTACACACATACAATCATTGAAGTCGCACTTTGAGTGATTACAAAACATAGGATATGACAGTGGTTGAGAACATTACTAAGCCGGAGCTTCATTATGATCGACACTTTATGCACTTTAGATAGAGAACAGTGTCATTGGCATCGGTGGCATGCCTAGTGATTTTTGGCTGGCGCCGGATTCAAAGGTGCGGCGTACGGATATAGGAAATGATTTCTATGGTATGCTTCTCTTTTGTAAACTGGTCCAACAATAATCTCTCTTGTAAACAGGTTCAACAATGATGATGACAAATATTGGTTCAATAATAAAATAAATTACAGCAAGCACAGATGCCTAGGGATCATATTATTGAAATGGATATTTTTTCAACGTATGTCTGTGGACCATAGAGTAAAAAACACTTACTACTATGGTATAAATTCTACATCAAAACAGTAAGTTCCTTCTGATTGAATTGATTTATAGAGGAAAGAAACCAGAATCTGCCTAAGTAACAGCTATATCTTTTTGTTTGTAACACAATTTGAAAATTAAAGGAATTATGTTTGTACAATTGATGCTGAGGGTATAAAGAAGATAACAAATATGGTAGAGAATAGATAGCAACTCACTGTAAAGACAACCACTGAGCTGCAGGCAAGCAGACAAAATAGAGAATTACATTCACAAAACTTAAATTTTTGGCAACAGACTTCATCAGAAAAAGATACATTTAAATTCATACAATCACTCAGATGAAATTGCCACATGACCACCATCTGTAGCCACTCCAGAGATGATGTCATGTGTGCTGGAGATTTGTCTCTGTGATTAGGTGAAAGTATATTTATCTTTCTCTGATGAAGGCTGATTGAAGTTGTCTGAATGTGATTATTTATTTTATGTGCCTGTCTAAAGCTCATCAAATGTCTTTATGGTGAGCTGCTATCTTCCCTATTATTGACATTCCGACCTATATTTTCCATTATAGATAACCAATATGTAGTTATATATAATTACCATCAATTTCACTGCATGCAAATGCATAATGAAACCACTCCTGAAGTGTCCGAAACTGAGGTGGAAACAGTACATTTCGACTCACTCGGCATATTGTTGCCATGCTGAGATGTTGGGCATGAGGCTGCTCAGTTGTCATACCTAAACTGAATGTTAACGTTTGTACAACATGGACATCCAAACGTTGGTGTTCACTGCCTGCATAAAACAGAAAAAAATACCAGTATATAGTGAAATGATTACTAATATATGCCACCACACAAGACTTATAATACAAGAAAATCAGAAGGTGACAAATCTCACTTTCAGAAAGTTTATTTAGAAGACTTTTCTCTTGGTTACCAAAAGTTAATTATTACTAAAATATCCAACTTATTCCTAAATACATATTTAAAAAAATTAAGACAGATATTCTCGGATGAATATTACCACAATGTGAACACAAGGAAATTCAAGTTCCACAGAATATACCAAGAACATCTCAGAAAATCCATAACATTGTATTTCATAGAAATAGTATTTTGACACACACACACACACACACACACACACACACAACAACAACACAACCTCATCATAAATTCACTGTGTTTTTTCTCTCCATCATATGGACTTTCAAGGGGGACTGTTCATGTACCTATAACATTTAGGTCTCATTGTATTTCTGTTAGTTCATTATTTCAGTTCTCCATCAATGAATCTTGATTCAGGAGGGATGTCACAACATTTGTCAAGTGATTCTACTTCTGAAAATAAAGCAAAAAAGTCCTTTGAACATGTGTCCAATTTTCAACTGTTAAGGAACTGGAGCAGGTTTAAGACTACTCACACCCATGAATAATTATGAAGACAAGTGTGAATATTACTTAAGAAAATGATTGATCACTGATTCACTGTACTAGCCAAGTATCTCAATATTTGAATAACACATTTCTTTAAAAGTGGACAGATGTTGGGGGACCCAGTAAATGGCATACCAGATCACTCAATCTAACCCCAAAACACTTCTCTTGATTGTGTGGGTTGTAAGGGGACATGTACATTACAGAAGCAAATACATGTGTAGAATTTGTCACAAAGATCAATGATGCTGTTAAAGTCTGCTGAGATGATTTTACAGTGTGTAACACAACACACCCTCTGACTCAAGTGCACTGAGATGGGTGCGGGACTTTTTGAACAACACTTATAGGATGGACCAGTGATCTCTCCCACCATTATTCTGCCTACAAAAGTGTCTAAATAGCTTTTCAGTAAGTAGTATTCACACTTGTCTCTATATTCAGTCATGGATGTGAGTAATCTCAACCAGCTCCATTCTGTAATAATCACAAATCAGATGTTCTTGCCTCCTGGATCTTTACTTGTCACAGTGGATGCCACCTCCCTATACACCAACATCCCACATGCCCATGGCCTTGCCGCTCTGGAACACTACCTCTCCCAACGTCCCTCTGAATGCAAGCCTGATACCTCATTCCTCATAACCCTTACCAATTTCATCCTACTTAACAACTACTTTTCCTTTGAGGGGAAAGTTTACCATCAAATCCAAGGCACAGCCATGGGCACCTGCATGGCACCCTCCTATGCCAACCTGTTCATGGGCCGTCTGGAGGAATCCTTCCTAGCATCCCAAAACCTCAAGCCTCTGGCCTGGTTCTGGTTCATTGATGATATTTACATGATCTGGACTCAGGGCCAGGACACCCTATCCTCCTTTCTTCAGAACCTCAATTCCTTCTCTCCCATCCACTTCACCTGGTCTTCCTCAACCAACCATGCCACATTCCTGGATGTCAACCTCCACCTCACTGATGGCTCCATCCACACTTCCATCCATATTAAACCTACCAACCACCAACAGTACCTACATTTTGACAGTTGCCATCCCTTCCACGTCAAAAAATCCCTCCCTTACAGCCTGGCCACCCGTGGACGGCATATCTGCAGTGACAAGAATTCCCTTTCTGAATATGCTGAAGGTCTCACAAAGGCCTCCACAAACAGAAGCTACCCCACAGACCTAGTCCGCAAACAAATCTCCCGTGCCATATCCTCACACACCCCAAATCCTCTTCCTAACACCAGTAACCATCCACAAAAGAGCGCTCCCCTTGTCACCCAGTACTACCCTGGTCTCGAACAACTAAATTTCATCCTTCGCCAAGGTTTTGATTTTCTATCCTCGTGCCCTGAAATGAGAGACATCCTGCCCAAGACCCTTCCCACCCCTCCTAAAGTGGTGTTCCGTCGCCCTCCCAACCTTCACAACATCCTAGTTCATCCTTATGCCACCCCGAAACCCAGCTCACTGCCACAGGGATCATATCCTTGTGGAAGACCCCGCTGCAAGACCTGTCCAATCCACCCACCCAGCACTTCCTATTCCAGTCCTGTCACAGGCTTATCCTACCCTATCAGAGGCCGGTGAAAGCAGCCACATAATTTACCAACTGTGCTGCAAGCGGATTAAAATTGTGTGCCGGAACCGAGACTCGAACCTGGGACCTTTGCCTTTCGCGGGCAAGCGCACTACCGACTGTGCTATCCCAACACGACTCATGATGCCGCCTCACAACTCTACTTCCGCCAGTACCTCGCCTCCTACTTTCCAAACTTCACAGAAGCTCTCCTGCAAACACGCAAGACTAGCACTCCTGGAAGGAAGGATATGGTGGAGACATGGCTTAGCCACAGCCTAAGGGATGTTTCCAGAATAAAACTTCACTCTGCAGCAGAGTGTGCGCTGATATGAAACTTCCTGGCAGATTAAAATTGTGTGCTGGAACCGGGACTCGAACCTGGGACCTTTGCCTTTTGCGGGCAAGTGCACTACCGACTGTGCTATCCCGACAGGTCCCAGGTTCGCGTCCCAGTTCCAGCACACAATTTTAATCTGCCAGGAAGTTTCATATCAGCGCACACTCCGCTGCAGAGTGAAGTTTCATTCTGGAAACATCCCTTAGGCTGTGGCTAAGCCATGTCTCCACCATATCCTTTCTTCCAGGAGTGCTAGTCTTGCGTGTTTGCAGGAGAGCTTCTGTGAAGTTTGGAAAGTAGGAGGCGAGGTACTGGCGGAAGTAAAGTTGTGAGGCGGCATCGTGAGTCGTGTCGGGATAGCACAGTCGGTAGTGCGCTTGCCTGCGAAAGGCAAAGGTCCCAGGTTCGAGTCCCGGTTCCGGCACACAACTTTAATCTGCCAGGAAGTTTCATATCAGTGCTCACTCTGCTGCAGAGTGAAGTTCCATTCTGTGCTGCAAGCACTGTACAGCTTTCTATATTGGCATGACCACCAACCAGCTGTCCATTATGATGAATGGCCACCGCCAAACTGTGGCCAAAAACAGGTGGACCACCCTGTGGCACACCAAGCAGCAGAGCACATGCTTGATTTCAATGGCTGCTTCACAACCCGGGCCATCTGGATCCTCCCATCCACCACCAGCTTTTTTGAACTGCACAGATGGGAGTTATCCCTACAATACATTCTCCGATCCCGAAATCAACCATGCCTCAACCTACGATAACTTCCCTATATATATATATTTTTCCATACCTTACAGTTCCTACCTCTCTATCCCAAACCTCGCCTATTTTGAGTGGTGTGTGAATGTGTGATTGTGTGTGTGTGTGTGTGTGTGTGTGTGTGTGTGTGTGTGTGTGTGTGTGTGTGTATGTGTGTGTGTGCATGTGTGTGTGTGTGTGTGTGTGCATGTGTGTGTGTGTGTGTGTGTGTGCATGCGTGCATGTGTATGTGTGTGTATGCGGTCTTGTGTACTTGCAGTGTGCATGCATTTTCTATATATATATATATATATATATATATATATATATATATATTAAGACGAAAAATTCCTAGCAGGAAAAATAAAATATAAAAAATAGACGAAGATTACTCACCAGGCGAAGGAGCACAGGTGTGACAGCATCACAAATAAATAAATGAATACACACACACACACACACACACACACACACACACACAATCGCAAGCTTTCGCAACCCAGTTGCGTCTTCAGGCAGTAGGGAAGGAGAGGGAAAAGGAAATGATGAGGGTTTTAAGGAAGGGGGTAAGGAGCCATTCCAATCCCGGGAGAGGAAAGACTTACCTTGGGGGAAAAAATGGAGGGTAAACAAATGCACACATGCCCACACATTCACACAGACACAAGTACACCTAGGCAGACATACTGTAGAAAGCAAAGAAGTTAAGTTATAGAAGTTAAGAAGTTAGACAGAGATACCACTTGAGGCAGAGGCTCTGTCCAGAGAACTGATGCAAAGATGTTAAGAAGGTGGGTGGAAATTCAAATTTAGCGGAGGTTGAGACCAGGTGGGCAACGGGAAGAGAGAATATGCTGAAGGGCTAGTTCCCATCTCCGGAGTTCTGAAGGATTGGTGTCAGTGGGAAGTATCCAGATAACCCGGACGGTGTAGCACTGTGCCAAGATGTGCTGGCCGTGCACCAATGCGTGTTTAGCCACAGGGTGATCCTCGTTACCAACAAACACTGTCTGCCTGTGTCCATTCATGCGACAACAAACTGTCCATTCGCATGAATGGACACAGGCAGACAGTGTTTGTTGGTAACGAGGATCACCCTGTGGCTAAACACGCATTGGTGCACGGCCAGCACATCTTGGCACAGTGCTACACCGTCCGGGTTATCTGGATACTTCCCACTGACACCAATCCTTCAGAACTCCGGAGATGGGAACTAGCCCTTCAGCATATTCTCTCTTCCCGTTGCCCACCTGGTCTCAACCTCCGCTAAATTTGAATTTCCACCCACCTTCTTAACATCTTTGCATCAGTTCTCTGGACAGAGCCTCTGCCTCAAGTGGTATCTCTGTCTAACTTCTTAACTTCTATAACTTAACTTCTTTGCTTTCTACAGTATGTCTGCCTAGGTGTACTTGTGTCTGTGTGAATGTGTGGGCATGTGTGCATTTGTTTACCCTCCATTTTTTCCCCCAAGGTAAGTCTTTCCTCTCCCGGGATTGGAATGGCTCCTTACCCCCTTCCTTAAAACCCTCATCATTTCCTTTTCCCTCTCCTTCCCTACTGCCTGAAGACGCAACTGGGTTGCGAAAGCTTGCGATTGTGTGTGTGTGTGTGTGTGTGTGTGTGTATTCATTTATTTATTTGTGATGCTGTCACACCTGTGCTCCTTCGCCTGGTGAGTAATCTTCGTCTATTTTTTATATTTTATATATATATTTATTTTATTTTACTTTATTTTATTTTATTTTCTCCCCTCATCCGCCTCCCCACTCCATTCCTAAGCTGCATCTCGTTATTCCCATCTAACCCATCCCCACCACCGTGACGTAACCTTTCTATCGCCTCCCCCTCCCCTCCCCGATTCGCTGCATAGCGTGATTCGAAGAGCGGCAGTCGGAGGTGATGGTTGTATGACTGTGTTGTGTGCCTGTGTGATTGCGTGAGTGCTCTATTTTCTGAAGAAGGCCATGGCCGATAGCTGAATGTGTTGTATGTGTGTGTCTTTTGTATGTGCCTGTCACAGCTCGTCGCCACATCTTTGCGGTGACTTGTAAACTGTCCTCACTATATTATTTATACATGTTGATAGGACATTTTTGGTTTATTTTCACTTGTAGACTCACCACCTGAATTACCTTGTAAGTGCGAAATCATAAAACTGTAACTGCTGTAACTTGAATATATTTGATTCCCTTGATTTCTTATACAATCACATTCAACTTGCGCTTATACACCTAGGATTTTCCTCTGACTTGTCCTTTCTTGCATTACTATTTTTTAAAATTCAAGATCGGCCATCAATTATCACATTTTCAAATGGGTAAAATACTTCTGACTTTTTTTTACCCAAATGTGTCATAATTTTGTAGTGTTGCAGTTTTGTCTTTTGTAACAAAGAAGGTTATTAATTTGTTTTTTCTGTATATTTAAATCTGGACCAAGTCTCAAATAACACTCAAATGTGACAGATATAACAGCTGTAAGCATTATGAGCATCTGTGTTTAAGGCAATGTAAATTAAGTATTGATACTTACCATCTGTTGAAGGTACTTCCTGAGCTTCTGTGGCAAAAGATATGCAAGGCTCCTTGAGAGAAAACAGTGCCCACGACTTTGACTTGAAGTTTATCCCATGAAAGCAAGCAAGTGAGATGTTGCTACCGTGCAGCTCCATAGTACCACCTAGCACAGTGCCCGATGATGGGAGCGGGAAGCTCAGTGTTGACAGGTGCAGACCCGCCACCTGGGAAAGGACTCGCTGCCAGTGACGGTGGTGTCTTGCATCCTCCCATGGAACACTTGCTGCAATTTTCATATCATTATTAGAAAACACTGTATCTTCAAAAATGTAAATCAGATTGTTGCATCAGGAGGAGGAGTAGAACAGGGAAAAGGAATGAATATTAAGATTTGATGTCAATGCTAAAATTGAGAAACAATATGGACAATGTGATTTCCACAACAACCGTTTCAGCACTTGCAAATGGTTACTGAGGGAAACTACCTAAAATTTAAATATCTTTAGGGAACCAGACCCTTAGTCCTTCCTAATATAAGTCCAATGTCTTAAAAACTATGACATCTTGCTCAGAGAAAATCATGGAAACTGGATGTGATGTGTTACATATGATTTCAATTTAAAAATGTAAAATGTAAACTTTCACGGCCGGAATGGTCAAAATTACTAAAAATTTCCGGGCTATTTTGCCGTGGTCTAGTGGATTTATTGTCGAAACCCAATGTTCTGTCCCCAACCGCGGAGGACATTCTCAAGGAGGATGGTGGCACTTTGAATGTCTGATACACACCCTGGCTCGCTACTGACTAAGCCAAACTCCGTTCACGAGGGCTCACGCGCAGATGTGTGACGTCAGATGTTTGACATGCGCACGCAATTCGTTGTTGCCGATTGCCACCGTCCGTTAATATCGTCCCATGGTGGAAGACTGTTACATTTCTTCTTCAAAACTGGAATCCAGATTTCATTTAGTTTCACACCCTTTTCCATCCTATTGAACTTATTGGGGTGTTTTACAATTTCTATAGCCTCCCTGTACAGTCTTTCGTGATATCCATTTGTGGCTGCTAAAACCTGAGTCTTATCAAATTGAATAAGGTGGTCCCCTGGTTGAAAAACATGTTCAGCAACAGCTGATCTGTCAATCTCTCGCCTTCTACAGTTCCCCTTGTGCTCATCTAGTTGTTTTTTGACTGTTCTTTTTGTGGTACCCACATATACATCTCCACAGCTACACAGAATCCTATAAATTCCTGTTTTTTGCAGCAAACAAAAAACCTGCTATTTGGTTTCGCTATGTAGACGATACATTTGTTGTGTGGAGGCATGGTAGAGAGGAACTAGATCGTTTTCTTCAACACCTCAACAGGATTAATTCTAGAATCCAGTTTATCATGGAGGAGGAGGCAGACGGCAAACTGAATTTTCTTGACATGTCAGTTTTCAAAAAGGGGAATGGCAGATTGAGCCATACAGTTTATCGGAAGCCCACACACACAGACCGTTATCTGCACCGGGATTCAAACCACCCCCCGCAACAAAAGCGGGGCATTACAAAGACGTTGGCGGACAGAGCAAGGAACATCTGCGAACCGGAATTACTCGATGCGGAATTGAAACACTCGAGTAATGCTTTACTTAAGAATGGCTATTTGTCTACAGAGATAAGGAGAGCTTTGAGACCGACACGTAGAGATGAAAATGATGAAAGGGTTCCTGTGAAATCTAAAGTCTCCTACCTTTTATTAAGGACGTCACTGACCGCATCGGTAAAATTTTGACAAAACGGAACGTTGTCGTTATTTACAAACCTACTCGGAAGATACAGGATCACATGAAATTGGCAAAGAATGCTTGCAAACCGCTGGAAAATGCAGGAATTTATAGGATTCCATGTAGCTGTGGAGACGTATAAGTGGGTACCACAAAAAGAATAGTCAAAAAACGACTAGATGAGCACAAGGGGAACTGTAGAAAGGGAGAGATTGACAGATCAGCTGTTGCTGAACATGTTTTTCAACCAGGGGACCACCTTATTCAATTTGATAAGACTTAGATTTCAGCAGCCACAAATGGATACCATGAAAGACTGTACAGGGAGGCTATAGAAATTGTAAAACACCCCAATAATTTCAATAGGATGGAGGAGGGTGTGAAACTAAATGAAATCTGGATTCTGGTTTTGAAGAAGAAATGTAACAGACTTATACCATGGGAAGATATTAACAGACGGCAGCAATCGGCAACGACGAATTGCGTACGCATGTCAAACATCTGACGTCACACCTCTGCCCGCGAGCCCTCGTAAACGGAGTTTGGCTTAGTTAGTAGCGAGTCAGGGTGTGTATCAGTCATTCAAAAAGCCACGATCCTCCTTGAGAATGTCCTTCGCAGTTGGGGACGAAACGTTGGGTTTCAACAATAAGTCCACTAGACCACAGCATAATAGCCCGGAAATTTTTAGTAATTTCAATGAAAAATTCACATGGAATGAGTGATTGAGGCTCTCAGGGGAGGAGATGGAGGAATATATGACTAAGGAAGAGAAAAAAAATGCAAAACAATGAAGCAACTGCACAATAATAGCAAATGTTTTTATTTGAAGTGGATGTGCTGCTGAAGTCAAACTACATGTTTTATTAACCAACTTCTACTGACTGTACATTCTGGTTATTTACTTTCCCAAACTAGTTTCAGAGAAAATTCTACCATTATCAGTGGGTTTCTTCTTCTTGCATTCTGGCCTTTTAAGGACCACATTACAAGTTCAGTTTAGTTGTTCTTTCCTTTTATTCCACTATACTTTCATTGTTTCACTATGCATCTTTTTCCTGTCTTCAGTCCACTTAGTGCCAGTTTTCTTTTCATACCTTCCTTGGAATCCTTCCTAACAATCTTTCTTTCCATTAATTCTTTTTCATGAATGTTTTTCCTTTCCAGGTCTTTCTTGTCTTCTTCACTCCAGGTGGTGATTGATTTATTTTTCCAGAGGTACTTGAAGATCTGTTTAGTTAATATGTCATCATCGATTCTGTAAATGTGTCCAAGAAATAGCATTCTCCTTATTGTTCCTAATATGTTTTCTATGTTCTGGTAAATTTCATTGAAACTTCTTAATTTCCAAAACTCTGCAATTCTTAGAGGACCTAATATTTTCCTTATAATTCTTCCTTCTAATATTTATAATTTATCAAGCTTGTAGTTCAGTGCTAGACATTAGCTGACACACAAGCATTCTAGTTTCACTACTATGTTGCAGTGCTTTAAGTTTTGTTGATAAGCACTTTTTTGTTGTATGTATTCTTAGTTATACTGTAAGCTCTTTCCATCCTTTTTATCCTCTACTCTATAGCAGATTTTTCTAAAGAATTTTCTTGAATTGTCTCTCCCAAATATTTGAATTTCCTTACCTTTTCTTTTAGACCAATATCATTACTAAAAACTTATTGGCACATTTATATTTGTCAAAAATTCTGTTTTCTCAGCAGCGATTCTTGAGCCAGTCATGTTGGATGTCTTTGCAAGGATATTGACTTGCATTGCATCCGTGCATGTATTTAGTCATACTGTATATTTTGCTGTGATTGTTGCCACATTCTCAGCATACAGCATGTCATGTTTGTTGGTTGGCTAGTGTTTGCTCCCAAAACACAGAAAGACATAACTTGTCACTGTCACTTTTATGCAAAATTACATAAAATTTTGAATCATTACCACAGAGAGAAATTACATAATTATATGTTTTAGGGATAACCATTATCTAACACAACATCCTATACAGCAAGAAAAGGGCAACAAACAGCAAAATACGACTCTTAAGTAGAAAGAATAAAGAAACCAACGAATGATGGTTCTATTTCTCCTGAAACTAATTTTCGAAAATAAATAAGTAGAAGTGTTTCACATCAAAATGGAGCCACAACCCCATAATCTTTGTAACTGTATTGTGAGACAAGAAGCTGGCCTTTAAGAAGTAATTAATTAAAATGTCAATTCACATTTTATACACACAAAATATAACGCATATATATGAACAGATATATAAAAGTGGTTTACCTGTTTTATGATGACACTACAACTTGTCTATGGTAAATACATGCAATTTAGTTCCTGTGGAACATGATACTAAATGATAAATTATGAATGCAGTATACTTACCTCCACTTGATCATAGTAGCAGGCTGGCAATTACAAAATACAATTAGAGATAATAATACAACAGAAAAACCCAGTGCCAATGTTAATGGACATGCAATAAAGGAAATACTAGTCTGTTCCACATTGTTAGGGAAAGAGAAGTGAAACATAAAAGTGTATAAGTAATAATTTACATAATGAAAAGATGTGTAAAGAATAAGACTACAAAAATACAGTGATGATTCAGAATTCAAAATGCCTTGCACTAAAGGTTACATAGCATTTGGTTCCTAATGATCTTATTACACATTTTAGTAGAACTAATATAGGACTGAGTTGTGACTGTTTTGTTCATAACTCATTCTCAGTTTTTGTGAAAATATGCTTTTGTAACTCTGTGCCATCATAAGTAGCTTTTATTATGATTATCATTTGTGTATTGACCCTGCTAGATCAAGCAGTACAGTTTACGATTCGCCTTTCTCCACTTCCATATCAGTGTCAGTTTCACTCTATATATATACATGTGGTGTCTATTCCGAAGAACAGATGTCACTTCTGATCCTGCAGTTGTTATTGTTTTCATATTCACAGAATATATGACTTCAACTGCGAATGGGCAAAGCTGAAAATGTGTACCCAGCGAAGATTTGAACCCGGGTCTCCTGCTTTCTAGGCAGTTGCGCTGACCTCTACACCACTGGGGACACAGTGATCACTGCACCTGTAAGGACTACCTAAGCACTGCCCATTTACAGTTGAAGTCATATATTCTGTGAATATGAAAACAATAACCACTGCAGGATCAGAAGTGTCATCTGTTCTTTCGGAACAGATACCACATTATATAAAAAACATCTAATAAACACATACCCTTTATTTTTAACTGTTTCAAGGTACACCAATGAAAACAACTAGTAACAAGAAAATTGCAAGTGACAGTAAATTAAGATACTTTTATATTATGGTTTATTTAATTGTGTAAGGTTCATCACAGAAGAGGTTCAAACAGTCCACTGTCAAATTCAATGCATTTTGTTGTTTTTGTAGGCAGGTATCGTGTTGCCAATCAGAGCTCAGCTACTTGAGAACAAGCAAGTAAAATACGATCAGATGTTCCTTTCTTGTGTCCACTCTGTTCTTCAGCCACCCCTATAAATAATCCAATAGGGTAAGACTGGATGACCTCGATGGCCAAGCAATGACTCCACAGCGATCAATCCAATGACCGGAATATGTTGTTTTGAGATACTGCGTCACTGGCTGTATAGAATGAGCTGAAAGGAAATACAACTTTGTGTTGCCAAAGGGATATCCGCCCTTATTCTGGTAACACATTTTAAAGAAAAATCAAGATACTGTGTGCCATTATGGTTACCTAAAACAACTGGACCAATCAGTTGTTTGTCAATAATACCACACCACACATTGACTGTGAATATTTTCTTTTAGGAAACCATAACGTCACAGTACCTTAATTTACTGTCACCTGCACTTTTACCATTCCTAGTTAACTTTTTTGTTCAGAAGCATAGTATCAACCCGCAAAGCATGTACCTTTCCTCCTGGCCAACCCTGTATATACCCCTTTCCACTAAATACAGGAAAAGCTACCTACAAAGGTAACAATATAGTAATAAGGACAGTTTACAACTCACCACAAAGATGTGATGACAAGCTGTGACAGGCACAGAAAAAAGACACACACATACAGCACTTCAGGTATCGGTCATGACCTTCTTCAGAAAATAAAACATTCACACAATCACAAAGGCACACAACACAGTCATACAACTGTCAGCTGTAGCAGTCGGGGCTGACGGTTGTGTGACTGTGTTGTGTGCCTGTGTGATTGAAGAAGGTCATGGCTAATAGCTGAAGTGGTGTATATGTGTGTCTTTTTTTATATGCCAGTCGCAGCTCGTCGTCACGCCTTTGCAGTGAATTGCAAACTATCTTTATTACTATACAGTAAACTCCAAACTGGACTTTCCATTATTAGATTTTAACTACAAATATATCTCTTTGAAAAATAAATAAATAGTGCAACAACATGAATTCTATGAATTCTACTGCATACCGAAATCAGACTTATTTAAACCCTTTTACTCTGCTACAAATAAGACATTCTACTCTTGTCAGCCACCACTAAATATATGATTCAGGTTTTACTAGTATGACAATTACTTATAAGGTTTCAATGCCATGCATAATTTCAGCTGTAGTAAATGCAAATATTTTCAAAGGAAAATGTCCATTTTCAATTCATGACTTTACAGACTTGCCATGGTCAATGTTTGATAGGTTGCTTAAAACATGCAGGTGATTTCTTGGTGCCCAATTTTTTGTCTAAAATGGAAAGAAACATGTATGATTGTTTTGTTGTTGATCATATGTCACATCACTATGGGCAAATTGCCATGAACATTACTGTTACATAGTGATGTTTTTATTGATGACAGTCAAGATCGTCTTAAAATAATCTTGGCCTTTACCATCATCTGGAATTCAACTGTTGAAGAAGAAGCCAAAATACAAGCAACAAATAAATTAATCAACAAACACACAAGACAACAGCACAGCAAACTGGGTAAGTGGAGCTGTTGCATTATATTGGGCACAGATCAATGAATTTCCACAGTCATATTACTCATAAAAGGCCTTTTTTCTTTCTGTGATTCCTAACCATATTTTTTATCAACTTAGTTTTGTTTCAGATGAACTAGCCACCGTTCCCCCTTTGTTTTCTCCCAACACTTTTCAATGTTTCTGGCTCTCAGCGCCTACACTTGGCACCATTTTGAATCTCTACCTGCTTGACAACTAGCTGTCAGACCAACATTTCTTCATGCCACAGTGTAATTGTCTGCCTAGCTCGAACTGTGTCCCATCATATTACGGCAAGTCCATTTTGTAACTTTGTTCTTATGTGATTTTCTCACTCTTATACATATAACTACAGTTCACTTTTTAATTTTCTGGTTTCATTTGCCAATCAAGTCATTTCAGTGACTTACACAATCCAAATTTACTTCATAAATGGTGCTAGCTAGGTACATGGCTATATTAAGGACTCCTTTGTAACAGCAATTTTATATCATTTACATATCCAATGGGAAGATGCACCACGAGTGTGACACATGTCATTGAAAAATAAATTTTATAACACACAAACACACACACACACACACACACACACACACACACACTTCCTTCCATTACCAAATTAACTATTTCTTTGTATCTTGGAAATATTTAAGTTAAATCATTTCCTTTTTTTAGTCTACTTATACTTATTTTTCCTCCAATTTGACTCATCACCTACTCATTAGCTATCTGAAGCACTAAATTTAAGAAGCATCTAGTCCCTTCTTTCCTGGACTGTTTATCAACATTTCCCTTCTGTAGATGTATACATTCAAGACAAGTTATTTCAGAAATTATTTCTGGGCACTTACATTAATATTGTGTGTATGAGAGAGGGTATGTTGTGTATCAGTGTACCACTTCCTCCTTTACCTGTATTTTGCACTCTCTCTAGTTTAGCCATCCTAGTGAACCAATCAGCAAAACTTGTTTATGAACGTTATTATCTCATTTTCTAAAGTAATTCCTGAATATCACCTGACTTTATTTATTACATTTGTTTTACTTTTGTTGTTGTTAACCTTTTAATCTACAAAAAAAAAAAACTATGCATGATGTTGACTTTGAATTGAAAATTCTTGGCAAACCTTCAACTTTGATTCGCTTTTTTCATATTTATCCTTGTCTTTTTTTCCCCCACATGTTTGAAGAACAGACTGAACATCTTGCCCCTCAGGGGCTCAGCAATAATTTGCTCAGGATGAACTTGGCAAACCCAGGGTCCTGAGCTGAGGATTGGTAAGCGCCGCCGGTCCTCTAGACACCGTTAACTCTGGGCACGCTTCAGCGACCACCATGTGGTGCGACAGTGAAATGTTGTTGTACGGGGGAAGGAAATACCTCTATAAAAACCCCTCAATCTCAAGGTGTGCTACGTGCTGATGGGATGCATGGCTGTTGAGGAGGAACAGTCGCTAGCGAGCAACCTGTGGGGATACAGTTGCACCTCAGTTTTATAAGGCTTACCTAGGCACGCTGAGGTCTGTCTAGGCAGACACTTACTTCCCTAGCTGCTCATGGGACCGAGATGAATAATTTTAATTTGTCCCTCGACCTTCCAGTGGAATGAGTGTACCACTCGGAGGGGGGGGGGGGGGGGCGTACCAACACCCACCATGCAATCCAAAATGAGAGCCAGGATATTCAGTCCTCCTGATTCGTGGAGTAAGAAAAAGACTTTTGTGTACAGTAACAGAACACAGGCTGTTGTGCTAAATGTATTTATTGTTGTGAAATGAAAAGACGGCTCGTTTGATGAAGTTTCTCCTTTTTTGTATTAAAAAACGCCTTGAGGGAATTGCTAGCAGTTTTAAATCAGTGAAACGCTTGCGAAATGGGGCAGTACTGATTGAAACATACATCCCAGCAGGCAACCAACCTACAGAATGCGAAATTCCTGTGTGAATATGCCATAGAGACAGAGTTCCATAACACCTTGAACTACAGCAAAGGTTTAGTGACCTGTAGAGGTCTAGTCAACATCCCTTTGGAAGAACTGAAATCTGAGTGGCCACAGAAGGGTATTTTGGATGTACAAAATATTATGAAAGGGTGGATGGCGAGTTTGAAATTGGACTCATTCATCCTCACCTTCAATAATCCCCAACTTCCAGATCATGTCAAGGCAGGTTTTCTTCATCTGAAGGTTCGACCATATGTCCCCAACCAAAGCACTACTATAAATGCCAGTGCTTTGGACATACCACCTGTGGCAAATGTGGCAAGGTCCTGCATGACGGAGCCGTGTGTACACCACCCACCACATGTGTAAACTGCTCTGGGGACCACCCCGTCTGGAGTCTTAAGTGCAAAGTCTTCCTTGAGAAAAAAAGGTGCAGAAAATTAAGACCACGAAGCGCATCTCTTATGCTGAGGCTAAGAAAATCTTTCTGGCCAAGCAACCACCATCCTTTGCCGCATATTTTGCTTCTGTTGTCCAAAAGCCAGTTGCCAAAAGTGATGCTGTCACTCAAACTGAGTCTGTTAGTGTTAGTACTAACACTTGTACTTGCCAGTGCACCTGCCAGGCGGCTGCTGCAGCAGCAGCAGCAGCAGCAGCTTCAAGTCCAGTTGGCCCCCCAACATCAGAAAAAGGCACTGATACGCCTACTGTGGAGATGATGAGCCCCCCTCCCCCCAGTGGCAGAGGTTGGCCAAAAATCCACCACAGCCATTACCTCTGCAACAGGCACCCATTCGAAGCCACCTAAGACCAAAAAAGCAACCAAAAAGCCTCAGTCGAAGGATAAACCAGAAATTACAGTGTCCGAGCCTGTCCATTTACTTGTAACAGATTCTTCATCCGACTCTGCTCCAGAGCCAATGGAGCTTGATGTGTGTTTGGGGCCACCTAACCGGCCCCTCCACCCCAAAGAGTCTCGCTGCCTCAGTGGAAAGAGAAGGTAATGGTAAAACCTCCATATGCGATGGCTCCCATACTACAATGGAATATGCAGGGCTTTAGGACCCATGTGGAGGAACTTCGTCTATTATCTCAGGGTTGACCTCTGTGTACGTGTCTCCAGGAGACAAATTTCAAGCTTTCTGACTCCCCTGAGATACCACTCCGAGCCCCTCTCCCTCACCACGAGCCTCCAAGTTGTCCCAGTATCTGTATATGTGCATCATCGACTGGCTATTTGCTCCCTCTATCTGCCCCCTCAATGATACACTCAATGAAAAGGCCCTCACGGACCTTCTTTCCCAGCTTCCCCAGACATTTCTCCTCTGTGGATACTTTAATGCACATAATGTGCTTTGGGGCTCTGTCACTACTTGCCTCAAGGGTAGAGCAATTGAGAGGCTCCTCTTATAGTCAAAAGCACATTTACTGAACACCAGTCAGCCTACACATGTCTGTACTGCAACAGGATCATTATCTGCCATAGACCTCACTCTTTGCTCTCCAGCCCTTACCCACACTATACAATGGGAAGTGGTCGATGATCTTCACGAAAGTGATCACTTTCCAATCTCCATTTCCCAACCATATGGAATCGAACCTGAAAGACAACCACCACAATGGATGCTCAGTAGAGCGGATTGGCCACTTTATGGCCAACTTGCTAACCTTGAACATCATGACAGTGTTACAGAATGGATGCACCACATTACTGCCATGATGCACTTCGCCACTAATGTATCCTTTCACAGTCTTCGGAACATCCAAAACGGCAGCCAGTCCTGTGGTGGAATGACAAATGCCGATGTGCCATCAGGACCAGGCGGGTGGCTCTGCATCGGTTCAAGTGTCGTCCGATTTCAGAGAACCTCACCGCTTTTCAGGTTGCAAGGGCCAAGTGTTGTTAGATTATTAGAGAGAGCAAACGGAGGTCACGGCAACAGTTCCTGAGTTCCATTAACCATTCCACAACTAGCACAAAAGTATGGGAGACCATAAGAAGGATTTCTGGAAGAGGAGGAAGGTGCCCTATAGCTGCCATAAAGGGTAATGGCACTTTGCAAACATGCCCAGGAGACACTGCCCAGACCAATGGCTACTTACTTTGCTACCGTTACTGCCACTGCTAGTCAGGATCCAGAATTCTGGCGCCACAGAGTGGCTGCTGAGAGGGGCCTCCTGGACTTTAGGTCTGAGGAGTACAACATCCTTTCTCCCTGTGGGAATTGGATCCTGCATTGTGTGTGGGTCAAGACACTTTGCCTGGTCATGATGGAATCTACTATGCTATGTTATGGCACCTTATAGAGCGAAACAAACTTGTCCCCCTCAACCTTTCTAATTCCATTTGGATGTCAGGACACTTTCCTGACTCATGGAGAGAGGCGATTTTAATTCACCTTTTAAAACCACATGCCCCAGCAGTTATCGTAGTGTTGCCCTCACTAGTTGCATTGGAAAGACTGGAGCAGATGGTCAACCACCGCCTTGTCTGGATGTTGGAATCCAGGCAGCTCCTTAGTCACTTCCAGTGTGGGTTCAAGAGATATTGTTCCATATACGATAACCTGGCCTCTCTGGAGGCAACTATACAACAGACTTTCCTGTGATGTCATCACCTTCTGGGTGTATTTTTTTATATTGAGAAGGTCTACAATAGTACTTGCAGGCATCTTATACATAGGCAGCTTCATGAATGTGGATTTCGTGGTTGCCTTCCCATTTTTATTTGGTCTTTTCTTAATCCACGTTGTTTTAGATATCGAGTTGGTGGCGTGCTCTCCGACTGCTTTGAGCAGCAAAACAGTGTTCCTCAGGGAGTATTTTAAGTGTGACATTGTTTGCTATAGCTATTAACAGTATTACTTCTGTTGTGAAAAGTCCTGACCAGTGTTCATTATTTCTAGATGATTTCTCTGTCTTTTGCTCTTCTTCTAGCCTTGCAATGACAACTCGTCAGTTGCAGCTCACTCTCAAACAGCTTGACGAATGGACACAGAAGACAGGTTTTAAATTATCAGCCAAGAAGTCTGTGTGTGTTCTTTTTAACTGTTCACTTTCTATTTTTACCTTACCTGAACTATGATTGAGGGACACTGTTCTGAATTTTAAAGACACTGTGCATTTTCTGGGTTTCACATTTGACTCTAAACTTACCTGGTTGCCACATCTTAAAGATTTGAAGAGACGGTGTCTCATGGAACTAAGTATTTTAAAGTCTCTAAGCCACACTTCATGGGGAGCAGACAGGACTTGCCTGCTCCGGTTTTATAGAGCATTTGTGTGTACTAGGCTTGACTACGGGTGCACCGTGTATTGGTCTGCAAGACCCTCTTATTTAAAGATACTGGACGTGGTACATCATGAGGGGATTTGGCTTGAGACTGGGGCATTCCACACCAGTCCCATAAAAAGTCTCTGTGCTGAGGCTGGTGAGTCGCCACTTCACATGCGGCGACAGTTCCTTGTGGCATGCCAGGAGTATACATCACTGTCCTCACCAAATACACCAGCCTATCCTGTCGTTGCTCACCCTCCTACGAAACGGCTTTTTCGTACCAGGCTACGAGCAATGAGCCCTTCTGGAATATGTTCTCAGGTTTATCTTTTGGATATGGATGTGTCTGATTAACATTTTACATCGAGATTGGAGTAAATGTCCACTCTGGTTCCTCCAGAGGCCCAGGTTACTTTTAGACTTGACACATTTTAAGAAGGATTCTACTTCTGCTTTTATATTTCAATCTATGGTTTTTAACATTTTAGATGAGCATCGTGATTTTACCATGGTTTACACGGATGGGTCCAATCAGAGGGACTCACTAGGCTGCTCCATAGTGTTTCCTAACACCACCATCAGGATTCGCCTCCACCCTGCATACTCCATTTTCTCAATGGAGCTTCATGCGATATTGCGGGTGCTGGAGAAAATGCACCAGGTTCATGGCACACAGTTTTAGCTGTGCTCCAATTCTCTCAGTGTGCTGCAATCTTTATGCAATTTGTATCCAGCTGAAGAGATAGTACAGCGCATACATGACAGAATGTACTCTCTCTAGCAAGCGGAAGCAAGTGACGTTCTACTGGGTGCCAGGACATGTCGGCATTTGTGGAAAGAAATGGCTGATTGGGCTGCCAAGGAGGCCTGCTAAGGCTATTGTATTACACATTGTGCCATCCCCCTGCCAGACATCCTCTCTTCGGTGCGGCAGAGGACCCTGTCTGTGGTGTGGCAGAGCTCCCTCCGTTTGTGGGAGGAGGCATGGCAGGCAGTGACGAGCAATAAACTGCAGTTGGTTAAGCCAACTGTCTGACCATGGCAAACCTCCTGTCAGTCACTGAGGCAGCATAAAGTGGTCTTAACACATCTCCGAATTGGGCACTGTCCTCTGACACACAGCTATTTACTCCGGCAAGAGGATCCTCCGTTTTGTGAAGCTTTTGGTGTGTAAATCTCTGCATGCCACATTTTACTTGAATGTATTTCACACTTCACACTGTGCTGTGGCTCTTGGTGGTGTCCTGCCCTCTGTTTTAGTTGATAATGAGGCGAGTGGGACGAATATTTTCAATTTTTATGAACTTTCTGGACTCTGGCCTAAGCTCTTAGGCTGGAAGTTTTAGGGTGTTAACGAATGGCTCACACACCATTTCTATATCAGGGACCAGCTGTTCATGATACTCTGGTACAGCATTTTGGGGACATCTATGACTATATACCTTAGTGGACCACCTTACATTCTTACCTTGCCATATTTGCTTGTGTATTTGCTTCGTTTCCTTTATTGTTAGTCTAGTTTGGTTACTTACATTTCTGTTCCCTGTTTTTATTCATTTCATTTTACTCAAATCACACATATCACCTAATTATCTTGTATGGGCACTGAAGACCTAGTTGTCGTGCGCCCATAATATCCTATCCTGAACATCCTGTCTAACTCAATAATCTATATCTGCTTTCCTTTTATGTCCTTTGACTCACAACTGCAGTTATAAGTTCTGTACAAATTGTAGTCTTCTGGACCCTCATTTCATCCTTTCTACCTTCATATTAAGGAAGAGTGCAGTACAATAAGAACTGCTAAAAACTTTCATTAAAGCTACAAATACTAGTTCATCTTGTACAGTCTATCTTAATGAGATAAGTCATTGAGTACTAACTTGACTGTTCAGATGTTTCTCTGGAACCCAAATTTATCTTCCCCCAAGTCAAGCCTCCATCAAACTTTCTAATATTTTGCAAATAATTTTTCTTACTTTGCAACAAGCAACTAAATCGATGGTTCAGTAATATACACACTTTTCAGCATGACTTCCTCATAACTGGGACTATTACATTCTTCTTGAGGTCTGAGTTATTTTGCCAATCACATTTATCTTGTCTACCAGGGAATAGTTCTGTCATGGTAAATTATGAATAATTCTGAGAAATTGCTGTCTATATCAAGTGCATAATTACAAATTAGATTTTTCAACCCTCTGTCAAACTCTTCACACAGTACCATTACTAACACATGTTTCTTCTACTTCCTCTTCAATTCGCATGGCAGTGTACTCAATTTTCTTCTTTATACAAATCTTTTGATCTTTTAGGCCATCTTCCTTTCAGATCTGAGAATTTCTTCATGGGTTATTTTTACTATTAACAAGATCTTCCGTAACTCTGCATGACTTCTCTAGCCATTCCTCTCCACCATTATGTACTTTTAAATATCATTGTGTAGAGTATTTCTTCATTTTACCACTTAAATTTAGTATCGTGTGTTAATCTATTACATATTATCTTTTGCCTGTCTGTCTGTTGCTTTCAGAATTTAATAATTATTACTGATCAAAGTGTGTGTTTTCAATATTATTGTGATACTGCTTTATGATCTCTTGGGCAGTCTGTCAGATTGATTGGTTGTTGTAAAATGAATTATCAATGGTGCGACATGTCATAATCAAGTAACAGGTACTGACTGAAATTCTGGACTGGCAGCTACGATACCAGAGGTTCCAACTTTTGAATATGGCAAATAGTAATGCTGATGAGACAGGGGTTGCATATTTCTACTTCATTCTGATGTGCACAGTAGGAATGTGTGTGGGTGGCGGGAGAAAAAACTTAATAGCTGATTATTTTCTTCCTCAGAACTGAGCTTCTTAGATTTTGTGATTTCCAAATTAATATTTATTTATATAGGCTGTTGTTGTTGTTGTTATGGTCTTCAGTCCGGAGACTGGTTTGATGCAGCTCTCCACCCTACTCTATCCTGAGCAAGCCTTTTCATCTCCTCATAAGAACGGCAACCCACATCCACTTGAATCTGCTTACTATACGCGTCTCTTGGTCTCCCTCCTGTGATTTTTACCCCACACACTTCCCTCCAATGCTAAATTCACGATTCCCCGATGTCTAAGAATGTGTCCTAAGCGATCCCTTCTTTTAGTCAGGGTATGCCAAAAATTCCTTTTCTCACCAATTCTGTCCAGTACCTCTTCATTAGTTATGCGATCTACCCACCTAATCTTCAGCATTCTTCTGTAGCACCACATTTCAAAAGCCTCTATCCTCTTCCTGTCCGCACTGCTTATCGTCCATGTTTCACTCCCGTACAAGGCAACACTCCACACAAATGCCTTCAAAAAAGACTTCCTTACCCTTAAATTAATATTCGATGTTAGCAAATTTCTCTTTTTCAAAAATGCTTTTCTTCCCATTCCCATTCTGCATTTTATATCCTCTGTACTGCGACCATCGCATGTTATTTTACTACCCAAGTAACAAAACTCATCTACCACCTTCATTGTTTCATTACCTAATCTAACTCCTTTAGCATCGCCTGATTTTCTAAGACCGCATTCCATTATTTTTGGTTTGCTCTTTTTAATGTTCATTTTATATGCTCTCTTCATCACGCTGTCCATTCCATTCAACTGCTCTTCCAGGTCCTTTGCTGTCTCTGACAGAATTACAATGTCATCAGCAAAACGCAATATTTTTATTTCTTCCCCCTGAACTTTAATCCCTATTCCAAATTTTTCCTTGCTTTCCTTCACCGCCTGCTCGATGTACAAATTGAATAACATCAGAGAAAGGCTACAACCCTGTCTTACTCCCTTCCCAACTGGCGCTTCCCTTTCATGCCCTTCGAGTCTAATAACTGCGGTCTGGCTTTTGTACAAGTTGTAAATAACTCTCCTTTCCCTGTATTTTACCCCTGCTGACTTCAGAATTTGAAAGAGTGTATTTCAGTCAACATTATCAAATGCTTTCTCCAAATCTACAAAAGCTAAAAATGTAGGTTTGCCTTTCCTTAATCTATCTTCTAAGATAAGACGTAAAGTGAGTATTGCCTCCCGGGTTCCTACGTTCCTCCTGAATCCAAACTGATCTTCCCCGAGGTCAGCTTCTACCAGCTTTTCCATATTTTTTTTTCCATTTTATATAGGCTATAGATCAATATCCAAAAATTCTACTCATTAAAAATTGCACACAAACACAAGATAATGTAAAAACATAACTTACAGTGTCTCCATCCACATCCTCCTCTTCCAGCATGTTACTAGGCATAATTAAATCATTCATTTTTTTTTTTTTTTTTTTTTTTTTTTTTTTTTTTTTTTTTTTTTTTTTTTTTTTTTTTTGAAGCATTTGTGAAAATTTCAGCAGTGGGAGAGAGAGAACCTGAAGTGACAGTGGAGGTCTTAAAACTTGAATAGTACAACCTAGCTGCCTTCTTAGCATTGCTCAACTGCTTTTCATTAAATGTTCACTGATAGCATAGAGTTTTTGAAGAAATCATTTTAATTTTTTTTCTTTTACTAGTAATGAATTCATTGTTGAAGTGCTAAGAGTTTGTTGGAATTCTGTTCTGTTTTTATGCACAATACTAAAATTTTTTTCGGTGGCTACATCAAACTGAAAGTTACTGAACTCTTATTTTAGTCCTTCAATCTCACTAAAAGATAAGACACTTGGAAACTGAACCAAGAAGTATTCCACAAATGTGGAGTTCTTGGTATTCATTTGTATGTATGTTATCTCAGCATATGGCTACTCCTAGATTCCAAATTTTGTGTCTTTGTAAATTCATACCCGTGTGCCATATTATACAGTTTTTGAGTTTGTAAAAAGTTACTCTTAACACTGGTGATTTCCACAAGTACATACTAGAAGGTGATGATATCACACGAACAAACTGGGAAGCAACCAATTTGCACAGACAGAAAATAAATGACATCTATTTGTTATTCAAACATGAAAATTGTAATTCGAACAATTCCATTCGTAAACTCATACTATTAAACAATTTTTGTAACAATTACGATAAATTTGTAATGGTTGGAACCTCTGTGATACATATATAAGTACTAACTTTCTGAGCATTAGAATCCACTACATCTTATTATTCTATTCAAAATGTGTGAGCGCGCGCGCGCGTACGTGTGTGTGTGTGTGTGTGTGTGTGTGTGTGTGTGTGTGTGTGTTTGTGTGTGTGTGTGTGTGTTATACATGGTAGAACTTTAGTTTTGAAAACATGAACTGAATTAATTTTCATATTTATATCCATCAAAAGAAGTCTCTAAGTATCAGACATTAGCCCTCATTACATTTATGAAAATGTATGTTTGGGTGTAATATTAAATCAAAGTGAAACGTGGGAATAGCGAGATGAGGGGTCTGTGAGATGTAGTGCTACAGAAGGATGCTGATAATTAAGTGGACTGATAAGGCAGGGAATCACATAGTTCTGTGCAGAAATGGCGATAAAGGAATATGTAGAACCACTGATTAGAGGAAGGGAAGATTACAGAACACGTTTACGATGCTAAGGAATTGCTTCCATTTCAGAAGACAAATACCAAGTGAGAATGACTCGGTACAGGAATTTATAGGAGAATGCTTCTAACCAGTCAGAAGTTTTTTTATTTTCTATAGTTCCCTGAAACTCTTCAAATAAATGCTATGTTGCTTTCTTCAACAGTTGCACAGACTATTTTTTTAACTTTCTTCGATGATCTTATTATTAATGAGATGTTATGAATGATGAGCAGTAATCAGTTGTAAATAATTATTTGTTATTACATATCTACATTTCAGTCACTGTGTGAGCATTCTCAATGCTAAAAAACAGAACCAGTTATAATCGGTTGACGTGTATGTTGTATTATACATCAATTTCACGTGTTTGGGTTATTAATAAAATTTGTACATTTAAAAATATAACATTGTTTGATCATCATGTTGAAGACTATGTTCATGCTGAGGCAGCTATTACAGTTATTGCACAACTTGCAACTGGCAACTGTAGCCTCTCTTTACATTCTTTATTTACCTTTACATTTCGCTTGTTACATTTTCCTCATTTATTTATTTTGATTGCATAATTTTACATTTAAAATTATGTTATTTTAATCAGTATATGATGGTCAAGAGGGGTTTGAGCTCCAGAGAAACCACGTATACGAGCTAGAAATGCACTTTATTGTTGATAGCTCCAAGTACATATCCAGACTAGCTACATGGCCGACGGAGCTCGGATAACGTGGCTTCAAAGACATTGGCCCAAAGATACACATTAGTATATATATATCGATGTGGACACATTGCCACACAGCCACCTCCAACAGTATGGAGTACACACTTATGAAGTTATGAGGCAGGGAAGGGGGATGACCAAGGCACGACGTGTGGCAGCGACGTCATTGGGCAGAGACCAGGGTTCAATGTCGCAATCCACTGGATGTTGTCTGGCGACACTGCTGTTCAGAACTACTGAAATGTCAGCAGGCGCAGGGGCAAGTGTATGTTTCTTAGCGTACGCGATGTTTGGTATGACAGCGCGAGGCAGCACAGGGTCACGAGCGTCAAGGGGTGTGGCACTTAGCGAGCCAGTGGGAAGCGGCTCAGGAGCTTTCGCGACAACCAAGGAAAGCGGAGGTGCTGAAATAGTAGCTGCAGTGTGTGTGAGCGTAGCACGACGGCAGGCGATGGCTCGGAGGTTGTCATGGCAGCTGAGGAGAGCCGAAGTGCCGAGGCAGTTAATGCGACAGCCGCCGGCAAGCCTGAGAGAGGCACTGAGTCATAAGCACAAGATGGCGGCAAGTAAGATGTGTTGGAGCAGTTCCCAAGATGAACATACTCGTGCAGCAGTGTGCGAGTCGGAGAAATTGTAGTTTCAGATTTGTGCTCGACCAACAGGGTGAGAGAGCATGAAACAAAAGAAGATTACTGCGCAGGTGGCCGCTAGATTAGATTTGTGCTCGACCAACAGGGTGAGAGAGCATGAAACAAAAGAAGATTACTGCGCAGGCGGCCGCTAGAGTAGGATGAAGCGCTGGCTGTGTGTCGTGTGAGGCGTTGGCATAGCAACCAGGTTTTGTTTATAAAGTGCTCACATAAGAATAGCATGGGGAAACAGAACTGTCACAAGCACTGGGAACCTTACGCGCGGGCGTAATGTCACTAATAACACTAGCGTGGGGAACACAAATGCTGACCTGGCTGCAATTATCCTTTGAAGTTACTCGACGAGTCGTAATAACTCAGGCAGCATGTAGGGGGCGAGAAGAGTAAGGTGATGTGTGTGTGTGTGTTGTCTACGTTGTGGGAGCGACCTTGAACGACAGCAGGATGGTGAGGCGTGTAATGCAGCACAGGCACAATTACATTTTAACATTAATCACAAGAGTGTGTATCGTAGATTCTGTCTGCAACTCAAAAGCACTCACGGTGTGTCAAAAATAGAGCCTCGACGATAGTGGAATTACAGCACACTTGTTGAGGTGAGGTATGAAGTTCACACAGCACAGCATATGTCCCCGGGAGAGGAAATGAGAGTGGTAGATTGGAAACACGGTGCAACATGACAACTTTGTAGACCAATGCGGCAGAGGCAGAGGCACCTGAATGTGCCGCATAAAAGGGTGGTTGCAACTGTCCAAATGTGTCAGTCATGTGAGAGTGTGGAATTGACTATTGTTGCTGCACATAAAGAACACTGTCACAGGACACAGGATTTCAAAATGCAAAGTCACTGTGGTGGTAGTTTGAAGCATGCTAAAAGACTGTTGCGCAAAACAGCAACAGCATTGTCTCGAATGTTCATTGTGCAGAAAAAAACTTGCTTGGAGCACGACAAAACTGATTCGAACAGCAATAATAATTCATCAGAAAATTTGAATTTGCACAATCAGTAATCTCACTGTGTCCTGAAAGGAGAATAAAGTTGGCGGCAATGTAGGACATTGTTTACTGATTACATAACCGGCGGTTGGAAGTCCATTGCTTAGATTTTGCAAGTCTGAGAAATATACATTTCGAAAATTAAAATCACACGGTAAAATGTTCAATTGTTCATTGGCACTGAATAAAGGCGAAACATCATTAAGCACATTGGGCGTGACTGCACTCGTAGGAATTGAAGTGGCGAAAAAATCTTGCAGCGAGGTCGAAGATGAAGCACTCGTTATACCATGCAGAATCGGCACTCATGGAACATGTAGGCCTAGCAGTTTGAAGTGAAATCTGGGCGAAGTCTGGAATGGCAAAGTCATCGAGGTTGTTAATTCCTGGCTGGTGCACTTCGTATTTTTGGTGAAAAACCGGAGCATAAATTGCGGATTTAACTTGTGTGGTTGAATGAACGAAAAAAGAAACTCGGGGTCACCAGTATTGGGATCGAGAGGGGTTTGAGCCCTGGAGAAACCACATATATGAGCTAGAAATGCACTTTATTGTTGATAGCTTCAAGTACAGATCCAGACTAACTACATGGCCGATGGAGCTCAAATAACCTGGCTCCAAAGATACACATTAGTGTATATATCAATGTGGACATGCCGCCACAAATATATGTACAATGGAAAAAGATAACCCAGCCTGAATAATTTATAGTCCAAGTACAGAGCATTGCGCATGGCCTAGTTCTGAAGTGTGAATGTTGCCAACACTAGTGTTCAGTGGAGCTTCAGTTTGGTGTTCACATCATCAAATAGAAGCAAAGTAATAGTTGGGATACAGTATTTGTTGAGATTATAGCAGTGTAACTCATGTATCATTTATTTTCAAAATTATTGTCCAACTTGTTTGCTGTCTACAAATGTCTGTCTAGGTGTGTCTGCTTATGGATATGTGAGTGTGTATTTGTTTACCTTCTTTCTTTTTCCCCCTAAGGTAAGTCCTTCCACTCCTGAGATTGGAATGACTCCTTTTCCACTTCCTTAAAACCTGTATCCTTCCCTTTCTCCTCTCCTTCCTTCCTCTTTTCCTGAAGAAGCAACCAATGGTTGCGAAAGCTTGTATGTGTGTTTGTGTGTGATTTTATTTGTGCCTGTCGACGAACCTGTCCTTTGGATAAGTCATCCGTTTTCTATTTTTTATATAAATTTATCCCACCAGGAAAGTTTCCTTCTATAATTTTTGTAAGTGAACAGTTTGATAACAATTAAAAATGTTTTAACGTTAAAAATCTAATTGAAAGTTATTAGCAATCTTATTTCAAAGTATACATGTTAAAAAGATACTGATGATTTATGAACTTAGCTGAGGGAGTGGGTACAGCCAAGAGATGGTGTTATAGCTTCCACACCGACTTTTGCTGAAGCAATCGTAGTTCTTACTTATAATAAAATGCCTTTATTTAAAGTGCACCATAAAATCTATATCTATATAAAAGAAAGTCGTGTTAGTTACACTATTTATAACTAAAGAACGTCTGAAGTGATTTGGCTCAAAATTGGTGGGGAGATGGACATAGGATACTTTTTGTCCCGTTTGACTGCATATTGTATCAGAATTTGAGAAAAATTGAAAGTACGCTTGCAGCTGGGATCATTTTCTCGATTCTCCAACAATCAGATTATTCATCCACTACTCACCTAGCAACCAAATACGCTGTAACAGAACGAAAAAATATGCCAAGGAGGTTAGAATAAAGGGAGATGGAGTTATGCACAAAAGGTTAAAACAGCCAGACAGATTTAACATGAAATATTGTTTCTTTACAAGCCCTCTGTATTATTCTTACCTCCATGATGTTATCGGTGGTGATCATATCTTTGGAGCATTGCAAAGATAGAATTGATGTTATTTCATGGTATTTTTTGAGTGTTACAAATGAATTAAGTACAGATCATGGTTTACTTTTTAGAACAATGCCTCCATTGGGTCAGCGTAATATCGGTCAGCGTACGTGCAAAGGAATCTTACTATGTGATCGTAGTCAATAAGACCGACAAAGATCATACACAGTGCTTGGAGGTAAATTGAAAAGAAATTCTCAAGCACGCTCTGTTATGACTCTGAAACAAAGGTTACAGTCGAGTCAACAAACCAGGCGGCCATGTGTGGCAATTATAATTTAACATATGGGGTACAGATACAATGCAGCAGTTGATTACGCAGCGGATGCATCAGTTGGCTCCGGAAGAAACTGTCGCCATCTAAAATTTCATTGGCTATCTCAAGCTTTGCCACGATTTGTCGGCTTCATTCCCACGATCCAACAGCTGTTGCCAACATAGCTATACCACGTATGTGTCGCTGATTGTAAAATTTTACTGGGATGTAGCAATGTTGTTAATCGTGTTTGAATTAGATTCATAATAAGAGAAGAAATGAACACAACACAAAGACTTTCGAAATGTTGTATTACCATCCCATTTATTTTATTTCAATTAATTCTCTGTTTCATATGGAATTTCTATCATTAAAGTATGATCAGACTACAATTACTTTGTATCTAATTCAAAAACTCTTAAGAAGATATACATGTGTTATAAGAAACATTTCTATACTGCTCACTGTGAGAAAAATATGCTAAGCTGCGCTGTAAAAATGTGCGGTTTTGTTTTTTTCTTCCCAGTCATTTTTAACATAAACCAGGAAAGTTGTTTTTATGCCTACACTTATCTGTTCGTACAATGCAACCATTAAACATGCGGCCATTGAAGCTACTAACCTCACAGATAGAGCAGCTTGAAATGTCTCTCTAAATAACCTGTTTCCAATTGATTTACCTGTCAATTTTGACTTCTATCCCCAATCAAGTTCCCGATTGCAATAACAATAAGATCAGAGAGGTGGGAAGGAGGAGATAAGAGTATGGGGGAATGAAATGGATTTAAAAAGGGGAGATGATATAGACGCAGAGAGGAAGGGGAGGAGATGGATATGGTGTGGGGTAAGAGGGGGTGATGTGAAGGTAGGGGTAGGGGGAGGGAGAGATGGACAAATGAAGGGAAAGGAAGGGATAGACTTTGGGAGAAGCTACTGCAAAGTGTTGTCGGGTTTGCTAGTCCATTATAAATGTAACAGTTTGTTGTTAAAATTAATGGATTTACACATACTTTATGTATAAATAAATGGGATATCTTGTATTTGTCACAACAGACATATACACTGAAGAAAGTTGTGTAATAACTGTAACATGTGCCTCAGTGTGAACTTAATTTTCAACATGAAGATCGAAAATTTTTATATGTTTTAAACTACATTTTAAAAGGTATGTATTTTATTATTGACTGAAACATGTACAATTTATGTGTAACACAGCACGCATATTAACTGACTGTAACTGGTTCTGTTTTATAGCACTGAGAATGGTAACACAGTGACTAAATTCTAGATATGCAATAACAAAAAAATATTTGTGACAGATTGCTGCTTATCCTTCAAAACTTACTATACAGTCGCACAGTGATCCAATACGGAACCAAACTCGATAATATTGATGAGATGCTGAACATTAGTGATCTTATTTCATACTAACATTTTAGGTTCATTTTGCAGCAGATGTGTTCAACTTTTATTATTTTTAAATGATACCAATTAGCTATGCTCTGTGTTACTGTATGTTAGCAAAACTTTACTACAACTGGATTGCCACAAATGAAGCTACATTTGTAAATCTCAGCAATTACTAAAAAGGTTGTTATGAATTGCCGTTTATGATAAATATTAAAGCAATAATCGCCAAACTGAAGCTATGCTTTTGCTACATGCTATTAGAAGGAGCAACCCAAAAGCCAGCATGCACTTACCGAGTGACCTGAAGACATGCACCAGGAAACTGTGAATACCTTCAGGTATGGCTGTGGCTCTCCTCTTGCTAGCACTTGCCGGCTGTAGAGGCTGCTGCTGTTTTCGTTTAAAGCTGCTGGCCCTTGTGTTCCGGGGCTGCAAGCTCGAGAACACTCGTTTACTGCTCTTGAACTGTTGTGAAAAGAATTCTTCCAGTTTATAAAACATCTTGAGTAAGTCCGCTGTTGTCGACTTGGAAATCATGAGCTGCAGCTGATCCCAACCGAGATCCCCATGCATGAAAATCATCGCAGGTCTGTAATGAGTGGCAACTGTTTTAATGTAATGTTCTTATTATATATATGGATGGCTTTCAGAATGAGTTACACTAGAAAATTATGATTTATTACAAATGCACATAACACATATTTCGAAGATAAATGGAGAAGTTATGTTTAACTCTCATGAAACATCCAATTCAAAATAAGTTCCAAATGTAGTTATTATTATTATTATTTAGATTATTATTATTATTTAAACAAACTCTACATCCATGGGTCAATTTCAATTGGGATCTATGGAAGGTATATTAGCATATCTTTTCTAATTTGTAAGTATTTGTAGTATATTTTTGTTTTATGACATGTTCTGTATCCAAGAGGATCTCATCACTACGTATCAATTGGAAGAAAAAGTGCAACTATTCCAATCTTATCTCACCCTCTACAGAAGGAGAGAAGCCAATAATAATAATTATTATTAATTTAATTTTCTGCACCATGCACCTTGTATCCACTCTAATGCTGTTAGGTCTAAGTTACAACAACATTATTTTGTATACTCTTTTAAATATAATTTGGTCATGATTGAACTAATCCTGTGACACACAAACAGAAGCTGGGGATAAAGAGATGATCTTATGGAGGTGCACAGTCAGGCAAATCTTATCCATTACTTGAGGTCGAGGGGACGTTACAATCTCAACTTACTTCCTTTTTTCATGTCCAGAACTCAAGTGTAATATGGCTACTACTATCCTTTGCCAGGAGGAGAAAGATTGTTTCCCTGGTTATATTCTGGAGCACCGATAGCTTGACACAGATGTAAGAAATTCTAACTAATGAAAAGTTGTGTTAGGCATTAACTGTCTAAAGTTTCATACTTCTCTTTTTATTAACTCTATACCACTGAATGCCCCACATTTTGTGTGTATGATTGTATAATGCTGCTGAAAACTTCTTGCCTTCTTCCATTGTGCACCAGGTAAGCAGCCTTAAAATCAATAAATACTGCAAAAATTCAAGTGTCTTTACATGTAAGCTTCTGGATGATGTGAAACAGAAATATGGATTTTGCATGACAAGCACTCTAAAATGACACTGGGTCTGACAGAAGAGATGTTTAGTTTCACAAGTTCTTCTCATATTCGAGAATGAACTGATCATTTCCCAGTTCTTAAGTAAACTAATACAATGGCATATTCTTACAGTTGTAGTGATATATAGGTACAGACAGGTAGACATGCACTTTATCTGAAATGAAAATCACTTGTTCTAGTCACGAGAGATGTTTTAGTGAGTTACTACAAAATAAACTAAAATATAATAATAATAATAATAATAATAATAATAATAATAAAATGGATATAAGTAGGGAACTGCTAGTGGTGGTGGTGGCAGTGGCAGTAGTATTAGGAGTAGTAGTAATAGCTGATAAAGAAAGTAGTACATTAATTGATATAGACTGAATACGATAATAACCTTTGGCTCTTTTTCTCCAACAAGACAGGGACACTAGCCTGAAGAAAGAATTGTGTCTCTTTTTCAGGTGCTACTATCAGCAGTACCAAACTATGGTAAGTACTGGCCAACCGCTCTAGCAATATACAATATGTAACAAGTCTCTCACTTTTTCTGTGTAAGAAATGTTTCATGTACTATAATAAAAATGAGATTATAAGATTACCTGCGTGTTGGACTAAATGCTTCTGTTTTTCTGCTGTGGTTCAGTTTCCATTCATCACGCAATGATACTGTAAGAGAGCTCACTCTTGACATGAGAATACCAGTTCCCATGTAATCCAGCCGCAGCTCCAGGGCAAACAGCTTCAAGCCTATTGTATGGTCTGGTTCTGTTCCTGGATCTTCTCGTATGTGTACTGTTGAAAAATAATGGCAAAGGAGTATGAAAAGTTCTGACAGGTAATTCCATAAAGAATTTTACTGTTTTCAGTACTGTGTAGAGTTGTGCAAAAGGAGCATTTAAATCTAAGAAATAAGAGTGATCAAAATTCTTTACAGTCATCTCAAGCTTTGTACAAATTTGCTGGAGCTGCTACCCATTTCACATTCTCACTCCATATACCTGTTGTCCCGTCCCTCCTGCAGTTAATTTCTATGCTATGCAGCAGCTATCTCACAAACATGAGCCTCTCTTTCCCTATCCTCCCTCTCACTCATCTCTTCTTGTCTCGTTGCCCATTCCATTAAACACAGGCCCAAGGACCAGCCAAGCTGAACAACTGCAATTAACTGGAACAGTGTAGTTGTACAGGTGTGTGTGTATGTGTGTGTGTGTGTGTGTGTGTGTGTTTGCTTTCATACACCAGCAAAAAAATCTGTTGCCTCTATTATTCCTAAATTATTTACATAAAGTTACACAGATCAGTAATTGGAAGGGTAACAAGCAGAATTAAAAAAACGATGGTCACGAGCAGGACAGATATTCACTATTATGACTTTCCCCAAAACTAACATGCTAACAGGAGATAGGATAATGATCATTAATTTACTGTGTTAGTTAATGTGACCACGTATAAATCAGTAGTCTGTTAAGTACTAAATAATAATCCTAATTTTAAATATGATTAAATATTTTTAACAGAAATTCTTGACATAGTAGCCAAATAAAAATAAATTCCAAAAGTAACTGAGGAGGCATAATTACAAATTTCTTTTGAAATTATAGAGTACATCATTATAAGCTCTGGAGTGGAAAATGAAGACAATGTCTGGTAACATCAAAAGATATGCAGATGGATCTTGAGGAGACATAGATAAGCGTCCTCTTTGACAGCTATCAGGTTCTCAATCACTTTGTTACTGATATCATACTACTTCTTTGTATCATAACCAATGCTCATCCATAGAGTCATTTTGATAGTGTTTGTTTAAAGTGTTCATTATTTTCATACATGTATGGTAAATAAAGCTAAAAATTATTTTTAAAAATTTTTAATGATATGTCACACAGTTATAAATTATTAATAGAAACATTACTTACTGTACGTATCAATTTTACTCAGCTCAATTGTACCACCTACAATTCCTCCTTTGGCATCCAGACTGGAACCACCAAGTCCAAACCCGATATACATATTTTTATGCCCATTACTTCCAATTGACAGACGTCCCTCTGATTTAAAATCCTTTGTTAACCACCTGAAAGTATATTTTCTGAGCTTAAATATTTGTATCTCTATATATAATGTTCATTAGAATAAAATTGCAATTTTGTATTACTATTACAGGATTATTTATTAATGGTATTGGAACACTACTTCAGTTATGTTACTTTTATAATGTTTTAATTTCTTACATAACATTTCCCATAACGTTTCCCATGTTCATATGGACATTAAGTTTCGTGAAATTCACAGCAAATAGTACGAGTGTTTCCCATGCAGCTCCTTGTTTTTGGTCAGATGGACTTGGAGAATCAGTTTTTGCATGAATATTTCCTGCCTCTGAAATATCAATCATACAATAATTTATGACATTAAGATTTATATACATTTTTCACAAAATAAATTTTTGATGGTTTGTTACTCATTATGGCTAATGCAGTTACAATCAAATACATGTATAAGACATTTTTGTCTAATGTAATAAATGCAAAAACTGCAAGGCCAGCAGAAGTTACATAGGTATGCTATCTAGAGTATGGTTCATGGGAGTTACTGCAGGACAGAATGAAAGGAACGAAAGCAGTAACTGCATCAGATTATTAAATATCAAAGTTCTTCTATAAAGATGACAGTGAGGTTGATATTCTTTTACATCTGCTACCAGAAGATGCTGATAGTCCTAAACAGTAATACAGACGAATCTCAGATGTTAAGCTGCTGCAAAACACTTTTAATTATGATGTTCTGATGTCTCTACCTGATTGACAGTTTTGTGACTGGAATATTTACCAGAATACAACCGGGCCAAATTTTGGGCTTGCTGTTCTATGGATAACTCATAAATTTATTTGATCTTGAACTATCTCGATTATGTTTACAGTAATGACCTTATTCTGCACATAGCATAGCACTCTTCACACACATCATTATGGCAGGAGAGACATTCAAATGGAAAACCTCTATTGAGAACTCATCATACACCACCAGATGGTGCTGCACACGACACTGAAGGACTCCAGATTCACATCACCTAACTGTTTAAATAGTAATTGCAGTGTGAATCTGCTGCATTAAGAGAAATGAGATTACATCAAGCTTGCAATGAAAACTTTATGGAACTAATGAGATACTATTGTTACTTGATCTGCCAGTGAACATTATTAACCAAGTACTAGTGGAACAGAGACTTTTAAACTTGTAAATACTGAAAACATATTCATAATGTAGAGTTGAAGTGTTTGTTGTCCCCTCGCCCATCTCGGGACACAACAGCCATTTCTGGCAAGGAGGTGATAGCCGACAATTCAGTGGACCAAAATTGAGACTCACCAAAGTTATCAAAACTTTTTCCTAGTAGTGTCAAAATAATTTTACAGCTACATAAATACTCTGCAAGTTACATTGAAATGCGTAGCAGACAGTTTATCAAACTGCTTTTATGTTATTTCTCTACAGTTCTATTCTCTAATAGCTCGTGGGAAAAAAGAACACCTACATCTTTCCGATTTTGATTTGATTTCTCTTATTTTATTTTGAGTGCGCCTCGGTTGCACAGTGGTAGACTGCCAGACTACAAATCCAAAGGTCGCGGGTTCGATCCCCGCCAGGTCCTAGGATTTTTATCTGTCACTTTCCACTTCTTTCACCTCTGGCAGTATTGCTCATGTGAAAAATACCGAGTAGCACCATGGTTCGGAACCCACGTTAAACTGTAGGTCCCCCTATAACTGTCTGGGTAAGTCAGTTCGAAGGTCGGAGGAAGGCAATGGCATACCACCTCCAAACAGGACCATGCCTAGTAAAGCACTGTGGTGTTCAAACCAATTTTCGGATTGTTGACTGCTTTACTTTTTTTTTATTTTGATGATCCTGCCTCCCTATGTAGGTGAGTGCTAACAAAATATGATCGGATTCAGAAGAGATGGTTGGTGAAAGAAGTTTTGCAAATAGATCTTGTCATAACAAATAATTCCTTTTTTTAATGATTTCCACCCCAACTCGTGCATCAGTTCCATGATTCTCTCTGTATTATGATAATACAAAACAAGATGTCCTGCTCGGAATTATCTGTAAATTGTCCGTCAGTCCCTCCTGGTGGGGATCCCTCAATTTGCAGCAATACTCCAAAATAGGATGCACAAGTGTAGTGTAGACAGTTTCTTTACTAGAACTGTTGCATATTCTAAATATTCTGCCAATGAAACATACCCTTAAGTTTGCTTTCCCTACAATATTTCCTGTGTGTGCAGATTTGGTGTTTTTCTGCAACTTTAAGAACATTTACCTTAGTTCAGCACAGTTAACTAATTAAATACGTTTATCAGTGTGCTCTTCAAGCTAACTATTAAAGGTTAATGTCAGTGGATTTCTTTAGTTGAGCCAAATACGATGATCCCTGGTGGTTGTGTCAATCAGCTTTGAGCACCGGCTGTGGCAGCAGACCATAGCAGTAAGTCAAACGCGAACATTATTCTGCGCATGCATATGTCCAGCCACGCTGTGCAATTTGCCAGTTCTGTCAGACAATAGTGAGCTTTGGCTGTATTGTCCGACAGCGAACTAACTATTTAACTATTTGGCAACATGGTTTCTGTGACAGTCTGGGGCAGTCTTCCAGCCCAGTAGGTGGAGCTATGGATAATCATGTTTTGGCTCGACTGTAGATGCACATGTAAGTAGAGATAATAAGATAAGAAGAGGAGTTGCCATATATGTCACAAACTAATACTGTGTAAAAAAAAGATAGAAACAATAAAGTTTTGTGTAGAGCAAAATATTGAAGCATGTGCCTGTCATCTTAAACTCAATGATGTTACTTATAATTGTAATAGTGTATAGGTCCCCTTCAGGAAACATCCAGTTATATCTGGAAAATTTGATGCCTTGTTTTGCTATCTGTCAGATAGGAGGAAGCAAATTATTATTTGTGATGATTTCAATGTTGATTCACTGAAAGAATGTAATCGGAAGAATGACCTGGAAGCCTTACTTGGCTCCTTTCAATTTGACATCTGTTATTGTATTTCCTATTTGGGTAGTAAAGGATGGCAGCACATTGATAGATAACATCTTTACAGACCAAGATTAAATTTAAGAACATAAATCCTTGACCTGTTAAGAATGGTCTTTTTGATCATGGTGCACAACTTGTTACAGTATATGACATAGTTCCGATCTGAAATTTGAAACAGTCCTCCAACATTGTACGCTCAGTTAATGATATAACAACTAGAAATTTCAGAGAAAGCCTACAACAGTTAGACTGGGATGAGATTTATAAGGAACCTGATGCTAATTTAAAATAACTCAATTCATGGTACATTTGAAAGGGTGTTTGAAAACTGTTTCCACAAGAAAATAGTTGAATATGATTGCAAGAAACTATGGTGTACTAAAGTAATAAAAATATATTGTAACTGGAAAAGGGAACTTTGAAACTCACAACTTTACTTCTCCCTGTACCTTGCCTCCTACTTTCCAAACTTCACAGTTCTCCTGTGAAGGAATAGCACTCCTGTAAGAAACTCACAATTTATGAGGATGGACCGAGAAGAATTCCGGGATAGCTCAGATGGTAGAGCACTTGCCCATGAAAGGAAAAGGTCCCAGATTCGAATCCCGGTTCCGGCAAACAATTTTAAACTGCCAGTAAGTTTCATATCGGCACACACTCCGTTGCAGAGAGAGAAGTTTCATTCTGAAAACGTCCCTTAGGCTGTGGCTGTGGCTAAGCCATGTCTCCTTCCTGCAAGTTTTGCAGAAGAACTTCCGTGAAGTTTGGAAAGTAGTAGGCAATGTACTGGCAGAAATAAAGTCGTGAGGACAGACTGTGAAGTGTGCCAGGATAGCTCAGACAGAAGAGCACTTGCCTGTGAAAGGCAAAAGTCCCAGATATGAATCCTGGTTCCGGCACACAATTTTAATCTGCCAGGAAATTTCATATCAGTGCACACTCTGCTGGAGAGTGAGACTTTCATTAAGGCAACTTTATCCATCCACAAGAATGAGTAATGACCCAGAAACAATCAAATATTATAAAAACTACTGTGCTATATTAAGAAAAGTTATTAAAAAATCCAGAAGCATAAGCATCATGTCTGAGATTACTTCCTCTGATAATAAAATTAAAACAATTTGGAATATTATTAAAAGGAAGATTGGGCAACCAAGTGCACAGAAAGATGGTATTACCATCAAATCACATGTAAAGTTTTCTAACAAAAAGTTGAAAACATTGTTAATGATTACTTTTTAAATGTTGTGGAGAAAGTAGGATCTAAATGTTCATTAGAGGAAGCAAGGCAGTTAATGGGAGAGGTCATATCCACACAATTTGATACAATTGAAAATACACCCACCTCTCCCTCTGAAATTAGGAAAATAATGAACTTTCTCAAGAGTAAAAGCTCACATGGAATTGATTGCACTTCCACAGGGTATTAAAAGCTTGTGTCCAAGAGATAAGTAGTATTCTTAGCTGCATATGTAATAGGTTATTTTCCATGATAGACTGAAATATCTATTGTTAAACCATTGCATAAAAAAGGGATACCTTTGATGTCAACAACCACTGCCCAATCTCACTTCTGACAGCTTTATACAAAAATTTTGAAAAAGTAATGTATTCTCGAATAGCTTCACAAATTAGTAAAAATAGAGTTCTAGCAAAATGCCACTTTGGTTTTCAGAATAGCTTTTCAACCTCAAATGCTTTTGATTGTGTTAATCACGGAATTCTTTTAGATAAGCTTAAGTATTGTGGTATGAAAGGGGCATTGCACAAATGGTTAAAATCAAATGTAACTGCAAGAGTGCAGAAAGTTGAAATAAATAGTTCACATGACATGCAAAATAACAGCTAATTCCACATTCCTACATTCCTCCTGAATGACCCAAAATGACCAAATAATTTATTTTTGGGGTAATTTAGATGTTGTAAGGACAAATACTGCCCAGGATATTTTGTTTGTCCAGTTGGACGTCCGGGCAGTTACATGACAAGTGCCACATAATGAGGAAGTGGATCTGCACAAGGAACAATCTCTGTTACTAACAAGAAATATATATTCGAGTTCTGTGTGAGATCCATGGAGATGATATATAGGTCATGTCTTGTTATTGATTGTTCTGTTGGGAGATGTTTCAGGAGATGTTTGAAAGCTGTTGTGAAATGTATTAGTTTGGGTTACAATATACCTTTACGTTTTATTCAGCAGTAAAAATTTGAAAGTCTTTATTCAGTAGTGTGAACTGATGGATAGATAGGGGGCAAGTCACCTTTTTGATTATTCAGCTGATACCTTGTGTAACGATGGTTTGAGCCTCATAAGAAGAAGCTGCTTTGAGAAGAACAGTTTCACTGGGCCTCTATTCTATAATTATATTTCATAAAAAAGGAAACTCAACTGACACAACAGAGATGGTCTTGTGGTGGTTCACGTAAAATTTACATGGTTACACTACATCTTCTAACTGGAAAGCTGTCATAAATGGGGGTCCCACAAGGTTCCGTCTTGCATTCTTTGCTGTTCTTATTATGTATTTTTGAGTTGCTACTCTATATTCATGAAGACAGTAAGATAATTCTTTTTGCTGACAATAAAAGTATAGTTATCATGCCTGACAAACTGGAATGAACTGATGAAATTGTAAATGAGGTCTTTCATAAAATTATTAAGTGGTTCTCTACAAATAAACTCTCATTAAACTCTGATAAAACCCAGTATATACAGTTTCATATAGTAAATGGCATGACACCATTAACAACTATAGACTTTGAATGGAAATATGTAGCTAAAGTAAAATATTCAAAATTTTTAGGTGTTTGCATGGACGAGAAAATGAATTGGAAGAAACACATTGAAGATTTGCTGAAACGTTTGAGTTCAGTTATTTATGGTATCAGGATCACAGCAAATTTTGGTGATATACATATTAGTAAATCTGATTATTAAGCCTATTTTCAGCCACTCCTTTAGTAAGGTATCACACTGTGTGGCAATTCAATATTGAGTAAAAAAAGTATTCATTGTACAAATGCATGTAATCGGAATAATTGATGGAAGCCACCCAAGATCATCCAGTAGAAGTTTATTTAAGGATCTAGGAATCTTCACAGTAGCTTCACAATATATGTATTCACTTATGAAATTAATCATTCACAATCTGACCCAATTTTAAAGTAACAGCAGGGTACATTGCAACAACATTAGAAGTGCTTTATCCTGAGATTGCCAGGCCTGACAGTTGACTATAAAATTAAAGTTGAAAATCCAATTTGTAATAAGTGTGTTTGTTGATTATTTCTTGTAATGGGTGTTCTTATACACCCAATTAAAATATTTAATGTATGGAAATGGTGTGAAATTTCCTAACTGTCAACACACCTTTACTCTTTGCCTGTCTTGAGATATCAGTCTCCAAACTTAGACGTAACTTCTCTCTTGTAGACAGCATAGGACTTTTTTCGTTTGTTGGTGCAGATCTGGAAAGCCCGTGCCCTTCAGCATTGTGCCGGCCACTGGAAAATAATGATACAATTATTGAAAGACCAAACTTTTGTAGCATTTACAAACTGTTTTTCGACTGAAACTTACCTGGGGTCAAATACATTTGCACTTTTCATCTGAGGCTGTGGAGTTGCTAGAGGGTCACCATCAAGACTGGAAGGTGAAGATTCTTCACCTTCACTGTATGTGGCACTTATGCTCAGATCACCAAGGAAAAGTCTTCGCACTATACTTCGTCTGTACCATGCCTTTGGAAAGGCAAGAATCTCAGTAAGGCGGCGCATATCGTACTTGAAAGAGGCAGAACCAATGTCTATGATTGCTGGAAATTAAGTAATATACATAAATGTTACTATCTAAAGAATCTTTAGATTTTATTCTACTCTGTTATGATATAATAATAACAGTTAAATTTAACATTCAATTTCCAATTTTAGGAATGTACAAATGCTAAAATTTCTGCATATCTCAATGAAGTGTCCATGCCTGATTTGAATGTATAATCTATAAACAAATCCGAGGTCAGGTTGCAACACTCTGCAGAGATGATAGCTGAGCTGCAGACAGGGAAGTTGAAAAGACAATTATACTCACAGAGCGGTATACGTGTAACGTCTGTGGCTGATTGATACTTTTTGTGATGAATTGCAAGCTACCCCCATCAGATGAAATGTCACGGCTTTATGATGGGTTTGTATACGCAAATTATCATGGGTAATATCTGCTAATATGACTAATATAGAAAGATAATTCATGGGAATGACATGGAAGGTTATGCACTGAATCTGGGGAGGGGAGGGGAGGAATGGGGGGAGGGAGAGGGGGAGGGAGAGGGGGGCTGTGCACTATAACATCCAAAGGTTGGGCAAGTAGATATACTATAACTTATGTAATACAACATTAGATAAAATAATCAGATTGTTTTTAACTTACTTGAAAATCTGATAACGGCTTGGCTTTGATCTGAACTCTTTGGAAACTTGCTTTGTTGCTCTAACTGAAAGTTAAGTTTTCGACTGCGTGAAAGGTGGAACTTAACAAATTCCACATTCACACTAAGGGAATCCTTCCGTTCACTATCCGCTAATGGAGACCACTGTGCCTCTTTCAAACCTGAAAATACATAAACAGATAGAGTAAGTCTAGTAGGGTGAAATGCATTTATACATGAAACTTTATTATCATTAATTCTTCAGTTTCTAGCAGTTTATTTGGTATCGAAACATCCTCAGGTGTACAGCCTGTTCATAGGATTCAACGACCACACTAAGTCTCAAGAGTTATGTGCCCATTATCATGATAAACTGATAGAGTAAGTCTTGTAGAGCGAGATGCACTTATTCATGAAACTTTAGTATCACTAATCATAAGTTTCTGCCAGTGTATTTGGTAAATGAACTGTCCTCAGGTGTCCTTAACCCCACGCCTTTTCAATTACTCTGTGTAACCATTTCAGACCTGACCTTCCACTGTATTTGACGAGTTCAGACTTAATTTCGTGAATGTTTCACCTACATTGAGCAGTTATTCCCTCCATCTGTCCAAGGCATCCACAGGATTCACTAACAGCTTTCCTGACCTGCCCAAAACACTTGTTAATTCCTTCTTCAATCCCTTTCAAAGTCTGCTAATGACACTCCAGAATGGTTTTACCTCAGCTTGACCCATAGTTTCTAGCTTATTTCCAAAGTCTTCCCATGATTTCTGCTTGGATTCAGCAATTATCTGTTTGGCTTTGTTTCTTTCTTCAACATAACTTTCTCTGTCTACCTGATTTCTAGTATGGAGCCATTTTTGAAATACCTCCCCCTCCCCCCGCCCTTTTTTTTTTTTTTTTTGCAGGCTGCATGGAGTGGATCATTCCACCAAGCTGTCTGCTTCTTCCTGCCTTTACACACTACTGTTCCAAGACATTCTCTAGGCATTTCTAGTAGTGTGTCCAAGTACCTTGTCCATTTCTCCTCCAATGACTGTAAAAGACTACATTCAACCAACTGATACCTTCTTTGAAATCATTGTTATGTAGTTGTGATCAGTATCATCAAAGAACTATCTGAAAACATGCATATCCTTGACTGCCTTCCTGAAATCCTGATCAGTTACTATATAGTCAATGACAGATCTGGTTCTCCTTCCTTCCCAAGTATAGCAGTGAATATCATTATGCTTAAAAAAGGAGCATGTGATAGCTAAGCCCATACCGGCACAGAAATACAAGAGCTGTTTACCATTTCTGTTGGCCTCCATACCCTCTCCAAACTTACCCATAACCTTTTCATGCCCTTCTGTTCGATTTCCTATACTGGCATTTAAGTCACCCATGAGCAAAACACTATCCTTGTCCTTCAGTCTAACAACTACATCAGGGAGAATACACTGAAACAATCCTAATTTTCTTGATGGAGATGGCCAAATCTGTCCACGTCAGTTGTTCATTTTCATACCTCATAGCAATTATGTTGCATTCGATTGTTTTCCTAATGTAAAACCCTACACGCCACTGAGATTTTCATACTTTGACTCCTGACAGATAGACCTTGTAGTCTCCGACTTTGCCCTCTTTTTCTCCCCTTACCTAAACATCATTAACAGCTAAAACATCTAATCCCATCTTACTTGAAGCCTCTGTCAGCTCTACCTTCTTCCCAGTGTAATCCCCACCTATGTTAATAGCTCCCCATCTCATTCCAGGTCATTTGCCAAGTCGTATTCGAGGAGTCCTTGGTCTATCAATTTGAGGCTGCTCTGATTGTTTTCAGCATCATGTTGAAGTACCTGGGAAGCAGACTGCTAGCCTTACTTGTCCATGGCCCCAATGGGTTTTAACCCTAACTGGTGGATTTGGTAGTCTTTGCCATCTGTGAACAAAAGGGGCCACAACTCAGAATATGTCTGAGATGCCCAAGCTCAGTTCAAAGTAACTGGTACCCCAACTGACAGGAATACTTACTTGGCCACTCATACACTGCCCGTAGTTCATGAACTAGGACAAGACTACAGTAACCCACACCATTAACTTTTACAAATACTCATCTTTATTACAGCTTCAAAACCAGTCACATTTGAAAGTTTCTTTTTTTCCAACCATAACAGTGTATCTAATTTCTGACGTAGGCTAACAATGCTATATAAATTGGACAAAAAAGCTGCAAACATTGTGCAGCCAAAAAGTTTCAACGTTGGTTACTTATATCTTGCTGATTAACAGCAATAAACCACATTAAACAAGAAACTTTGGATAAAACAGCTTAGTACAGTCAGGTTTTCAATCTGAAGTATAACTAATCCCAGTTAGAAAGAACATGTGTTCAAGCATTCACGAAATCAAGTATGATTTTCAAAAAAAGCACTAACAATGGCTGCAAATGACTTATGTACTGTACCACATGAATGGGCTACATTTCTGCTACCTGTTAAGTGTGTACTGTAGCATGGCTTTTATTTACATGTTATGAAATAAAATATTACTAAACTGCCTTTGTACAAGGTGAGATTGCTTACAGTTTACTCTGAGATAGTAGGCGTAATATGTCCCATGTGCTACTTGCCATGGAAGCAATATAACACTACGAACGAAGTTGGTCAAGAGACTTGTTCTGTGCATCAGATGTCACGCACCCTGTGATAACCAATTTTTAAGTGCTAAGTGGTATTCTGAGGACTGCGAGTGATCAGATGCCTATTTTTAAAAGTCTAGCCATTATTTAAAATTTATTTATACATTTCTTCACATAAATACCAACAATACATAAGGTTTTAGGATTATTGCAATAGTTGCCTCATTCTGATTTCACGTATTGTTTCGCCGGATTTTGTGAAGTCTGGTGTATGTGAACTGTAATGAAGCACTAGGATTTCAAGAAAAAAGTTATTTATTATGTGGAAAAGAAGATCTAATCGTGCACCATACAGGGGGGATGACATCAATTCAGCTACCACTTGACGTCTGTTTCAATAAATCGTTTAAGGTCAAGCTTAAACACATGTACACTGACTGTCTTTCAAAAAGCGACAGACAGCTGACATCAACAGGTCATGTAAAACGCGCAAGTGTGACAGTGGAATTATGATACCTGGAAGTGGGATGCAAATCAGATTGCATAACAGGCATTTAAAAATGTTCGAGATCCACTGCACTAGATTATACAAGGGATGATGCTCTGCAGTTCAAAGAAACTGTGTAACAAGGAATCAAATGATAGTGATTCAGAATTATCGTACCAGTATCTAACTGCTATTATAAACATTTCATAAGATTTGTATTATAAGTCTAATAAAATTGTTTTATATTTCTGCAATTAGTTTCATACAATAGCCATACATCTGAAACTTTATATAACAGCTACTACGTAAAGCCGAATGGCAAGCCTACATTACGTCAATATGTCTGACGCTGCAACCTCTACCTTCATGCTACAACTAACTTGTTTTTCTATTAGGGGCAAGGGACTGTTAGTATGAATCATGATTTGTAAATTCCACATTCTTTTTGCCATAAGAATAATACAAATGTAAACATTACGCCATGTAATCTTCTGTGTTAGCTGTTACCACTTTTAAATTCCGTCCGCCTAACAAACCCAAAAGACAACGGCGAAAGTGGAAGAATATATGTATCACCTTAATGTTTACATTTGTATTATTCATATGCTGAATAGGAATAGTTAGATATGAAGCAAGGCAACTGACTTTTAGTACATATTTTTAAATCTTCTATGAATAAAAATTCTGTGCAGACAAGTTACGTGATCTTAAATGTTTGAACGAATAAATAAATCTACAAAATACCCTTGCTTAACCCTCTGGAATGTGCAATTTGTGCGTTAAGTACTTTTCTCAGTTCTGAATTGTCTTCATGGCAATAAGAAGTACACACACGTCAAATAAACATAGATTTCTATTTGTCTGGAAGTCCTGTCTGTCACTTATGGAATGCCTGATATGTCACTATAAAATTATTTAACATTTACACATCCTACTTTTTATGAATCTATTTTTTTAACTTCCAAAATATCTACTCTTCTTTCAGGTTTTAAGTCTACCCCTTTGGAGAGAGGAAAAAAAAACTGTAATTCTTTCCTTTCATTACTTTTTATTTCATCAAAATGAAACATCTTGTAATCAAAATATTTCATACAATTTTCTTTTAAGTGTAGGGGGTATTATAAAATCCTTAAGACATAAAATAAAAATCTAAGTGCAATTTTAATTTCTTAAATTTTACTGCCAATATTGTCATTTGGGATTCACCCCAGAAGGCTTTATCTTCATCACTAGCTGTGATAGAGTACAGTAGTAATTCTTTTTAAAAACATTTACTTGAGCTGACAGATTATTTGGGTTCGAGAGTCAGAAGATTCAATTTGGGTTCAGAATTTGGCACATGTTTTATTTAAGATTTGGTATTCGGATTCGATTCGGTAAAATTGGGGTCGAGCCATCCCTACGTAGAATATAAACTAAGGAAAGTCAAACCTACATTTCTAGCTTTTGTAGATTTGGAGAAAGCTTCTGACAATGTTGATTGAAATACACTCTTTCAAATCTTGAAATCAGCAGGAGTAAAATATAGGGAATGGAAAGTTATTTACAACTTGTACAAAAACCAGACAGCACTTACCAGAGTTGAAGGGCATGAAAGGAATGCAGAGGTTGGGAAGGGTGTAAGACAGGGCTTTCTCCCATGTTGTTCAATTTGTACATTGAGCAAGCAATAAAGGAAAACAAGGAGAAATTTAATGAAGGGATTACAGTTGAGGGTAAAGAAATAAAAACCTTACTTTTGTTGATGACATTGTAATTCTGTCAGAGACAGCAAAGAACCTGGAGAAGCAATTAAATGGAATGGGCAGTGTGTTGAAAGGAGCATATAAGGTGAACATTAATAAGAGCAAAACAAGGGTAATGGACTGGTCTTAGAAAATCAGGCGATGCTGAAGGAATTGGATTAGGTAATGAAACAATAAAGGTGGTAGATGAGTTTTGTTACTTGAGTAGTAAAATAACATTTGATGGTCGCAGTACAGAGGATATAAAATGCAGAATGCCAATGGGAAGAAAAGCGTTTTTGAAAAAGAGAAATTTGTTAACAACGAATATTAATTTAAGCTTAAGGAGGTCCTATATGGAGGTATTTGTGTGAAGTATTGCCTTGCATGGGAGTGAAACATGGACAATAAAAAGTGCTACAGAAGAATGATGAAGCTTAGGTGGGTGGATTGCGTAACTAATGAGAAGATATTGAACAGAATTGAGGAGAAAAGGAATTTCTGGCGTACCTTGACTAAAAGAAGGGATTGATTAGTTGGACACTTTCTTAGACATGAAGGAATCACGAATTTAGTGTTGGAGGGAAATGTGTGGGGTAAAATCGCAGAGGGAGACCAAGAGATGAATACAGTAAGCACATTCAAATGGATGTAGGTTGCCGTTCTTATGAGGAGATGATGAGGCTTGCTCAGGATGGAGTAGGGCGGAGAGCTGCATCAAACCACAACCACAACAACAACAACAACCCAAACCTAACATGAAATAACTGTGAAGTTCTAGTCTATGTCATGTAGGAAGGCACCCAAGTTTTCAGTCATTCTGCACATCCCCATCCATTACTGCAATAACAGCCAATAATATTCTTTCTCTAGGCATGTGGCTGGCTGAGAGTTATGCAAAGTTTCTCCCACCATAGCTCCTTCCCTCCAAGCTTCACCTATCGCTCCACATCTAGGTGTGGAAGTGCCTTCCTACATGACGCCAACTATAGATGCTAGTGTTACAATAAAAGGTTCTATGAAATGAGTCAATAACATGCAAAATGTCTCGACATTTGTGAGCTTGGGAATGATTCTGGGCATTGATACTACTGAGTGGAAGCTCTTTTGACTGTAGGCCTTCCAGCAGTATATTGTAAAGTAGGTTATTTATTTCATTAATACTAACCTGACTTTTTGCCACCTCCATAAGGATGAAATATATACACAGAAAAATCTGCTAAACAACCTGTTACACTTAGTCCACCCACAGCAGATGAGGGTGCAGATGAGTCAAAAAGTGATGATCTGCCTGACATCCTTGCTTCCCCAAACTCGCTGTCAAAATGTAATATGTTAGTTTTAATAAATGGAGACATAAAATAAGTAACATACATTAATTGATATATTGCTTAAAAGTACAAATACTAATATATACTATCGAGGAAATTGATACCAGATCAAGAATGTAAAGTGGAATATAACTATTTATTAATTTTGTTAGTACTTATGTATATTAAGATGACTGCATTCACAATTGGATTATGGCATTTATTGTGCAGATTTGGAAAAAAAGTAGGTTGATGCAATTAACAAACAAGTACAGTATATTAAATAGAAAACATTTTAATGATTTTCTGAATATTTAATATTATCATCATATTGTTTCAAGCATGGACAAAAAATTCATCTTAAGATTAACAAACCTTTGAAGTTCCTCTTCAGCACGTTTTGAGGAGAAGACAATGTCCAATGATGGCAGCTGTAACATGCATTCCACGCGAGAAACAGGTAAACATGAAAAACGGAATGTTGATGGCTGCATATGGAAATACACAATTACATCAACAGGAAATGATGCATATACATAGTTTCCAGTTGCAGTTGCAGCAGCCCAAGTAGAATCTTGGTCCATCGTGAACATGGTATTTGCTGCTCCACCTAGTAAGGTAGATCAAGTAATGATAACTTGAATCAGTAAACTGTCATCAAAAGAATCAACTAATATAATATCCAAATTACATAACAAACTCATCTATATTTGTCACAGCGAGAGTAATGAATTCAGGCAGAAATACTCTTTGATAATCATAAGATGATGAAAAAGGTATTTTGTCAATGAACCACCACATTTTGCTAAGGTATAATTTATATCCAATCTGCCAGAGGATATTTTTAGAACTGTCCTGCACAGTATGAAGGGAGAGCCACATATTAGTGATCAAAAGATCCTGATAAGCACTTTATAAGTAATTTGTAAAACTTTAATGGCAATTCTAGCATTGTTCATTATAGTATTAAAGGACAACTTAAAAGCATCTGTGTGCACTATAATTGTCTTTACTGATACGTTTTTCCAAAGTATTTGTCAGTCACCACATACGTTTAGGCAAAATTACATAGCTCAGTATAAGTGGTACCACAGAGAAGTGGAGTTTGTCTGTTTGGAACAGTTATTCTTATAGGCTACAAGCAGCATGTTTTATGTCTTGGCTGTCTGATATACTGAATATAAAGAACAAAAACAGTAGATTGCATGTTTCCTGTTTTATTCTTTATTAGACACAACAAAAAGTATGGTTATTGCAGTACCAGACATCACTCCTGGCCACATGCATTTCTGAATTGTGTGCAGTATAACTACACCACCACACATTGGTTAGCTACTGGAAGGGTGCTGAATTGCAATGTGTCCAAAGAAAATTCTGCAGATGTCCTGATTCATTGACCTAGAACATCAGCCAGTAATGAATAAAGAGTCAGCACTGATCCTACACACTCCATTGTTGTGTTTATTTAAGCAAAGGACCAATGTTCTCCCTCTTTCTGTGCATTACAAGAGCCGGGATCACTTGATGGACTGGACCAACCTGTTATTGTTCTGTCCATTTTCAAAAAATGTTCAAATGTTTGTATAGTTTATGGGACTTAACTACGGGGTCATCAGTCCCTAAACTTACAAACTACTTATGAACTACTTACGAACTAGGACGGCACAAATATCCATGCCCGAGGGGGGATTCGAACCCCCGACCGTAGTGGCCGTGCAGACCATGACTGGAGTGCCTCAGTCTCCTCGGCCACCGCGGCCGTTGTCCATTTTCAATGAACTGTTAAATCAACTTGGGGTGATATTACGTATGACGGAGTAAACTTTAAAAACCTGTATCGTTAAGAACTATTTACTGAAATTTGAAATAAGAAGTTTAATTTGTCTGCAGCACTATGACTCTATTTAAAACATGTAAATGTGTTACTTTTCACCTGGAATAAACTGCTCTCTTACTATGTATCTTTGTGTTATTAACAAATTGAGCCTGTTACAAATCTACCAGGATTATGTGTGCATTCCAGAGAACCCATCCTTCAATATAAAATAACATTTGTTAAGTTCTAAGAAGAGATGCCCATTGAGGGGTCCTTTTATGATGACAGCTTTTTTTTTTTTTTTTGCTCCAATACAGCAGTTAAACTTGAAACCTTCCATGAGGATGAAGTTACTAGAAATCAACTTTCTTCAAGGACATAAAATGCAAATCTCTGTCTGATATTCTATCCTATTTTTACATTGCCAACAGCCTTGAATGCAATTCATTAAATGCTTTCAAGTCTCATAATGATGTAATGGCAATACGTTTGTGCTAGTAAACATATGATCATTTTAACAATGGAAAATCTGATTGTAATGTCAATAATGTATAATAAATAACAACTCACCGTAAAGAGGTCGCTGAGCTGCTGACAGGCATGAAAATAGATATTCCTATTCACATACACACAACTTAAATTTCCAGCCATGGCCTTTATCAGAAAAAGAAACACATACATTTATGCAATCACTCACACAACTATAAACACAGATCTACTCCAGTGCCCATAGGCGGTGTTGCTGGAGTGGCCGGACATTATGGTTGTGTGTGTATAGTTGTCTGAGTGATTGTGTGAACGTATGTGTTTCTTATTCTGATGAAGGCAATGGCCAAAAATTTAAGTTGTGTGTATGTGATTATTTTTGTATCTGTCAGCAGCTTAGTGAGCCTCTTTATTGTGAGTTGTTATCCATCCTCAATTACTACAATAAAATTTCCATTACAACCTGTTGGAACACCCAGATCAGGAAAAAAAGATACAACTTACTACAAAGCTTTTGGCCATTATGGAGTTTGAGAGATGAAGAAACAAGCACTGTCTTACATAAACACTCAAACAAATATGACTGCCATCTCCAGCCACTGTAGCCAGACTGCGGGACTGAGGATGGCTGAGGTGAAAGCATCCAGTGGTGGGGACGAGGAAGAAGCATCATGTAGAAAGAGAGAGGATGGATGCTTGGCAGGGGTGTGGGAAATGTCAGTGATGTAGGAAAGACAGTGAGGAAGGGAAGGGAAGGGGAGGGGCCTAATTGTGTGGTAGAATGGAAGACGTACATGAGGCTATAGTGTGGGCAGTGAAGAGGAAAGTTCCCACCAGTGCAATTCAGAAAGGCTGGTGTCTGTGAGGAGGTTCCATGTGGCACAGGCTGTGTAGCAGTCATTGAAGTGAGCCACATCATTGAGGGCTGCAACAGAATAGTCCAGCTGACTGCTGGCCACAGTTTGTGTGTGTGTGTGTGTGTGTGTGTGTGTGTGTGAGAGAGAGAGAGAGAGAGAGAGAGAGAGAGAGAGAGAGAGAGAGAGAGAGAGAGAGAGAGAGAGAGAGAGTGTGTTTGTAAAGCTTAAGGGACTTAACTGCGGGGTCATCAGTCCCTAAACATACAAAATACGTATGAACTACCGTATACTAAATACAACACAAACACCCATGCCCGAGGGGGGATTCCAACCCCTGATGGCGGACAGCCGCGCACGCCACAACATTGCGCTCCAGTACACTAGGCTAATCCGCTGCAGCAATGTCACTCTCAAGCAACATCAAAATTGCAAGTTTTTTTCTGAAAAGGGGTTTAAAGTTTCATCCTTGGATGGGCAACAGTGCTTGAAACTAACATTTACACTCTCCAATAAAGTGGTGTTTCATTACCTTTTGTGAAAAGTTTAGCAATAAACTGAATCTTTAGTGGACACTCCAAGCATATGTTACAGAGGTACATGTTTGTTTCCTTTATGTGATGATATTTACTGTGATACATGAAAAACTGCTTATAAAAGAAAAGAGGAAGGCTTGAAGTTCAATTATTATGGAAAATTGTTGAACATTTCTTACATAGGAGACTGAAAATGGACTTTTATTTATTGGGAAGAGGAGGCCTGTTAGACCACTACAAAATGGGCAATAAGTGCAAAAGATGACAGATGTGACAATATGTTGTCACTTAACAGATTACAAGCCAAAAGGAATTGGCAAGTTTTGTCTTCAGGGATACTTGACTGTAAAATATGCAAATCATGGGGCTATTCTGAAGTTCGCACAAAAAACGACTTGTTTTCACACATTTCACATGAAGTGGTCCACAATACAGTAATTTTGACAGTCATAAGAACAACCTTGTAGTATTGATTCTGTACCACCATGCGAAGATTTTGGGCAATGATGCTTACAAACCACAAACAATATTTTGAAAGAAAGAAAAATCATATAAATCTCTTCACATGGCCCTACACATTTAAGTAACATAATACTTCTCGTGATTTCTGTGTGTGCCAAATAAAGGGTCAAAATGTTAGAGAGACTGTTTATTTATCTGACAAAGACTAACAGCTGAAGGCCTCATAGTAAGTTGTATCTGTTGTTTGTGCCTTCTGTGGCTCATTGGGGCGTGTCGTTGGTGAGTAGTAGCCCATTCTTCTCAAAAATATAACTATAGACAATACATGAAAGCAACAAAGTATAGAAATCAATAAAATCATTTCATTTATTTTTAACACAATATTATAAAGTAACTTATGATAATGTAGTTTTATTAATATTAAAGTAGAAATTAACCTGAAGTTTTTGCATGCTGGAGATTAGAAGGAATTGGTTCCAGTGTCTGTTCTAGAAATTCAAGTATGTGAGGACTAATGATAGTTTCTTCTGGTATGCTTTGCAGAGTCATCCATGCAAACAAACTTGCTTTTTTAATGCCACCTTTTCGCAGTTGCTGCTGTTGCTGTGGTGGTGTCATATCACTTTGAATTTTTGGGGACAAATTCTCCTCTGTTAGAGTCTTTGATTCATAATGTACCTACGCATAGAAAATAAAACATCATTATTGTGATCTAAATTCAAGGATGGAAACAATGAACATTTTCAATTTATTACCATAAAGTTAAATAAATAAATAAATTTGTACTTTCACAACTGCATATCAGATACTAAATAACACAGATGAGGTGGAATATCTTTCCCCTCAACTGTGAGCAATAATTAGTTGCACACGTAAGACTTATTATTATTAGTAGTAACGTTTTAGCAGTTTCTCACCAACATCCACTCTGTAATGATTATTCTGTGTATAGTGCAAGTCATATTTTAATCTGTGTATAGTGGTGTAGTGATAATAAATAACAATAATATGAATTGTAAAAAATGTGATTTATTATGAAAAAGTTGACTCAACAAACCAAATGAGAAAAGGTGCAATCATCTACACGAATGCTGGACATCATCATTATTAACATTATTATTATTTGCCAAGAATTAATTTAAAATCACTCTTTTCTCAGAGTATGAAGGTAAAGGGCACTGTCGTCATTTGTATCAGAGGTTATTGATTATTGGTGAATAATTCTTGATTAAATCCATCATTGCGATTATTGTCAGTAAAGCATTCAAAAGTGAAGCGAACTGCATCTAAGCACGTTATGACCTGCACGGTCAATCGAAAATGACACTATAGTATGTCCCAAGGTGGTAGTGGCTAGTATAGAGGGGTGGGGGGCAGAAGAGGGAACAGTGTGGAGAGAGAGAGAGAGAGAGAGAGAGAGAGAGAGAGAGAGAGAGAGAGAGAGAGACTGGAAATATTATTCACAACTTCTTTTGAGTATCTTCTATGTAACAGAAGAGATATACAAACTAACCTTAACATCAAGACCTGGAATATGGAATATTGTTAGGTCAACCAACTGGGCCACATTTCCATGTAAATACCGAAGTCTTGATGCAGAACTGGTACCATGTTTGCTTTCCTTAGTACGCCTGCTTGTGTTTGGGCTAGAGGGTGGGAAATCAAAAATTCCTCCAGAACAGCTTCGTTCCTTCTTCATCCGACTAGTTCTATAAAAAGCAACAAGAAGTAATTATTTATTACAATGCATACAATTCACATTATTTTATGTCCTACTAAACTTGAGCTCACTGATGAGTAGAACTGTACTCATTTTGATAAATGTAAAATCATAAATACTGCAAATAGGCGCAAGTGAGAAAAACATTTTGATCATACTGACAGCCCTTAATAAAAATGAAAGTGTTCTTGGGGGAGCGTCAATCTACATTCCATTAATTGCAAGACCATAATGTTCATTTCTCTGTGTAATTACTTCCAGTTAAAATACTATTTAGCACCTTGTTTGGAATTGTAAATAACTCAACTATAAAATGAGGCTAGCTTACAACTTACGACAAAGACAATCACCAAGCCAAAGACAGGCACATAAAAAACGCTCTCTCTCTCTCTCTCTCTCTCTCTCTCTCTCTCTCTCTCACACACACACACACACACACACACACACACACAATCTACTGCTTTCAGTCACAGCCTTCTTCAGTATGTTTTGAGTGTAACATGCTAGATTTCAATGAATGCTTCACAACCTGTACCATCTGGAACCCCCCCCCCCCCTCCCGAGCTGGTTTGGACTGCAAAGATGGGAGTTGTCCTTACAGTACATCATTCAGTACTGAAACTGTCCAGGCCTCAACCTAGGTTAACCCACAGTCATCAGACACCCCACATCTATACCTCAAAGCTATAATTTTTCCCTCTTGTTGACACCTTCCTATTTGCTCCCCCTCCCCCCAATGTATTCCTAAGCTGAATCTCTCTCCACCCAACAATACCCACATACTCTGTAAGACATATCTAATCCTACCACCACCTTGAGTCTATTCTCCACTATGAGTAGACAGACTGCCGAGTATAACTTGGGAATGCAGCAGCTGGAAACAATGGTTGTGTGTTTGTGAAATGTGCCTATGATTCTGTGAATGAGTGTTCTATCTGAAGAAGGCTGTGGCTGAAAGCTCTAAGCTGGCTCTCTCTCTCTCTCTCTCTCTCTCTCTCTCTCTCTCTCTCTCTCTGTGTGAGCGCGCTATTGCCTTTTTCACATGCCTGCCTGTCTGTGGCCAAAAAATTGTCTCTTCAGTCGGTTGCAACCTACCTTTATTTTATTTCTGAATTCCAACTCAGACTTACTTTGCTGCTAATATAATTAATTGATACACTTAACATTGCACCAGAGTGTAACTGGAGCTACTGAAAATGCTGAAAAATCAAATTTTTATTGTGGTCTAATAACAGTGATGCAATAATGAACCTACAATAGGATGGAATTTAACAATTTGGAATAAATGGAAGATAATTTTTCAACAAAAGCAGGTGAAAAATTAAAAATTCACTTACACTTTAAGTTCATCTTCCTTAGCAGGATCTTTGGTATGCAGCACACACTTTCCACTGTTTATAAAGACTTTAACATCTAGTTCAAAATCAATATTTGGTTCTTGGGCCTTTTGGAATGTTGAGCTGAATGAAGCTGGGCTGCTGCCACCTGGTTCCTTGGTGCTGGGTTCAAGTAGGGGGATGCTAGTGGGAATATATGATCATGAAAAAAACATGCTCTGAAATATCTTAATATATTACACATATATTAGCTTTAACTGTTCCAAGAACTTATCAACTATTTTCATAAAGCAAAAGCTCATTACAAAGAAATACCAACAAGTAAAACCAGTAGAAAGCAATACATAGAATGTCTAAGAACAACATAATGCTTGACATCCCTTTACTCTCAGTGACAATTTGCCAGAAGGGAAATGACTATAGGTTGGCTGATAGGTTTGTTTGGTCTGCACACCAATAAGAATGTAAACATGAGCTGTTAATTACATAATTAAAGAAAGTTGACATTCTGTATAAGACAATAGGCGATATTAATAATAATAAAATAACAGAAGTAGAGATAAGGGCTGATAACACAGATACAAACATTTTGTTCACATAAAAATGTTTGACGAGTATCGTGACTATTTATAAATTAAGCTTCAAATAGCTATTACACATGAATTGTAGAATCATGGCAAATACGTGGTTGAAAATGAAGACTATTATCATCATATTCTGTAGGTTAGTCTTCTATTAGTCATCAGTGCATAAGCAAGTGACTGTAATGGATGTTGTTACTGCATCTCTATTCAGTTGTAATGTAAATAATGTTATCCACCTTCTACAAGTAAGGGGCAGCAGTTTTGCCACGATTCAGTGTTGTGTGTGTTTTGCTTATGAAGATTGAAAACAATCAGATGTAACTATGACTTTTTGCAAGATGTTAATGATAATGTGTATGCGAGAAGATGATTTACCAATCTCCTGAAGATGTATCTCGGATTTCAAGAACAATCTCTTTAGCATTGTCTCACTAGGTACCTTTGGCCTTTGACATCTATTTTTAAGATGTATCTGTATACTGCAGTACTACCCAATATTTGTTGACCATTTTCAAAAATGTGTTTCCAAACGAATATACACTATGTGATGTAAGGTACATGGACATCCCCCAAAACATATGTTTTTCATATTAGGTACATTGTGCTGCCAACTACTTCCTAGTGCTCCATATCAGCGACCTCAGTAGTCATTAGACATAATGAGAGAGCAGAATGGGACACTCTGCAGAACTCTCAGACTTCAAATGTAGTCAGGTGATTGGTTTTTCACTAATGTCAGACGTCTGTATGCGAGTTTTCCACACTCATAAACATTCCTAGGACCACTGTGTCTGATGTGACAGTGAAGTGGAAACATGGAGGGACACATACAGCACGAAAGTGCACTGAACGACCTCATCTGTTCACTAACAGAGACTGCCGACAGTTGAAGGGGTTTGTACAGTTAATAGGCAGGCATCTATCCACACCATCACACAGGAAATGCAAACCGCATCAAGATACACTCCAAGTGCTATGACAGCTAGGTAGGAGGTGAGAAAAATTGGATTTAAAGGTCGAGCAGCTGCCCATAAGACACACATCATGTAGGTTGATGCCAAAAGACACCTCACTTGGTGTAAGGAGCATATAAATTGTACAATTGAACAGTGGAAAAAGTTTTGCAGAGTGGGGACCATGGAATACAATGTGGTGATCTGATGGCAGGATGTGGGTAGTGTGAAAGCATGGTGAACATCTGTCAGCATGTGTAGTATCAACAGCAAAATTCAGAGGCGGTGGTATGGCGTGGTCATGTTTTTCATGGAGGGACTTGCACCACTTGTTTTACGTGTCACTATAACAGCAAAGGCCTATACTGATGTTTTAAGCACCTTCTTGCTTCCCACTGTAAAAGAGCAATTTGGGGATGGCAACTGCATCTTCAGCATAACGAATCCTGCACTCTTTGAAACACACCCGATTCTTGTTGTAAATTTTGGCATAAATTGAATATGCAGTCCAGCAGCACCTGGACACCATTGACTGGGGTGGCATACACTATTGCCTTTAACTGCCCCCCATAACCAAAAATCTAGGAGAATGAAGTCCGGAAATCGGGAGGGATAAGATATGGGGACTCCCGGACCAATCCAGTGATACTCGAATGTCAGTGTCAGATGTTCATGTACATTGTGAAGGAAACTTGCTGATGTGCCATCATCCATAAGCCAGATCTGTAGACTCAGCTGAAATGACACATCTTCCAAAAAGGCATGTAAAATATTAACAAGAAATTGGTGATAATGAGACCCATTTAATCTGTTTGTGCCTATTAACTTATCACCAAGAATGCCTGCCCATATGCTGATGGAGAACTTATGTTGATGCCCTCTTTATGCAACATAATGAGTGTTTCCATCTGCACAGACATGCACACAATGCCATCTCATTTGAAACCTGCCTCATCAGTAAAAAAATCTTTGTCGTAAACAGCAGATCTGTGGCACATTTCTGCAAGAGCTATTGACAGAACCACACTCTGCTAAGGTGGTGGTCTCAGCATAGTGCACAGAGCTGAACATGATATTGATAAGTAAATGTTTATGTAGTATCCTCCAGATGAGAACTACTCATGTCTCCTGTTGAAGTTAATTGCCGCTCACTGGTTGTAGATCTTCCCTCCAGTAAATTTGACACACGCTCCATCTGCAGTGTGCAGACGGTCTGAGGCCTTCTACTGTTCACTTTGTTGGACATCACAGAACCTGTGTCCCGAAGACACAGAAAATGCCTGAAAATAGCTTATTGGATGGCACTTTGCAATATGGAAATCTTTCCAAGTAGACATAGGCTCACAGGATGCTTCCATTTCGTAAGCCGTAACAGAAAATATATCTGCCTTCTCACATGTGGAGTGGTATGCTTCCATTGCTAAAATGTGGATGAGAAAAGAAAAGGTCCTGTAGGTACAGGACAGTACAAACACAACAATAATAGTAAATGCAGTAATCAACCAATACATACCAGCATTACAATGATTATACTGCACAGTAACACACACTAAGAAGACAGAAAATACACTACAGTAAGCCACCACACAACTCCTTGTATGTAACCTGATATTGTGACTTTTGTTTACAGAAAAGTACTTCGATGCAGACATATATGTAGGTGACAGGTTTTCCTAAATGTGCACCTTGTCTATCATAGATGCAGATATTCAGAACCAAACTTGAGTAACTATGAAAAATGTGCATAACTCAAAAAGTATGCAATTTTTTTGTCTGATCACCCTGTATATGGTATTGAATTATTTCATTAAGATTTGAGTCATTGTCATATATGTCGGGCAGGTGGTCTTGGGGTAAAGCGCTTGACTGGAAACCGAAGGGTCATGGAATCGAAACCCAGTCAGACCTAGGATTTTTTTCACTCTGTGTTTTTACCCATCCTTCACCTCTCAACGATGACAGGAGTTGCCAGAAACGACACTTAATATGGATTATACTTTAAGCTGTAGGTCCCCTTTCCGAGATAGATAACTATGGTAGGTTAGGGACAAAAGTCGTTTAAGTGGCATCTAATTGAAAGACTTCACCAGGCCAATGAGCCACACACTCCTCAAACACCATCCTCATGACCTAGGTCATGAATTACCTTTCCTTTCCGTTCCCATCCTTTTTTCTTCCCTTCTCTCCCACCAGGAGGAGGAACTGTGTTCTGAAAGCTTGCCCTTTTTCTTCATTTGTGTCACTATCGGCGGTACAGAGCAAAGGTAAGTACTGGCCAGCCAATCTATCTCTTTTGAAAAATAATTTACCACCCAAAATTATTATTATTATTATTATTGTCTTACATGACACATCCCATTTCCAATCGGTCCATCTGTTTGTCAGCGTAAATATTTTCTCTTTGTAAGTAGTAATGATTACATTTATGCTTCATCCCTAAATTTTGATGATTATTTATTAGTAAATTGAAGACTATCTCAACATCAGATATTATAAATGATACAACTACTTTTCCAACAAGTGCTCTGCACACTCACCTGGTATTTGAAGCCAAATTTTGAAACATTTCACTAAAGACACCTCAATAGAAATAATCTCAATATGAAAATAAAGTTTTGGTTTATGACAGTCCTAACTAACTATCTCCAAATATTACAGTAGAATTAAATAATAGATTATAATGCCAAACGTTTTCTTTTATTTTTTTCCTTTTGTTTTGTCTCACTTGCATGGATGTTTCATAACGATCCGAGATTTACATGTGTGCGTGCTTTTATGTACATATATATATGTGCCACACCAGATGTCCAAAAGAATCAGTTTAGAATATTGTACACACCTGCCTTCCGAGAGATCATAGCTCCCAGAATACACTGACGATTTTGGTCTAAGCTCCACTATTTCTCCATCAACCTCGATGTGTTCTGAGCGTGGCCACTCAAAATCTCCTTCAGGAAGACTCAAGTCTGAGCTGGCACTAGGTAATGAAGATTGCCTGTATATTTTCAAAGATAACATACATTTTGCTGATGGTACAGTATTCACAACACTACAGTTCTATAATTATGTACTTAATCTTAAGTACAAGCGAATTATTGCCTGGAGTGACATGTTAAGTAAATTACCTACTCTTAACTTCACACAACAAATTAAGTTTGCTAAGACAAATTAATTTAAACTAGGAAAATTATTATTTTAACAAGTTGCATGAGAAAGCATTGAGTGGCTTAGTTGTGAAATAAATAAAGTGCAATGCGTTTTATCAATCTTCATAGTAATATATTACAAAAAAACTGCACAGCATAGATTTTTTAAATTATTGTTTTAATGTGCCAATCATAAAGTGGCAAAGCTGTAAGCTGTACAAAACATAATTCTTTCACTTATATGACTTGACAGAATAGTTTACAATCATAGGGTATATAATTCAGAATCAGTATGGTGGTCAGGCAAAATTTCATAGAATATGGCAACAATCATCCCACCTATGTACCAAGTTGCAGATACCACATTGGTAAAACAGTATGCCCTGCTGGTGAAAGTCCAGAACTGCGTGCAACACATCCTTGCCTGAGAGGAATTATTGACTATTCAATGTATTTGTATAAGGGACTAATGCTGTAATAATCACATGGGAAGAGCTCAAAACTCATTATCAACATTATCTCAGCCTTTTCCCACATAATGTGAGTTGGCATTGCTTCGCTGCATTCTTCTCTTCCATAAATGTCTACCCAGTGACAGCTATTTGAGTGTTTCCAATTGAATTGTCAATAATGGATGAGGTGTTCTCACCAGTATCTTGTGTCAAATCATCACTAGCACAGAACTTCGTGCATAATTCCAGACAGACTTTTGGCCCCATAAACATTCTTCTTTCTCCGATGGCTGTCTGCTACTGTTGTCCTGTTTAGATGTATCTAGTAATAACACTGCTATAGTTTAGTTTTTCACAATTATCACATCCACATTGGAAAGTCACAAGTGCCACATTAATGCCTAGTTTTACATGTTGGTGCTTACATATCAACGTTGCAGTCAAACTACAATACATATACAGTACAGCATTGTCCTAAAATGAAAATGTTTTGCTTACCCCTTATATTTTCAACAATGATTGGAAACAGACAATTATGGCTTAGCATTGAATGATGTTTGTGCTGTTGAGAACAAAATTAATATTTTATTGTAATGATTTGGGAAAGAGCTTTTTGCTACTCATTTTTTCTCTCAATGACGAAGACTGTTGCTGGTGAAAGGTGTGGAAGGGGATGTTTCCTACATACTAATGCTTATCATCAAACGTGTATCTGTCAAACTGAAAGGGAATTAACACATTTTTCTAATTAAAAATAAAACACTGTTCTTTGAAGGTACTTCTGGTATAAACAACCTTTTTATTATGTGATTCTTCAGTTTCTCCCAGCATAATTGTTGCTCGAACAGTCCATCAACATTTTTATTTCTAACTCTTTTGGGAGGGGAAAACTTAGAAACTGATTTATTCTTTAAGTATATTTTAGTTTACCTGCTGCAAATCTGGATCAAGACAATCCTTGGATCTTGTGGATGAATAGTGCGAACTGAGTTTCACATAATCGTTGCTTTGGAAACCATGTCAATTCCTACAAAGGACATTTACAGCCTCCAAAAATGTCATAATACTCAAATACAAAAAGTGTTCAAAACTACTGCAGCCAACTGAGATCAAACATATAGGCCTATAGTTTAGCCCATAGGATCAACCACCCTTCTTGAAAACAGCAATGACCTGCACTTTTTTTCCCAATCCTTAGGTATTCTTCCCTCTAGAGTATTTTGGTACACTGTTGCCAGAAGAGAGGCACATTCCTTCACATATTCATTGTAAACTCCAATTGGTACACCATCAGGTCCAGCGGCCTTTCCTCTTTTGAGCTTTTTGAATGGATTTTCTATCCCTCTGACATTCATTTCAATATCTGGCATTTTGTCTCTCTTTGGTGGTTGCTCATAAAAATTATGAAACACAGTATGTGCATGATCTGAGTGAAGTCCTCAAACCTCTGTAGTGATTATAACCAGTTGTGATATTGCAGGTAAGAAACGTGGGAAAAACCTGATTTCTGAGGATCTTTTATTCTTTTTGTGCAATCACAATTAACTTTGCCTTGGAAGGTCATATATGTCCAGCACACAAAGCCACCTGCATACACTACTCTTTAATTTAAATCTCATTACTCCGTAGTTATTTTCTTTCTCAGAACTTTGTGCATGTGAGCATTTGTCACAGCATGTACATAATTATTTGTATTTAAATCTTTATATGTGATACAAGTATCAAACATAAACTCACCTGTTGATGGTAATGGTGTAAAATCTACCCAAAAATCGACTGTCAGCCAACTGTAAATATCATGCAGTCATTTTTTCCCAGTAAATTGGCAATCACATTCAATGTGTTCATTATTGTTTGTTGAATGCAGTTCTCTTATGAATATTTTGTTGACAATGTCATGTTTAAACTGTAATTATCTTGAAACCATTCTGTTTCAATTACCTTGTCCACTTTGTACGCATTAAATATCTTATGCCCCCAAAAATTTATTAAAAGTATTAAGACAGTTAACACATCACAGCAGTCTAAACTGTGCTAGTAGTAAAAGTAATCTGTGCACATTAGATGTTATTTCTTCTGCATCACCTAAGCACCATGGAACAATGCAGTTACACACTTTCTAAGTACCTGTATATCACACAAATAGTTTATGCAGATGAGGGAAAACTTACCTGCAGATGTTGTGTGTATCGCTAAAAGTCACCCTAGGTCCAGTTATACCACGCACTCTTAGTGATGCTGAACGAGAGGGCCCTGTGCGTGGTGAGCTTTCGAAGCTTGCAGAGCTTCCATTTGCAACCAAAATAACAGCTGCATCATCTGGGCTAGTGAATTACGAAAAGTACCTTATTAAATGTTAATCTTTATATACATTCAAAATTAACTCTATAAAACGAAAAATATTGATTAAATGTAAACAGTATCAAACTTTATATAAGACATAAAAATAAAGAAATCACATGATCCCAGAATTTTCACATTGCACCAAAGTGTGCACTGATACCAAATTTCATGGGAGATTAAAAGGTATGCCAGATTGATTGACAGACACACACATCCCCTTAATCTCTCTGTCCATCACTTCTCCAACTCTAAGCCTATATCTTACCTTCCTCTTATTGGTGTATGATTTATTGTAAGTTCTGATAATCAACTCTCTTCTCATCTTTCTTTTTTTTTTCTTCCTTCCTTTAGTTACGCTGGTACAATTCATGACCTCCATCTCTGGCTTATATGTCCAACAAAGAAATCAATTTGGAGTGTAGAGGGATGAGAAGGGAAAGGAAGAAGAGTACATTGCTATTACTGTTGGGGGTGGCACTTGGGTTGCAGCAGCTAGAGAAGGCTATCATGTGTGTCTTGTTCATCCTCATTATATTCACTGTATTTCAACTATAGTGCTGCAGTGTGCAATATTTGATCAGTTACAGCTCATCCAGGTAAATGGGACCGAGACACCTGTGTCCAGGTCCACACAATTTGGTTTGGTCTCTTACTCGCTGTAAGTCTGTTGGCTGGATACCGAACATGCGAATAACCAAGTATGAGCCATCACTCGGAATCTCGCTTTGGCTTACCTCACCTTATCATACCAAAAATCCGACATCTCTCTCTCTCTCTCTCTCTCTCACACACACACACACACACACACACACACACACTACTGTCTCTCCTATTCTTGAGTATCTCTGAGTTCCACAATCCTTAAAAATCAGCATCATGACCTAGGGCATGAATTACCTTCCCCTTCTGTTCCCAATCTCTATTTTCTTACCTTCTCTCCTACCTGACAAAGGTACATTGTTCCAAAAGCTTGTTGTTCTCTTTTTTTGTAATTTTTTTTTTCTTTCTTTGTGTGACTATCGGCGGTACAGAAAGGTAAGTGCTGGCCAGCCAATCTATCTATTTTGAAGTATAACTTCTCATCTCTGTGGAGAATTTCCATAATTAATCTCCTATTCTTTTCTTTTATTAAAACAAAAGTAATGTCCCTGCATGTATCTGCACGATACAATTAATGACTTGCAGCACGTGAAATGTAATATCTTGATGTACAATCACAGAAAGAAAATGAAACTCATTTCCAAACACAAGATATATTCTGTCACAAGTGCACACATAATGAGTACTATTCCTGCAGCCTAGAAAAATACTAATTTTTAAAGAAAATGGACAAAGAATGGTATATATTTACAGGGCAAGGTCAGTAGAATGTTCTTTGTGTATGTCACTGTCAGTGACATGAATATTGGGTACTTTAATGGTGATGAAATAAATTCAATGTAATAGTTCAGACTACTTATTACATTCTGTAGTTTCTTTCTTAGCCCAAGTGGAGTACTGTCTGTTCAGAAGGAAGCATCTGTGATTACATTACATGCATCGAATCATAAAAGAAATGCGCATACATATTCACACTAAATCACGCAAGTTAAGTAAAGCAGTCAAAAATCCATAGTTTAGTTTTAACACCACAGTGCTTTACCAGATATGCTCTTGTTAGAAGTTGTCTGTCATTCCCACTTCTGACCTTTGAATTGAATAAGTCAGCCACTTACAGGGGTTCATCCAGTTAAATGCAGATTCCTAACCAACTTGGTGCTTTCACTTCACAAATATTGCCACGAATTAAAGATGTCATAAGTAAAAGATAAATTCTATGAATGACCGTGGACTGATCCTATGATATGTCATGTGCAGATCGTCACTTAAAACAATTTTATTTTATTATTATTTCTTCGGACTATGAAGACACGAATGCAGGACACAGGAACAGAAGCAGTCAGGTTCAGGTTGCTGAAGACAAAGTGGGCAGGAGTTGAATACTGAGGACTGACCATATTGCCTCCCCCCCCTTCTGTCAGCAAACCACTCCCTTGGGTTTCTTTTTCTTTACATTTGTTTTCTTTTATTTATTATTTTTGGTACTTTTATTTATTTATTTACTATTTTTTTTTTTTTGTGTTTTGTTTTTGGAGAAGCAAGAATATTACAATTATAACTTGCAAAAAAGATACAACACATAACTCATGGTTTGTTGTCAGGTAATTTCATGTTGATTGACTCCTTTAACCAGCAACCAACCACATCACAGAATTAGTCTTCAATTGTAGAAAGGAGGAGAAATCGAGTCGCAAGAGGATTACAATGGAAGTTCTGATAAGAAAAGCTAGTTGATTTCACAGCCAGGTCACCAGATTACCACTGCATTTAAACCTATGCAAGAACGTGTCACCAGTCTTTCTTCTGAAGGCCAAGTGCGCACAATTTCATCAAAATCGGAAAAAAACTTTAGATTTTTTTCAAATTTTGAAGTTAAGTAGGAAGGAGAAAGCAAGCTTAGAGTTTAATGTTCCGTCGACAGCGTGGTCATTAGAGATGGAAGATATTCTCGGATTTTTGGGGAAGGATTAGGGGAGGAAATTTGGCCGTGCCCTTTGAAAGCAACCATCCTGGCATTTGCATAGAGTGATTCAGGAAAATCACAAAAAACCTAAATCTGGATGGCCAGAGGTGGATTTGAACCACTGTCCTCCTGAATGCGCAAGTTAAGTACTCTTTGCCATGCAGTGTACAAAATTTAATACAGATAGTGTTTTTCCTATCTTTTTTTTTCCTTATTGTAACACATGAAAAAATTTAATGAGGATTAAAAAAAAAAAAAAAACTATAGATTTGCATGCAACAGAAACACAAAAACCAACACTACTACTCAGTCAACATTATATGTAAAGATAAAGAAGAAGAAGTAGTAGAAGAAGATCAAGATGAAGAAGAAAATGTTTCTGTTGTCATTCTAAATGATTTAGTCCTCCTTGCAAATGGAATTAAATGAGTACAATCAAAACATAATATAATATTGGTCTGAGTTGGGTATTGGATATGTAATCGGGCCAGTATATGCTTTTGGATACAAACCCGACTGAAATCACTCGGTACCTGGACATACCTGCCCATTGTAGAGATCTGGGAGTGGCTTTTCTGCAAAGCCACAAGTACTGCTGCTGGTAGCCTATCCAATTAGGCTGCACTCGGTACATTTTGGATTTTGTGCTCACTTACTTTATCAAGCAAGACTCTGATATGAATTATAATACTTTTGTTTGACAGTTAGACACTATGCATGTGTATTGTGACTAAGGGCAAGGGACTAACAGTTTTGCTGAATTTAACATAGAAATAACTGAAGTATTCATTTATTTCTCAAACGTGCTTTCGAGTGATTCCTAAAGAACAATTTATTTTGGATTGGCCAGAACCTGAACGCCCTGAGAGTCATCAAAATAGAAATTGTCAGTGATTTACATAATTTAAAGTCAATTACTGAATAATTAAAAATGTTTTCAATCCAAATATTACTAACCCAAATATATATTCTTTTAATTTTCATTACATAACAGTATATCCTCATTAAGTTTCCTGAACACATCCCATTGTCATGTGTGTACCCTCCTCTTCACCTCTACCCATCACTTCATAAAATATATTGCAAGAAGTTCCTAAATGGGTAGGTATTGATAACGAAGGAATTGTACATCAAGAAATAATAGATTAACTGACAACTTAAGGTGTGCTTAGTCCAAACAAGAACTTCACCACCAGAGGACAAATATTACTCTTATTAATAAATTAAAAAAAATTAATATATGTTGACATTAATTAGTAAGTAGTCACTACCAGTTTTACTTGGTTCATGGCAGATAATAAATAATGATTTATAAAGACTATATTTATTTTAATTGTCCCGATCTGAGTAGCTATGTACCAATTTCTGAAACCCTCAATACTGAAACTTTAGAGAATTGACTTGCCAACACTAGCTACATAAGTATTTCTCTCAGTCTTACTTCTTGCTATAGTGCCACGAGTCCAAACAAGCACACTAACAATGAGAATCCTGTGCTGGCTGTAATAATTCATGGAAAATATGCACTTAATGTGAGTCAAACACTGCCCCAAATCCGTCATGCCTTCCATGCTCGGGCAAAAGTCAGACTTTGTCAAACTATAGACTTGCTCAATTGTCATATGCAACTTACTTAGGCTGTGATCAACTCATAACAAGTTTCATGCCACTTACTTGGTCATGCATTACTTTCCATTGCAAGTTTATGATTGGTGACTCATTACTCACAAGGAAAGTACTTAGGCTCAAAGAAAAATAAATACACAAAATAATGTGAGAGATAATGTAAAGGTCCCTCTGCATTAGAGGCGAATGCGTGTGCCGTGCTACACTGTACATTGACCTGCTGGTACGCCAGGCGGGACCAGTTGCTTTTTTGATGTTATTTGTGTAGTGAAGCAACAGATGGGTTGGCGATTGGTAATCAATTGTACTAATGTATTGCAATTGGTTCGAGAAGGTGGAAGATGAATCATCCGCATGTGTCTTCGAAGGCTTTCCAGGCGTAATGAATCTTCAAAGTCTCTTCGGATTTCTGCCGGATATTGATCCGACAGAAAACCCAAAGAGACTTTGAAAATCATCCACATGTTTTCTGCTATCTATTGTAGCGCATAAATATGAGCATAAGTTAGAAACAGGTACTGTTGTAACACAAACACATAATGCTGATTATTAAGGGATGATATTGACGAACAACTCATTGCAAGTGGTAGTGCTACAGCAAGTGCGGGTAGATGCGATGGAAGCAGTGACAGTGAATACTAATTGTCTCCCGAGAAGTAGGTAATGTCACAAGTATAATCACGGTGCTTGATGACAACACACAAGAGAACATGTACGATGATTATTACATAGGAGGTTTCATCACATAATACATACAATATAGGATCTACAATTACACCTACAGTGCTATGTAGAGCACAATTGCAGAGTTTTGCAGAAAAATGATGCCCACCAGCACATTGAGGGGGGTAGGTAATGGTCCTGTAACCAAACGTTCACACAGATATGTTTGTTCAAGACCAAATACTTTCCTTCTCAGTAAATGCCTGAAACATTACTATATTGCATAAAATAGGGAAAAGCAACCACTGATCTACAGTGCATTAAACCTTGCAGCCAAGAGTCACTTAATAGAAAATATAATTTACAAGAGCTTTTGAGCATTAGCTATTCTTGTAGTAGAACAAAACACAACACACACACACACACACACACACACACACACACACACACACACACAGTCAACACTAAATAACTAATCTACAGACATTAGAACTCATCACAAATTACCTGTCTGTCTCCACTTGATGTTCTGGTGTAGGAGATGGAACAATGAATGATCGAGAACGGTAGGTACTTGCTTTTGACCCAAGACCAAACTTGCCTTTAATTGATGATGCTTTAACACTCTGCCTTCTTAACTTCTGTATCATATCCCTGTAAAATTGATATTTTTGATAATTATTAATATTTTAAATATAAAATCTGGAAAAACAATAAATACTTTTACACTGATTTACCTATTTTTTTTTTTCTTTCCTCTCTTATTATTTTACATAAAAGAATTTCATTTATTCATCAAGTGTTTTTCTTTAAGTTCACAGAATAGATTTATGACAATGATAATGTGTTCAAGAATACATGATCACCAAACATACTATTCACAATTCATTTTCAATGGTTTAAACTTAAACAAAATCAATTAGACCATACAGTTTTGACAATTAGTTAAAATGAAAGTATATCATCTTCAATTAAGCCACTGATAGGTACAAATAATAGACAACAACATTAAAGCTTTCAGCCTTTTAGGCCTTTGACAGTTAGACAGACAGACAGACAGACAGACAGACACACACACACACACACACACACACACACAGACAGACACGACTACCGTCTCTGTCTGCGCCAGCAGCCACAGCAGCCGGAGATGGCGGTCATGTCTGTGCGAGTGTGTGTGTGTATGTTTGTGTCTCTAACTGACAAAGGCCTAAAAGGCCGAAAGCTTTAATGTTGTTGCTATAACTTGCACCTACCTGCAGCTCATTGGACGTCTCTGTGGTGAGTAAGCAACCTATCCTTCTCATAAATAATATTGAATCCTTCCTGGAATTGCCATTGTTTCATTTTCAATTAATCAATACAAACATTGTAAATACAGGTCTTTCATTTTGTTATGATTTTGAATAATGTTTCAGAACTGTCATTTATGTAAAGATATGGATGAATGAACTTCAAAGCTATTAAAAACTATCATTAGAGATTTCTTTCTACAGCAAGGGTTCCCAGATGGTGGTTTGCATACCATGGGTGTATGCGAGGACATTACCAGTTGGAATGCGAACAAGTGAAGAAAACATTTTCTGATATACATAAAATTATTCTCTTACATTACTTGATTTTTTAAGTCGAATGATAGTGAGAAAACTGATTTATAAAAGTAGCACTTACAGCAGAATTTTTGTTTCAAACTGTATACATGACACAGGATCATCTGTTTTGCTCTACAATTGTGATATTTTGATCAGGTCTTGTCAAATACTATACTTGATTTGCTTTTGAACTATTTTACCTGCTCATTATGGGTTTATTACTGCCTTGTACAACTGATTATTATTTGTAAAAATTTTATAAATAGTTTTTAGAAATAAGTACAACAGTGAACATGAGAAACTTCATATGCAACCTCAGTAAGATGTGTGCCACACATTTCTACCACATGAAGTTATGAATCAACCTCCCCCTCCCAAAACCCTTATACTTCTTAGTACACTAAAATATGAACAGGTTGTAGTGATAAGCCAAAATATAATGTCAAGTGGTACAGGATGACAAAACGTCATGAAACCTTTGTTCTAGAAAGACGAAAATACACATCATGTAGTTTACATCGCTGTGGCACACAGTTTTTTCAACTCAGAAAGCAAACATAAGATCTAAATTAAGTCTGCTCATTACCTTCTGAAATCCTTGAAAACCATTGCTTCAAGTTCTTGCAGTCTTTTCATTTCTTGTTCAATTGTTCCATGAGAAGCACCAAGTGATCTTAAATCATTTATTATTTTGGCCTGCTCATTCATCTCCTTTTCTATTAACTTTGACCTTTTCTTGGCATCAATTGATGGATCAAAAACAAATGCAGGCAAGCTGTCTGTTAAGTTCCGACTTCGTTTTAGAGTTATGCTTTCCTAAATGAAGGCAATACATATGAGTAAAAAATCTCATTTCTGAATTTGTATAATAATTACCTGTCAAATACTGTACTTAACTTTAATTTCAACAGTAAACAAACCTGAATTATTGGAAACATTTTGATTGATACAGTCCTAATAATAAGATATATTTTTTTGCTATGCATCAAAGAAAATAAACATCAATATCAAACCATAAAACAGTCTGAAATTTCTTAAATTCTGAAAAATTGCATATTTATAGTATATCGTGCACTCCCATGAACCACAGACATTGCCGAGGTGGGGTGGCTTGCGTGCCTCAACGATACAGATAGCCGTACCGTAGGTGCAACCACAGCGGAGGGGTATCTGTGGAGAGGCCAGACAAACGTGTGGTTCCTGAAGAGGGGCAGCAGCCTTTTCAGTAGTTACAGGGGCAACAGTCTGGATGATTGACTGAGCTGGCCTTGTAACATCAGCTAATGTGGCTTTGCCACACAGCTACTGCGAACGGCTGAAAGCAAGGGGAAACTACAGCCGTTATTTTTCCCGAGGACATGCAGCTCTACTGTATGAACTTATGATGATGGCATCCTCTCGGGTAAAATATTCCGGAGGTAAAATAGTCCCCCATTCGGATCTCCGGGCGGGGACTACTCAGGAGGATGTGATCATCAGGAAAGACAATACTGGCATTCTACGGGTCGGAGCGTGGAATGTTAGATCCCTTAATCGAGTAGGAAAATTAGAAAATTTAAAAAGGGAAATGGATAGGTTGAAGTTAGATATAGTGGGGATTAGTGAAGTTCGGTGGCAGGATGAACAGGATTTCTGGTCAGGTGAGTACAGGATTATAAATACAAAATCAGTTGGGGGTATCACAGGAGTAGGATTGATAATGAATAAGAAAATAGGAATGCGGGTAAACTACTATGACCAGCACAGCGATCGCATTATCATTGTCAAGATAGATACGAAGCCAACACCGACAACAGTAGTACAGGTTTATATGCCAACTAGCTCTGCCGATGATGAGGAGATCGAAGAAATATATGAGGAGCTAAAGGAAATTATTCAGACAATTAAGGGAGAGGAAAACTTAATTGTTATGGGAGACTGGAATTCGGTAGTAGGACAAGGAAGGGAAGGGAAGATAGTGGGTGAATATGGTCTGGGCAAAAGGAATGAAAGAGGAAGCCGCCTGGTAGACTTTTGCACGGAACATAATTTAGTTATAACAAACACCTGGTTTAAGAATCACAAAAGAAGGTTGTATACGTGGAAGAGACCAGGAGACACCGGGAGATACCAGATAGATTTTATAATGGTAAGACATAGATTTCGGAACCAGGTTTTAAAGTGTAGGACATACCCAGGGGCAGACATAGACTCTGACCATAACTTGTTGGTTATGAACTGTAGGCTGAAACTGAAGAAACTACAGAAAGGTAGGAAAATAAGGAGATGGGACCTAGATAAATTGAAGGAACCTGAAGTTCTTAAGAATTTCAGAGGGAGCTTCAGGCAACAATTGACAAAAACAGGGGAAAATAAAACAGTTGAGGAGGAATGGGTAAAATTGAGAGATGAAATAGTGAAGGCAGCAGAGGACAAAATAGGTAGGAAGGCAAGACCTACAAAGAATCCTTGGATATCACAGGAGATACTAAATTTAATCGATGAAAGGAGAAAGTATAAAAATGCAGTAAATGAAACAGGCAAAATGGAGTACAGACGACTAAGAAATGAGATTGACAGGAAGTGCAAAATGGCTAAGCAGGAATGGCTAGAAGGTAAATGCAAGGATGTAGAAGAATGTATAAATAGGGGAAAAATAGATACAGCCTACCGGAAAATAAAAGAAACATTTGGCGATAAGAAAAACAGCTCTATGAATATCAAGGACACTGATGGAAAACCAGTTCTCAGCAAAGAAGGAAAAGCTGAAAGGTGGAAAGAGTATATAGAGGGGCTCTACAAAGGAAATGAACTTCGAGACACTATTGTAGGAAGGGAAGAGGATGTAGATGAAGATGAAATAGGAGATACTATACTGAGAGATGAATTTGACAGAGCACTGAAAGATCTAAGTCGAAACAAGGCCCCTGGAGTAGATGATATCCCGTCAGAGCTACTGAAGTCTCTGGGAGAGCCAGCCATGACAAAACTATTTGAACTGGTGTCTAGGATGTATGAGACAGGCGAAATACCCTCAGACTTTAAGAAAAATGTAATAATCGCCATTCCAAAGAAAGCGGGTGCAGACAGGTGTGAAAACTACAGAACCATCAGTTTAATAAGTCATGGTTGCAAAATATTAACACGAATTATATACAGAAGGATGGAAAAGCTGGTAGAAGCCGACCTCGGGGAAGATCAGTTTGGGTTCAGGAGAAATGTAGGAACACGGGAGGCAATACTCACTTTACGGCTTATCCTAGAAGATAGATTAAGAAAAGACAAACCAACATTTCTAGCTTTTGTAGATTTAGAGAAGGCTTTTGACAATGTTGATTGGAATAAACTCTTTAAAGTTCTGAAGCAAGCAGGAGTAAAATATAGGGAGCGTAAGGTTATTTACAACTTGTACAAAAACCAGATAGCGGTTGTCAGAGTTGAAGGGCATGAAAGGGATGCAGTGGTTGGAAAGGGAGTAAGACAGGGTTGTAGCCTTTCCCCAATGTTGTTCAATTTGTACATTGAGCAAGCTATAAAGGAAAGCAAGGAGAAATTTGGAGAAGGAATTAAAGTTCAGGGGGAAGAATTAAAAACATTGCGTTTTGCCGACGACATAGTAATTCTGTCAGATACAGCAAAGGACCTGGAAGAGCAATTGAACGGAATGGACAGTGTGCTGAAAGGTGCATATAAGATGAACATTAACAAGAGTAAAACTAGGGTAATGGAGTGCAGTGTAAGAAAATCAGGTGATGCTGAAGGAATTAGATTAGGTAACGAAACAATAAAGGAGGTAGATGAGTTTTGTTACTTGGGCAGTAAAATAACAAATGATGGTCGCAGTACAGATGATATAAAATGCAGAATGGCAATGGGTAGAAAGGCGTTTTTGAAAAAGAGAAATTTGTTAACATCGAATATTGATTTAAGCCTAAGGAAGTCCTTTCTGAAGGCATTTGTATGGAGTGTTGCCTTGTATGGGAGTGAAACATGGACGATAAGCAGTGTGGACAGAAAGAGGATAGAGGCTTTTGAAATGTGGTGCTACAGAAGAATGCTGAAGATTAGGTGGGTGGATCGCGTAACTAATGAGGAGGTACTGAACCGAATTGGGGAGAAAAGAAATTTCTGGCATACCTTGACTAAAAGAAGGGATAGGTTGGTAGGACACATTCTTAGACATCAAGGAATTGTGAATTTAGCGTTGGAGGGAAGTGTGTGGGGTAAAAATCGCAGAGGGAGACCAAGAGACGCGTATAGTAAGCAGATTCAAGTGGATGTGGGTTGTTGTTCTTATGAGGAGATGAAAAGGCTTGCTCAGGATAGAGTAGGGTGGAGAGCTGCATCAAACCAGTCTCTGGACTGAAGACCACAACAACAACATCGTGCAAAAGTATGCTTTCAAATTCATTTGACATGTATCTTTGCCTCGAGTGGCTGCCACCCAGGGAAACTGTGCTAATTAAGTATTCCAAACTACATTTGCATTCATTCATTGGTTTTATTGTAACCCACATTATTCATTAAGAAATGGGGTAAATAATTTGCTCTGCTGATGGTTGTTGACATTATGTCTCACATGAGTTACATACTTACTTTTTGGAGTCAAACACTTTTTCCCTGAATTATTAAGTAAAGTAATGCAAAAGAAAAACTACAAAGCATTATTTAAAGAGCATACAGCTTTACTGTGGGTACTATTTATAATTCGTACATGTACTTTGTTCTCATCTTGTGTGTGTTTTCAATTATAAACAAACAATTATTGCTCCATCTAAGGCACATGTTAAAACCTGTACATTTTCACTAATAAAATCCAATAGCTGGCTTGATCGATATAGAGAGGGGGGGGGGTAGGACAGACGACCGCCAAATAGAAAGCTGAAGTATAGCACATGAGGCCCTTTATCAATTTAACATAATTTCCTCCTCCCCTTTTGGCTCACTGAATTTTCACTTGGCATTAAAATTGAGACAGACTAAAATATTACATATAGTGAAAAGACAGTTCATTTAAGACTTACAAGTGAAGCTGTATTTCCATCAACCTGATCAGTTTCATCACTGTCATAGCTTGTTGCATTCGCTTCATCTTCTTCTTGTGAGCCTGTGAGCATTGTCAAAGTGTGACCCAATGCTGACAATTGCTTTCCAACATTAACATCAAGATGAATATCTACACCTTCCATTTGCCACTGTACATTCAGAAACCATTTCGCATTTTCTGGAAAAGAAAAGTATTATCTTCTTTAAAATGTTTAAAAAGATGTTATAGAGTACATTGACACAGATCTTTTATACAGTCCTACGAGTACACAGTAATAATAGTCAACTTATAACAACTGATAAAATTACTGATGTTTTCCTTCATTTGGGCTATTGCTATCAATTAAAAATGACTTATTGGTAACACGTTACAATTCACAGATCCTCCTGTGAGTAAAATTGCAGCAAATAAGCCACTATGTATTTAAATATACGTAAAAAATAGATGAAGTACACTTACCAGGCGAAAGGGCACAGGCAGTAATAGCAACAAATAAACACACAGACACACACACACACAAAAATGCTAGCTTTCGCAGCCTAGCTGCTTCATCAGGCAGAAGGGAAGGAGAGGGAAAAGGAAATGATGAGGGTTTTTTTTCCCTCTCCTTCCCTTCTGCCTGATGAAGCAGCTAGGCTGCGAAAGCTAGCATTTTTGTGTGTGTGTGTGTGTCTGTGTGTTTATTTGTTGCTATTACTGCCTGTGCCCTTTCGCCTGGTAAGTGTACTTCATCTATTTTTTACGTATATTTTTCCTTTTAGGAATTTTTCCACTATGTATTTAAAAATAGAAAAGACAAGAAAAGATATCATTCATCCTGCAGATATTGTTACAAATGTTAAACTGAAATAACTATTTGAATCAATGTTGTGCATTAGTCTTCACTGTTATTTTCTATGCAATTGTCAGGTTGAATTTTGATTTTACTTGATATTTGTAAAATACTTAGTTTTTCATAGGATGAGTGTTTCTAAATCATAAAATTCCATAGCATAAATATTAACAAATAATTATGTTGTTATCAATATGCTGGGCCACAGCTACAGAACTGAAATAAATTAAGTTAGATACTTTGTAAAAGTACAATCCAACAAACGTAACTTTTATTAACTAACAAGAGGACCTTATTGTTACTTCATGAGTTAGTAGTGTAGCTCAACAACAAGTAAGTGAATCTGAGCCCCACTCTGCGTGCACTGCCTTTAATTTTAATATGGTATCATGATAAGTGCCTATCAGTAAATTTAAGAGCACTCATACAGCGTATGTCCAAAAAACATGTATTGGTGAAAATATATAAAAGAAACACAGAGCAATTTTGTCACAAAGAAGGACATGATATCGCTGCAAAACTATAACAATCATAAAAGAAGGCCTTAGCTGGAAAGCATGTTAACCATCCGAAGACAGATTTGTAGGGGAGGGGGAACAGTCGTGGTGTGAATAAATAAGCATTTTGTATACCATACTTAAGGTTGGTCACTGTTTATAATTATAAACATCATAACACTAAAGAAGGAATAGCCTGGTGGCCACAGTGATTGCTATGTTCCCAATGGTGTAGCCATCAGTGCATCTACTTAGTAAGCAGAAGGAGCCTAGTTTGAATCCCGACTGAGGTGTAAGTTTTCAAATTTCAGTATTGAATTATTACAATGCCCACTCCCAGTTAATGTCGTAAATTATTTGTGTCTAGCTTTATAATAACTGCAGGATATATGTATGTTATTGTAAATGCTCGTTCCAACTGTGAATAAATTCAATTAAATTATGGAAAACAATCAAAAAGCCAATTGAATAATGTAGTTTACTTACCAGGCGAAAGAGCACAGGTACGTAGACAGAAACATAAACAAATAAACACACACACACACACACACATACACACACACACACACACACACACACACACACACACACACACACACACACACACACAAATAAATGCTGAGCTTTCGCAACCTTAGGTTGCTTCTTCAGAAAGAGCAGGGAAGGAGAGGGAAAAGGAAAGCATGAGGGTTTTAAGGGAGTGGGTAAGGAGTCATTCCAATCCCAGGAGAAGACTTACCTTGGGGGAAAAAGGATAGGTAACAAACACCAACACTGCCCCCCCCCCCCCCACACACACCCCAAGGCAGACACATGTAAAATACAAAGAGGTTGGACAGAGATGCCAGTCAAGGCGAGGCTCTGTCCAGAGATTGGAGGCAAAGAAGTTGTAGAATGGTGGGCGGGAATTTAAAACTAACGGAGGTTAAGATCTGATGGGCAATGGGAAGAGAGAATATGTTGAAGGCAACTTCCCATCTCCGGAGTTCTGAAAGGTTGGTGTCAGAGGGAAGTATCCATGTAACCCGGATGGTGTAACACACTGCCAAGATGTGCTGGCCGTGCACCAAAGCATGCTTAGCCACAGGGTGATCCTCATTACCAACAAACACTGTCTGTCGGCATCCATTCATGAGAATGGACAGTTTGTTGTTGATCATTCCCACATAGAAGGCATGTCAGCTGGTAAATCACATGCGTGCTGTCACAAGTGACTCTGCCCTTAATTGTGTACACCTTCCGGGTTACAGGACGCGAATAAGTGGTGGTGGGAGGATGCATAGGGCAGGTTTACACTGGGTGCGGTTGCAGGGGGAGGAGCCAGAGGGTAGGAAAGGTGGTTTTGGGATTTCAAAGGGATGGACTAGGAGGTTATGAAGGTTAGGTGGGCGGCAGAAAGATACTCTAAGTGGAGTGGGAAGGATGTCATGAAGGATGGATCTCATTTCGGGACAGAATTTAAAGAAGTCGTATCCTTGCCGGAGAGTCACATTTAGAATCCGCTGACAGCTTTCACATCCCACAACCCTGCTGATCTGGTACAGAAGCAAATAGCCAGGGCTACTTCCACTTCCCCCAAAACCCAGAAACTCCCACAGAGGGACCCTAAAAGTGCCCCTCTTGTCACTGGATACTTTCTGGAGTGCAGCAGACTCTAAATGTGGCTCTCCAGCAACAATACAACTTACTTAAATCCTGTCCTGAAATGAGATCCATCCTTCATGACATCCTTCCCACTCCACCGAGAGTGTCTTTCCACCACCCACCTAACCTTCGTAATCTCCTAGTCCATCCGTACAAAATCCCAAAACCACCTTCCCTACCCTCCAGCTCCTATGCATCCTCCCACAACCACTTATTTCAGTCCTGTAACCCAGAAGGTGTACATAATTAAGAGCAGAGTCACTTGCGACAGCACCCATGTGCTTTACCAGCTGACATTGCCTGCACTGTGAAGCCGCCTATGTGGGAATGACCAGCAACATACTGTCCATTCGCATGAATGGACACAGACAGACAGTGTTTGTTGGTAATGAGGATCACCCTGTGGCTAAGCATTCCTTGGTATACGGCCAGCATATTTTGGCACAGTGTTATACCGTCCGGGTTACATGGATACTTCCCTCTGACACCAACCTTTCAGAACTCCGGAGATGGGAAGTTGCCTTCAACATATTCTCTCTTCCCATTGCCCATCAGGTCTTAACCTTCATTAGTTTTAAATTCCCGCCCACCATTCTACAACTTCTTTGCCTCCAAACTCTGGACAGAGCCTCTGCCTTGACTGGCATCTCTGTCCAACCTCTTTGTATGACTTACCCAAAGGACCGGCTCATCGATAGACACAAATAAAATCACACACAAACACATACAACCTTTAGCAACTGTTGGTCGCTTCTTCAGGATAAGAGGAAAAAAGGGGAGGAGAAAGGGAAGGATATGGGTTTTAAGGAAGTGGAAAAGGAGTCATTCCAATCCCAGGAGTGGAAGGACTTACCTTAGGGGAAAAAAGGAAGGTAAACAAATAAACACACACTCACACATATCCAAATGCAAACACACCTAGCCAGACATTTAATGAGAATTTAGAAGAAGAAAATTGCAAAGAGGGCATTATAAATGAGAAAATTCAGACTTTTTAGCATCCTAGCTTATAACATTGAGATACAGCATGCTTCATCCAATGTGAAAACACCTTATATTTTATAAGGAGTTAAACATATACAAAATGGGTCCTCTCTTAAAGGAAATAGTACTTTCAACTACATTTAAAACATATCATCATCATCATCATCATCATCATCATCATGCATAGTTTCCAGCCACAGGCTGGATCTGTTTGGAACACAAGTCTTGGCACTTTGTCCTGTCTTCCCACCATCTCTCTGTTGTCACTTTGGTCCAGTCCTCTCCTCTCTTTTTGACAAAATCCTCCACTCCTTTTAGCCATCTATCCCTTTGTCTCCCACTTGACCATTTCTCCTGCATCTACATTTTGTATTTTTGGATCCTTCTCTCCTCCATTCTCTTTAACACATTGGCTGCCGTGTGGCCACAGCAGACGGCTTTGGCGTGCCTCTGACATCATATTGGCAGTCAACTTGTTAAACGGCCATACCACTGCAGTCCTGATCTCTCTATCCTACTCTGTAATGGCTTTCACTATTTCCCTGATCTTCTCATTCCTCATCCTGTCTCTTGTTGTTATCCCTATTCTGCTTCATAGAAAATTCATTTCCCCAACTTGTATTCTGCTCATAACTCTTTTCTTTGTTACCCAAGTTTCCGATGTATAGGTCAATATTGGAATATAGTAACTTTGGTATAGCACTTGTTTGCTTTTCATTGTTACATCCTTACTCCAGACTAAACTCCTATCACTTCGCACTTCTTCCTGTCTGCCAAATTCTGTAATCTCCCTGTTATTTCTCCCATTTTCCTCAATTACACTTACCAGTTACTTGAAGATTTCTACCTTCTTCAGTTGTTCACCTCTAAGTGTTATTCCCATCACTGATATACAATTATTCCTGGTGGTTAACATGAACTAACATTTACAGAAGTTGAACTTCAATCTGTATTCTCCCGCTGTTTATTCTCAAGCATCTAGCTGCTCCTGGATTCCTCCTCCTTGTTGCTCCAGACCATCAGATCGTCTGCCATCACCACTGCTTTCATCTTTTCTTCTCTAATTTTCCCTGCTACTTTTGTCATTATGTCAACCATCACCACAATGAAGAGAAGGTGTGACAACACACTGCCTTTCTTCAGCCTGCTCACTTGTTCTTTTCTCTCCCACTTTCGCACAACTAATACTTCCACAATACAGTTCCTTCACCCTGCTTACAGTCTCTTTTGACAATCCCATAATTTCAAGTACTTCTGAAAACTTTTTCCTACATATGACTTTCCTTTGTCTAGAAAGGCCATCAACAGTTCCTCCTTATATTAATAATGCTGTTCTTGGAGTTGTCTTACTACAAATATGAGGTCCACTGACGATCTTCGAGGACAGAATACATACTGCTCTTCTTGACTTTGACTTGAATTCTACTTTCCAATAGCGCCTCGTATACCTTTGCAAAGTGTGACATCATTGAGACTGCTCTGTAATTTCTGCACTCCTTTCTATTTACTTTCTTGAATGTTGGGACTATCAATTCTTTCTTTGAATCTTCTTGGGTCTTCTTTTCCCTCCATAACACCTTCATCAACTGATAGAGCCACTGCTTCCCAACTTCCACTGCTGCCTTCACATTTTCCGTACTCTGTCCACAACTGGTGCCCTTCCTCCTTTCATCTTGTTTAGTGCCATTTCTACTTCTTTCCAAATCAAGTCCTTCTTCATTCCTGTACAGCCTTTTCCATCTTCTAGTGTGCTGCTATCCTCATGTCCATTTACATTTAGCAAATCCTCAAAAATACACTCACAGCACTGTATTGAGAGTCTCTCTGTTGTGAATCTCATTTCCATTCTTGTTCATCCTCACCACATCCTCTCTCAGATCTCTTCTTCTGTTTTTGACAATCCCATATTTCCTCCACTGTCTTCCTCCATCATCTCTGTCCACTTCACCATTCACTACTTCTTTTCCTCTGTGACCACCTTTGCTGCTTCTTTCTTCTTTTACTGATAATCGTCTCTTGCTCACTTAGTTCTTTGCTCTTTCTTCCCACTGCTTCTTTTACTCTTATCATTCCACCAAGGTGACTTTACATTGCTTTCTGTTGCTTGTTCTTCCACCTACTGCTACTGCAGATTTGACCTTTGCGCTTCTGAACTACATTCGTTCCTCTTCTTCTGTTTTTGGCTTATCTATTGGCAACTTTTCCCTTATTTTCTTCTAGAATTACTCCTTGACTTCCTTTTCCTTCAGATACCATACTTTGATTCTTCTTTTCTGGTACTCTGACCTCTTACTCTTATTCCCTACCCTAAGGTTCATAACCAGTAGCTGGTGGTCGCTATCTAAAGCCTTTGATGGTATTACCTTTATATCTGTGCCACTACTATTTGTTTCCCCATTGTACAGCTTGTAGTCCACCAAAGATTTCTTTGTTAAATCACTGTTGTACCATATTATTTTGGGGCTCTTTTTCTTCTTAAACCAAGAGTTTCCTCCACCAATCCATTTTCTTTTGCAGAAATCTAGCCACGTTCTCTCTTCAATATTTCTTCCACCTCATCCTTCTGCTCACATTACATTTTCATATCCTTGCCTTTCACTTCCCACATGTGCATTCAAATCCCCCATGACTGTGATGTTTGGCCATTTAGCAGCTGTTGTAACTACTCCTCAAATTTTTTCCTTCTCATGAGCTGTAAATCCTCTTTGAATGGCACATACCTGGGCTATCTCCAACCTTACTTCCTTTAGTGTTACTCTTACCTTCATAATTCTGTCACTTATTCCCTTTACATCTTCCTTCATACCATCTCTCACAACTACTCCCCTCCTCTTCTCTTTCCTTCACTACTCCCACTCCAGAACAAATCAGTAGCCTTTAAAGCATGTAACTTCTTTATTTACTGTGATACTGGAGAAATTATGATCTTCTTACATAAAGTGTGTATTTTTAGAGGTATTCAAATGTTCTTGTAAAGGCCTGTATAGTTATGCACACATTTCTAGTAAATGTTCATGTCAAACATTTACAAACTTTACATAACTGTAATAATGTGTTGCAAGATCTTAAATCACCACCTAATCACACCAACATTCCAGAAGATTCAATAATTATTAGAATTAGTCATACAGGGTAGTAGGGCCTACTTGTCTCCTTATGTACTTTATTTGGGAGGCCCATTTGTTATCTTATGACTTTGCAATCTGAGCCTAAAATTTAGTCTTATTTTATTTAAATTCTGCAAGAATCCCTGTTTAACCTCATGTGTTCATTATTAGATGAGTACAAATTGATGTGTACATAAACAATAGTGAAATGACTTTTGTCATGTTTTCTTTTTTCCTTGTTTCAGGTCTATTTTTGAAACTGTACTACCACCACAGATAAATAGTTGGCTTATCAAATAAGGAGCATCTCTAGTCTCGAAGAAAACTTCAGTCGCCAAAAGAAGTAACACAAATACGGACAGAATTAACATTGTTAGAGCCATGTAAATTTATTATCAGATACTTTGCTCCTATTATGTAGTGAATATTAATGACATAACTGGAACAAAGTTTTGAATGCTTAAATGATACTCTACAGCTAACTAAAATATACTGTATCTTTAATAATCAATTCTAATAAAAGCTACAGATGTCATACCACTGCCTTGTTTTTGTGCAATTGTGCGACTGCAGACTTCATAGGTTCCCTCAGACACAACACAGAGATTCATTATTGTGCTGTCATTCATATCTGGCTTCCAGTCATCGAGGCTTGTTTCAAAGTCATCCGCAAATCGAAGACACAAGCCTACAAATCGCCCTTTGCTTACAAGTGAGCCAGAGCTACATGCTGATATGCTTGTGCTTTCTAGAGTCACCACAACAGCTCCTCTTGAGTCACCATCATATAATGTTCGGTTCATTCCCCAGGAAGTCTATGAAATAAAATTAAAATAAGAATTATGAAACATTGTTTTCTCTTTCCAATTAATGTTTTAGGGAGACAATGATGATCTCAATATTTTTATTACTAATCAAAAGAGAAAATTCATAATACTTTCTTAATTTCTGTCATTTCTTGGTTGCTTAGAAACTTTGTAGCACTGTATTTGCATCTAAATAAAAGGCATTTGTCTATGCCATACACATTTAACTTCTTTTATTTGGAAAGTATCAACAATTGGCAGTTTATTTTCGTTAAAAGAAATGCAACCAGCTTCTTTTATGGGTGTTTTTTTTTTTTTTATTATTCCATACCTAGTTTTCAAGCCACTGCAGGCTCATCTTCAGTGGATACATTACAGGAAATTTATTATCTTCTGGCAACTGTAGGTTTAGGCTGTCATGGTGGTTTGTAAACATACAGGCGGCGGGTGATAATAAATGTTCCTGTAATGTATCCACTGAAGATGAGTCTGCAATGGCTTGAAAACTAGTTATGGAATAATAAAAAATATCCACAAAAGCAGCTTCTTTCATTTCTTTTAACGAAAATAAACCACCAATTTATGGCTTATAATACAAGTTTCTTTTTTACTACAAGAAAAAAAATGTAAAACAGTAAAATATTTTTATCTATTATGGACCACAGAGAAGGCTTCAAAATTAAAGGGTCAAAAAATCTTTTAAGAAATCTATAAACAAAGACCTTTTACTTAGTTGCAAAGATAGGATACAGTTCTAAGAATTTCATAGTACTTATACATAAAGCGCGTGACGTCTGATAAGGTTACTATTCAAGAAATGTTAGAATTGCAAAATACATAAAGCTATACACTATTTGTTTTGAAGTTGCACCAGTTTTATAACCATATACATTAGAAATTCAATAAATAATTGTATAACAGTATAACATAGGTATTTTGGATGTTAACCTATGTAATGCATGCTTAGTTTTAAATAGAGAAACAAGAAGACATTGAGAAATGGTTTGTTGGGAATTGTTAACTGTTTGGTTAAAACAGTTATATTACAATCTTTATGTATACAAGACATACTTTCTCTAGTGTTTCTGCAGATAGTTTCAATTTTGTTTTTGGAATGTGGGGAATCAGCCCTAACAAATATTACCTGCCACATGTTTTATGGCTTGCCCAGCATCAACTGTCAGCATGATTCCTATTAATAACAAAAATAATTGTTTAAACAAAACTTTCTGTACTAATTTGATAGACACTGGTCAAAACAATTAGGGAATCAGTTGACATATCTAGGCTCTGAAATATTGTGATCAGCAAAATGAACTAAAATGGTTTGATGTCTTTCTGTCAGTTCTACGGAGTTAAAGCAACATCACACCAACTGAGGTAGAGGTAATAACAGATAGTTGCTGCAGAGAGGGTTGGTGTTGACTTTTGTTTACTCTACCAAAAGAGTTACAAGCAGTTATGTTCAGACAGGTAATGCAATGCAATAACAATGTGACTTATCCGAAGCTGTGGCATGGAGAGCCATAGGCAAGTTTGAAGTTGAATGGACACACAGGGACATGGCTGCAGCTATTGTGGACCCCAAAGTATAATTTTCAGGATCTTGACGCAATTTCAGACAACAGGAACCATTAAAAGAAGACAAGGCCAAGGTTGTATATGAATAATATCAGCAAGAGATGACCATTATCTCCGGTTAACAGCCTATCGAGACAGGAAGCTGAATGCAACTCAGCTGAAACACACCCTGCAGCTAGCAACAGGATGTTCAATATCAATACAAACAGATCCGAAATCACTTTTGGAAATGTGGCCTCTACACATGAGTGCTTATGGTGTATGTCAATATTTAAACCATGACACCATTTAGCCCACAGAAACTGGGCAAGGAACATCAGGATTGGAGTCATAATGAATGTCATGGGGTTCTATTCACAGATGAGTCACAATTTTGTGTTCAGCTAGACAATAATCGTTCCCTCATCTGGAGAGAACGTGGAACTCAAACCAATCCTATTTATGAGCAGGAAACATCACCATATCATGATGGTTGACAAATGATGCGGGTAGGAGTTAGTATTGGTGTATGCACGGACCTCTATGTCATTCACTATGGCGTTTTGACTGCTCAGAGATATAGAGATGAGATCCTTTGACCTTTATATAAGTGGATGGAAATACCAGCAGCTGTAAGCAAATTCTTTATTAAATTTTGCAAGCCCGGTTTCAGTGCTTCAATACACCATCTTCAGGACCCGTAGCTGAATATGACATACAGTATATTACAATAGTAATACTGTTAATCAACAAATGCATTATAAAACTATTGTCCAACAATAAATATTTTATAAGGTCACTACGTAAAAAAATTTAGTCCTCTTATCCTGAAGAAGCGACCAATGGTTGCGAAAGCTTGTATGTGTGTGATTTTATTTGTGTCTATCGACGAGCCGGTCCTTTAGGTAAGTCATCCATTTTCGTGCAATAACTGATCTGTGTGTAACAACAGAGGGCAGAAAGAGCCCTTATAAAATGTTGACATGAATTTCCATTATGTAAGATAAGGAATACATACGAATAAAAACAATTATACAACTATATGATAAAGACAATTTACAACTCACCGCAAAGAAGTAATGAAGATCTGCAACAAGGAAGAGAGACACATGTGTACAAAATGTAAGAAAATGACCATGGCCTCCTTCAGAATAAAGAACATTCAAACATCACACTTCACAGTCACACAACTGTCATCTGCAGTTGTCACACTCCGATTCGGAGATGATGGTTGCGTGAATGCCTGTGTGATTATGTGAATGTTCTTTATTCTGAAGAAGGCCATGGCCAATAACTTGTATGATGTATGTGTTTGGTCTTTTTTTATATGCCTGTTGCAACTTGTCACTATGTTGATCTGTAAACTGTCCTTATTATATTGTTGAATTCCAACCTGGAGTTTCCATTATTAAAAACGATATTATCAACATGCCAATGAAGCTCATAACTTGCTTCACCAGCATAAGTAAATAACTATAAGTGTATGTGGCATAATATCTGGCAGTACAATTAAAGAACCCCTTTCTCAAAAATTGAAGTTTAAGCTTTCAAATTAATAAACTTCACCTAGTAGTACTTGTAAACAGAAACCAACATTGTTAGAAGGTATTCTATTGGAGAAATCTGCATATGTATCTGACTGAATATACGAATGAGAAACCCATTACACAATGAATGAAAATCATAAAATCCTCAGTATTTCATATGTTCTTAACTAAAGGGTTCAGATCCACAACTTTCTTTGATCACTCTTGAAGTCATTCCTTAAAAACAAATTTTAAAATTAACACTGTCACTAACAGCAGAATATGCACAAAATACATTAGCAATTTTTAGAGGTGGAGTAGAAAGAAAAAAGGAATGACTGAAAAATTATAGCATAAAGCAATTTACTTACCAAAGGCAATGGATTTAATGGCAGGCAAATACCCATGTCATCAACAGTTAGTTGCAAAAATAGTGTACCCAAATGTGGGGTGCTTAGCTGACTTGTTAGTTGTCCAAAAGGCACTTTCTCAAATACCTGAAAGAAAAAACCAGCCACATGTTATACACTGTTTGTATCAAGATAATCAACAATACAAGTTAATGAAAATGCAGTGTTTATGTACTGGTATAATGTAAATAAAGCAAGAGTAAAAAAGACCACTAACTAAATAGCAGAACTGTTGAGTCATATATGTAAATTTGTAGTATAGCTTGAGAAAGGAATGATTCTGAAAGCTAGCAAGATTTCTTCCTCTTTTCTATGAGACTGTCAATAATTCAACACTTCTGTTATATAGAATGGTCTCCTTTATTTCTAGGTAATGCAATTAAAAAAATGTAATTCAATTCAAATAATGTATAACATCTACTTGCTAACATGCCTTGTAACATGTCAACATTATTTCCTATTGCAGTAAGTTTTCTGGGAGAAAGGATGATTGGCCATAGCTTTTCTTCAGTGAAATTCCAGTGTTGCTGAAAGGCGATTAACAGAAAGAAAAGATTTATGTCTAACGGATTTTTACCTCCTTTATCACGGAGGAAAAGAGGGATAGGTTTTGGGAGATTTGTTAAGCCATAGGCTGGAAAGTATCTGACTGTTTTCTGCTTCTTAAAAGGCTTGTGTATAAATTAGAATTTTGTCTCCTGAAGGTGTGTATCACCCAGATAATTTTATCTTCTTGTAATCCAACAAGTATCTCAACTGAATTCCTCCTTTAATGTAAACTCATCAAGGATTTGTTTTATTTCACAGTTTATACTAAGTCTCTCTTCTACATAGCTACTCTCAGTTATGTATCTATTATTTTGCTCTAAGAACGAGAGCTATCTCCCCCTCCCCAATCACCAACCTCTGATGGAGCATAACAAAAAGAAAGCTACGAATAAATAAATAAAAATTAATAGTAATAAAAAATATAAAAATTGATTTATTACAACAAGATAAGCACAATTACAGTTAGTTCTTCATGTAGTCACCATGAAGATTAAGGCATTTTTCATATCAATAAATGAGCTTTCCAATACCCTTTTCAGAGACAGGTCTTCACAGCAGTTTGAAGTTCTCCAGTGGTGCAAAAGCACTGTCCTCTCAGACCTTGTTTTAGCAGCCAAAAATGATGAAAATCACTAGGTGCTAAATCTGGGCTGTATGCTGGTTGATCAAACACTTCCAGAATGGAACTTCTTAAGCAGCTGCCTAGTTAAGCCACCAGTGTAAGGTTTGCGTTGTCACGAATGAAAACAATTCCATATGACAACATATCCCTTCTTTCATTTATATGGTTCTCCCACAGGTGATGTAATTTCTAACATTTGGCAGTATCAATGTCCCTGGCTCCATTAACTCCACAAGCAACTCACCTTTTTGATCTCAGAAAACAGTAGCAATGGTCTTCCTGTTGCTGTAAAGGTTTGGTTGACCTTTATGGATTTTTTTGGTGAATGAGTGTGCATACATTGTTTTGATTGTTTTCTTTTTTTTTTTTTTTTTTTTTTTTTTTTTTTTTTTTTTTTTTTTTTTTTTTTTTTTTGGGATTCTGGATTGTCATTAATAATCAACATTTCAGGCCCCGGCATAATGGAGCTCAAAACTCTTTCAATCCATAAGTGTAATGGGTGAGAAAGAATAAGGTTGATGCTTTGTGCTCCTCAGTTTTTTGGAAACCTAGTGGACAAAGTATTTGATATCCTAGGTGTTCTGTAACAGTGGTGTGCATTGCTGATAACTAACTGACCCAGTCAATCAACTCACTGAAAGTTTTCGTCATTAGCAGCAGGTTTGTGTGCTTATCCACTTTCATCATGAACATCCATTCAGCTTTGTTTAATATTCCTACAGCATTCACATACAACCCCATCACTTGTACAGTGTGCACCATAAACATGGCTCATTTTGTGTACAATTTCTGATGCACTATTCCCTTCTGTCTGCAGAAAATGAATGATGCTTCGCAAGTTACACCTGGTGAGAGAATCAATAGTGGCAGCCATGTTTATTTGCCTGTAGCTCAACTGCTACTAACGTGCTGAACACGGTCTCGGCAGATGTTATGTTGGGTTAGTTGTGCAGTAGCACAATATGCTTGTTTGCTCACGTGTGTGAGCAATTGGATGTTGGGGGTGAGGGTGCCATTTGTTGTATAAACATTTGTGGCAAATGTAAGAAGACTTCATTGTCATAATGTTCTAACTGTTATATAAAGGTAGGTTTCATAAGTAATATGCCAATTTTTTTCCCCGACACTACGATTCTCCATAGTGTTTTCTAACCTGTTGGGCTGACAAAAACTTGTTTGAGTCAGTATGTGCATTCCGGTGAACCCAGTTATGAGGTTATATAAACTGACATGATAGAGTATTCTATAAAACAATGTTATGAGCTAACATTTTCAAATAAAATTGGGAAGCCTGACACCAAAAAAATTCCTGTAATGCAGAATGCTTTTGGAAGTGATTGCTTATCCAAATTACAAGTTTTACAATGGCATAAGTTATTCAAGAAAGGCCAAGTAAAGATCATCCAACACACATGACAATGGATGTCCATCAACTTCTCAATTTGTTGAAAACAAGATGCATGTGTGTGAAAGATTGAATTTTTAACAATGGAAAATCCAATATGAAGTTGTGTGTATGTGATTATCTATTTACGTGCCTGTCAGCAGCACAGTGAGCCTATTTACAGTGAGTATGAATTTTTACTATGATTGAGTCTTTAATTGATACCAGAATCTCTAAAAAAAAGTTTATTGCACTGTAGCCAAAGATTTAAATCTGAAACAGGCGAACTCCAAACTGGTTACAAACATGATGATCAAGGAATAAAATGACATGCAAGGGCTGAGGTGCCAAGAACTTTGGAAAATGATTGAGAAATATTCTTGTTTTTGAACTCTTATCACCAGATATGATGCATGAATATTTCAGTACAACTCAAGAGACAATAAAGGCAGAATTCAGAAGCATAATCCACCGTGAATTCTTATCTACCAAGACCACTGTGAATGCAGCTTTCCCTTCTTCAAAAGAACACCTGAAATGAAAATATTGGGACACAACTGGAAACATCCAGGCTCATGTCATATCAGTACAAAATGACACCCCAGAGAAGGCTTTCCAGGCCTGTAAATATCACCTCAACAAGTGTACTGACATTTACGAATATCACTCCTAGCTGATCACAAATTTCTCTCATGTTATTGTTTATCCTTTCTATGTAAGAATCACTCACTGAGCTTTAGAAGATTATTCCGCTTACAACTATTCTGAAAGTCTTGTATATGTTTCTGGCAGTGCAAATAATTTTTGACTTTAATTGATAAGTTATTCTTTACTGCTGCTACGAAGAGAATTTGTTCCTACATGAATGAAAACACCCTTGTAGATTGATGTGGCTTCATTTGCAGATCTCAAGTTTGGATTTCGGATGTTGTCTAGGTGTATAATTAATTTATGTGACCTGATCCCATGTTGAACATCAATTCTTGAGTTTGGAACACAAACATTTTTAACACATTGTGGACAGCACCTGAGCCAGAATCGTTCATCAGTAGTTAGACGGACGGTGCCAGAGTCTGATTCGTGCAATGCTAAAAATTTGTAGCGGCCATTTTTCAACCTGCGTCTAGAAAGGTTTTCTGCATTGTGCTGCCACATAGTGAGTGGAGTTTTATTTTTATGCTACAAAAGGGTTTTGTATTTCTCGCTCTCTATTGTTTCCTACATGGTTTTCTTGTGGTACCTGCAATGCTCTCATTCTGCATATTCTCGATACGGTGAATTTACATGAGAGGTTTTTTCAATGCCCTGGAAGAAATATTATTATTATTTTAATTTTTATTTATTTTTGGAAAAAAATTGTGTATCTGCTAATTTTAATATTTAATAGTAATTTTTTTGGGAATAGATAAATGAGGTTTCATTGTTCCAAATGAGACAGCCAGCTCAATTATTGCATTTATAGTTAGGAAGCTGTAATTTTCAAAAAACTTGTTAAAAGCAGTCCAGCTGTCCGTCCAGGATCACTTGAATGTGCAATGAGTCGCCTACAATGAAAAATTCATCTTTATCACTTTCCTTTTCATTTTTATTATGCCTTTTTTATAGGTAACATTTGTCCAGTGATATTTGTATTTCTATTGTATTTGTATTTCTATTTTGCACTTCTTCACAAGCTACAAAACATAATGATTCAGAACGTTTCATCAATTAAAAAGTTATTACTGTAAGATTGTTTTCATACTGTCCCTGCTGTTGAGATTCAGTTTTTGAGTGCTTCATTTTACTGTTTCTTGATTGAGTGATGATATTTCTGATTTTAGATTGTCTTTTACAGACTTAAGATACTGGATAATTCCTTCTTTAGAGTTCACTACTGATGTTTAATTTACGTTTTCTGTATGTGAACAATCAATAAACGTCCACTGAAAAATCATCACTGATGAACATTAAACACTTTTTCACACAATTTTCATGCAGGCAACAGTTGCATTTCACACCTAATACCTTTTAGAACATGTTTCTGACACATTTTACAGGACGAATTTTTCATCTTATTATTTTTAGAGAGCATGTGTAACTACACATTTCTAGAACAGCCATCATGCTCTTGCCAGGCTAAAATATTCTTCAAAAGATATAGATTGCCTGGACAGTACTTACCTTAGTTCTGTACAAATAATAGTCATACAAAAAACATAAATGGAGATGAATAAAATATAAGACACTAGCTTTCAGAACTGTGTTCCTTCATCACTTAGGAGATGAGGGAAGACAAGGGGAACAGGAAACAGAATGCAACAGTTGCTCATGACTTAGGGCATGACATGACGAGTGACGTGTGGAAGTCAGAGATACTGTGAGTACTTATCATACAGCATTTCTGAATTCCATATATCAATGATCGTCACTTATGACCTAGGTAGTGAATAACCTTTCCTTTCTCTTCTCTGTTCCCTTTTCCTTCCCTCATCTACCTAATGAAGGAACACAGTTCCGAAAACTAGTGTCCTTTCTTTCTTTATGTTTTCTCTCCTTTTACATTTTTTGTGTGACTATCAGTGGTACAGAACTAAGGTATCTCTTTTGAAGAACTTGAAGAGTATAACATCCTGTAAACAGTCTTTGAACTAACAAAGGATCAACCCTTAGACATTTAGATTTGTAGTCTCACATTTACTAAATCACCAAACCCCTCTCTTAAGACACAGAATTTTTTTTTTTTTTTTTTTTTTTTTTTGTACGCAATGTGATTAAGTATCTTACAGCAGATAAGAAGTACAGGCTTCAAACAGTTATGCATAATTTCTGTTTAACCTTCAACTCTTCTTCAGTTCTATCTGTGACCCTTTTGAACATTTACAGCTCAGTCATGTTCCAAACTCCTGATACTTTTGTCTACTATGTTTCTTTCCCCTTCTTATGAATTTTAAATTGCTGAGTCATTCATTTTAAGAAATACACTTATTCACCTGCAGTTAGTTTAAATTTATTACAATTGTGCAACCACATACATTACTGGTAATTTTATATGAACTAAATTGCTGCAAAGTATATTCTTTTTGCTAAATCTTTGTCAATATAAACTATACTATTATTGCATAATGTAGAAGCATATAGATACATACTGTTCATAGCAGATTTGAAATATGAAACGAAAGAAGAACATTTTAAGTAATCGGGCAATAACAACTTTGAAAGGTTACATTTCCAATGCCAAGAACAAATACACCATGGTTGTCTAAGATGCAGTGCTGCTCTAAATGCATACCTGCTGTGTGGCTGTAAGTACTTCCTTGTTGAGATTTGATCTCTGTTCATTCCAGTATTCATAAGCATTTTTATAATTTAGCCATACAAGAATTGCTTTGTCCACAGCTATTGGCTGAATGTAGATAAGTGGTCGCCTAAGGGTGATCAGTACCATTTCCTTGTCCTCCCCTTGAACCATCTCATCCTGGAATGCATTTCTCAGGCCTGCAAGAATGTGAACTTGTGTTATTTCAGACTGCAGATAACCATTTATATTCACAGAAGAAAATTTCCAACAGTAAGCTCAAGTAAAGGCCACAGAAAAAAAGTTAAATGAAAAAAGAACAATTAATAACATTAAATTTTTCAATGGTTCAATTACTTCAGCTACTTATCGTTAAAACACTAGAACAATATTATGAGTAAAGATTGCAAATCATCCTAAAGATGAGCCACAACAGATATGTAGAAAAGACATTCAACATCATACATGTGGATCTTTCAGCCACAGCCTTCATTAGAAAATGAACAAACGAAATTAATGAATAAATAAACAAATAAAAAGATATAAAAAAAAATGAAATAAAAATTTTAAAAAATATAAAAAAGGTATTAAATATATATTGTACGAATAATCGTATTACCATTGTCATAATCATTTTAACCATGTATCACCTCATCTTCATTTTGACATTGCCTGTATCATTATGTGCTTCTCTTCACACAATGTATGACCTACAGGATTAATAAAATTACCAATTACTTGAGATACAGCAGTTGGAGATGTTATTTGTGTGTTGTGCCTGAACGACTGTAATAGTGTACACCTGATCCTTTTCTGATAAAGGCTGTGGTTGAAAGCTTCAGTTACATGATTGTGATTGTCTTTTCTACTTATCATCTTTATAACGATTTGATATTTCTACTCCTAATATTGCTAAGTTTCCTGTCTGAACCTTCCATTGTTGGATTAATACATTTCAGTATTTTCCCTTTACAAAAACAAAATTAAAATCAACTACAGTTGAAAGTAAAAAAAGTGCATAGGTAAAATAAAATTTAGTGAAAAAATCTGATTTGATCATTGAAGTGCTTTTGATAATCAGTAGCCCTATTGAAACTTCCTGGTAAGAATATAACTGATTGACTGGCATTTGAACACAGGACCCTTGCCTTTTGTAGGGAAGTGTTTTACTAACTGTGCTACCTGAGCAGACCTCACTACCTGTCCTCAGAAATTTACTTCTGGCAGAATCTTCCATCCCGACTTCCACACTTCATTGCTTAGAGCACTGAATAGTAATGCACGGTACATGGTTTAGCTTGATATCTGAACTTTGGGAAAACTTTTTCACACTGAACTGATCAACTAGGTAAAATACAGTACAATATAAACAAATCAACAGAGGGGTCAGCACAACAGTGATCTAAGCTGTTCTGCCTCCATTGAGATGAACTATTTTCCTACCAAGTGAGTTAACTCAATTGATAATACATATTTTGTTACAAAGCCTTTAAATCTTTAACCTGAAACTATTACATTCTTCTTTGAGTGGAACAGTGGTCCAACTACATGCAGCCAGCAAAAATTGTAAGCCAAGTCACATATAATAACTATAATGATGAAGGTAGAGATTTCAGCACTGACTGACAGAGTAAGTAAGGGCAGAATGGGTGGAAAAGGAGGTGTCAGTGCTGAGTCTGCAGGGACTTGATTTGTGGATAAGTATGTGAAATTTAGCCTTGGAAGGAGGAGAGGAAGATGTAGAGAAAGAGGTAAATGTGGCAAACAATTGTGGTGAGATACATTTATTAGGAGGAGGTGTAGGACAGACTATGAAACCAGGATTGTTCTCTGCAAGTTAGAAAAACTTCTGGTGGTTCCAAGGATCCAGATGGACTCACACCAAAGCAGCCACTGAGATCATGCATGATACTCAGTTGAATGTTGTGCCTTATTATAGAGGTCCACTAATCCTTGACCACAGATTGATGGTGGTCATTCACTCTGAAGGACCCAACCCCTCCCCTACACTCTTCACCACACCTCACCAACTGCATTCCAAAGCTACATCGCTTATCATTTTCCACCAATTAAGAGTGCAAAAATACATCTATAGGAAACTTCTTATCCACTACGACACAAATGACTGAAATCTGGAAAAAAAAAATTACCAGAGCATAAAAATAGCTCTACACAAAAATCAGAAATTTGCTAATGTGCTTAGGAAAATTGTACATTAATAGTACAAGAAAATAGTACACAATAAGAGAAAATTGAGGACGATCCTCAGAAGTGATATGAAAGATGTAGCTATGGAAACCAACTGATTTAATTTCAGAGAAGTTGGACACTGTATGTCAAAGAGAAGATAGACAAACAGGCAAGAGAGAATTGCAAATTAAAGTTATACTTCTTCTGAGGAAAAATAAACGTCGCTGCGAATAATAGTCGAAAGAGGTAATTCAATTTTTATGTCCTTAATGATTAAAAATATTTAAAATTTTCCATCAACCTCTTTTTCTTGTCAAAAGTAATATATTGAAAAGATGTATCGCACATTCAGTTTCATTTCCCCATGACTATTCTTAAAAAATTAATAATACACAATACAGAATCAATTTGAGTTGAGTGCCCCCTGCAACATAAGGGTCTTAAGATGGTATAATGTATCACAGAACCTGTTTACAATTAAATATGTTCAAATGTTTGTAAATCTATCGGACCAAACTGCATGGTCAGCAGTCCGTAGCTTAAAAACTACTTAAACCTAGGTAAACTAACCTAAGGACAAACACACACACCCATGCCCCAGGGAGGACTCGAACCTCCACGGCGAGCAACCGCGCGTTCCGCAGCGAGACGCTTTAGACCGCTCGGCTACTCCACCGCGGCTACAATTAAATAAAAACAGTATGTACATACAGACAAACAGCTGGTAGTGTTATTGTTACAATACATAAATTGAAACTGCTGCTGCCCCATTAGTCACTGAAAACATTTACAGTAGTAGTCACTGAGAGGTCTCTTTTACTCATAAATTATTAACATTCTCTCAGAAACCATTTTTACAACAATCTCAAAATGACAGATTGCTACTCATCACAATAAGTATTTACTGTATTTGGTGACAAGATGACACACTAAAAATACTGCATAAATATCAGCTTCTTCATAATTAGAAAAATCACATCACACACACTCATACATTGCCACAGCCTAAGGGCACTCAGGAACGGTAAAATTGGTCACATTGTCAGAAGTGTAATGCAGTTAGGTGTAATGAGATGACAATTTTGGCAGCATTCATGCGGCACACTAGAACGAAGAAGCAATAGTCGTCTATTAATTTGTGTGTGCTAAGTCAGACAGCCATGTTCTGACAAAAATATGATGAAATATTTACATTTCACCATATAGTACTTTCGTTTACAAATGATCAACATCTCAAGCACTTAGTATTTTTAAATTACCTCCTGTGGTTTGGTAGTAGTGGATGCAGAAAAGTAAGTGGATCAATTTGTATTGTAAAAAGTATCCACACATTCTTAACAAAAATGAAATCTCCACTGCAAATGATCATTGTTTCAAATGATAAATGTCTTTAAATTAAATCATGGGCCTCAGTACATGGATTAGTGAACTTAAATAGATCAGATTGTATTGTAAAAAGTGATGACACATTCATAATAAAACTTCTCAGCTTTTAAACCATGGGACATACGAAATTCAACAATGTAGCCACGCAGTATAAGCACAATCAAGTCCATCCATGTGAATAAATCACCCACAATAGTGACGCATACACTGCAAACACAGCAAAACAGACATGTGCTTCAAACACAGTGATCTTAATTCAGACCAACATATTTTTGTCTCTCACTGGTAACATTAAAAGTGGAAGCCATTGTACACAAAATAAACTGTGTTGGCACCCTATCAGTGCTATGGAAGCAATTCCAACACTAGGCCTGACTGCGAGACTGACTTTAGCCCTCATGAACTGATAGTCGAGCTGATTTGTTTATGATGTGTGTTCTGTTGTGTGTGTGTTTTCTGAAGGAGGGCTTTCTGTCAGAAAGCTGTACGTTAAGTAATCTGTGTCTGTCTGTCACTCTACACATCCTATATGTGGTGAGTAGCAATTTTTCCCTTTTCCTGATGTTGTTATTCTATTGTTAGAAATTGTAGTAAAATATAAATTTCTTAAAAGTTAACAAAGAAATATGAGTCATGTTCACTTTTACACATGTGTATCAGTCGGTTCAACTCCAAAGGCTTCTCTTTCTAAAATAATTATCAGAGCATATTAATGAATGAACTCTTCACGTATCTGCGGCACTATGCAGACTACAGTTATATATGCAAGGTTCAAATATGTTGCTGAGATTTTTTGGACAATGTTCTCCTTCCATATAAAGTAATTAAAAACACTAGCAACCAATGGAACTGCCATGGAGGATTCAACAATATTTTCGCTACTCACTACAGACACATCTTAATGACCCGCAGAAAGGCACACAAAACATATAAAGCAGGAAAGGGGAGGGGAGGGGAGGGGAAACTGGTGGGGGCAGGAACTAGCAGAGGTAGAGGCCTTGGGGATTGCGGGGGCATGGGATATACTATAAAATACAGTTTCCATCTGAGCAATTACGAAAATCTCCCCAGAAACACTAGCTTTCTTGAATTGCACAGGTGAGAACTGTCCCTACAATTTATCCTATGCTCCCTCAATCCCCTAGGCATAAACTAAGCTAGTTCCTGCCTCCATTACCCTCCCCTTCCCTTCACTGCCCACAATCTTGCCTCGTGTACGTCTTCCATTCCACCACACAGTCCAGTCTCTCCCCTTTCCTTTCTCCCTGTCAGACAGGTGTATGTGTGTGTGTGTGTGTGTGTGTGTGTGTGTGTGAGAGAGAGAGAGAGAGAGAGAGAGAGAGAGAGAGAGAGAGAGAGAGAGAGAGAGAGAGAGAGAAGTGTGCACACATACCCATGTGTGCATGTGAATGTTTGTTTATCTCTCTAACAAATGCCTCAATGGCTTAAAGCTTTTTAGTAAGTTATTATCTGTTGTGTGTGCCTTTCTGTGGATCATGAAGACATCTCTGTGGTAAGTAAAATCATTATAAAACATACATATACATACAGATAAATTGTCAAGTGCTGCAGCATGATTGGGACAAGGAAATGTATTGGATGGAGGAGGGCATCTGGGAGGGGAAGGAAATGGAAGGGAAGAGAGGGTGATAGTTTGGAGGAAGAGGCAACATGATAACAGGACACATATGATGCACTGATAAGGGTACCCAGGTGGAGGCCAGAAACATTTCAGGTCATACGTGATCCAGTAGAAGAGAGCTGGGAGAGGTGATAAAAAGGAGGGAGAGTACAGAGAAAATAGTGTGTGTGTAAATTAATAGAGTGAAGATGAAGACTTAGAAACAGGTGTGTTGATGACTGTGGGAAAGATGGAATTTAATTTTGCAGCAGTGACGATGTAAAGCAAGGGTAATTCCCATCTACCTAATTCAGAGAATTTAGTGTGGGGGATGGGTGGTTAGGCTGTAGATGTCAGGATTATGAAATTCCATTGAAAGTTGGAAATAGGATTGGCATGAGGCTGGACCATGATGTTTAGCACATTGAATGGATATCAGTACACCACTTTGTTTTTGGCCATGATGATCTTCATTTTAGTCCAAGATGAATGGTTAAAATATTATTTATATGGAAAAGTGTACCTATTCTTGTCTTGAAGAAAGCATATTGCTGAAATTCAGGCTCTGCTTCTTCAAACATGACATTTTTCAAAAGTTGCCCTAGGCTCAAATTGACATCAACCTGTGCCTTTCCAAATATTTTCATGTAGGGATTTGGTTGAGCAGCACCTGAGACATTTTGTACCCTGTTAGACAGTTGGAATTCCACAGCTCCTGTCTCAAGGCGAACAGCAGAGTTAGTTGGTGTAGTTGCAGTTAGCTGAATGCGCTGTAATAGATTAAAGAAATATGTGAGAAAATAATGTCAGTGTTTTTTTTTTTTTTTCAATCAAGAAATCAATAATGAAATGCCCACACAGACAGACATACACAGAAAAAAGTTAAAGGTTAAAGTAAATAAACACTTTCCTCTGTCTATAACTTTAAGGAATATAAGGTAATAGACAATCAGAGATAGATTTTAACCTCAGTTTGGCAAGGAAACTGCATATGGCCTTGTTTAAGATTATTTTGGTATACATATTTGTTATCATTTAGGAAAACCAAAGAAAACCTTTATCTGCTTCTCACAAATGTGAGGCAAATGTCTAAACTACTGTGGGGTGGGGACGCAAGAAAGAAGAAAGCAGAAAAGTTAAAACAGAGATAAACAAACGGACATAGAAAAATGAAATAAAATAATTTATGTTTAACTTACATTTTGATTTTAATCTTTTCAAATGTATGGTCACGGAAAGGTAACAATAATATGTATGTTTAAGAAACAGATAATAAAGGCAGATCTTGTTAACTTACTTTTATCCTGATCACTAAGGAGAAGAGTATTCTTTTGAGAGAGGAGGAATTTGTCTCTTCACTTCCTTCTAGCCACAGTGGAACAGGCTTCTCCCCACCATACACCTTCTGAACAACTTCATTTACTTCCTGCAAGCAAAACAAATGAGTTACATGACAATTGGTAACAGCTAAACCTTTCTAAATCCCAAAATGTGTAATTCTACATTATATAAGTAATATCAAAATCAAATAACAACAATAATAATGAAAAAAAAAAGGAAATCATTCTCCACACTCTGAAAATACTCACAAAACTCAAAAATATGCAACAACCTTTCCAAAGAAACAAATAGTCTCTATACATATACTAACAAAGGAAAGAAAGGGCAAATTTATAATGTTGCAATACATTATTTGTGAGATTTACCAATATCCTCTGATACTTTGATGACACATGGAATTTGCAACACCAGAATTTTTAATTTTAGTGAAATTATCACACAAAAAACAGCATTACACCTTTTTTTCCTTTGTTGGTAGATCTACATCTGCATTACTTGTAAACAGTGAAATCTGGATGCCAAAAGAAAATGGCACATGGTATTCACCAAGTGGAAAAGCAAGCAGTAATTCATGCTGTACATTTGAAGGAACAAAACATGCTACTTTAGTACAAGTGTGCAGCAACTATGCACCCTCATGTGACACAGAGGTTAAGTGCTACAGATGCTTCCAATATGGTCAATCAAGTGTTGCCATCTTTCAATGAAGAGTCATGCATTACAAGTGAAGACCATGGTACTTGAAGAGCAGATCATCACAATGGAGGAGATAGTAGAAAATTGAAGATTAGGCATGTGTGACATGTCCAACATGGCAAAGACCACAGCTTGCTAAGTTGTACTCTAGCTCACAATCATTCAGTAAATTTTCTCAATAGAACGACATTGCAACAAACTGAAATATTGTACTTATTTCAGGCTGTTCAACATGTCTTCATTAGTTGGCTAAGCAATGTGGACATTGCAAAATCTTTTGATGAAATTCCAAATAGCTGCAAAAAGTAACATTCTGTTGGAAATACATGTCTTTTCTCTGAGAGAGAGCCCTAAATCATTCTGCACAGCATGTATCATTCCTGGTGCTTCTTTGGATTGAGATCTAATCCATAATTTTGCCCCACAGCCAGTACTCTCAAGACAGAAAACATACTATCATCCTTCTTTCAGAGGACAAAGAAACCATGGTGTGCAAAGTGCTTCCAGTATAATATTAAGGTAATTAGAAGTCGCAATACTTTCTCAACAGCACGAATCCAGACTTGTACAACCTGAAACTTAAAAGATTAATGTATAGAGAAGAGCCAAGTTTCATGATTGCAGCTTGGATTTTGAGGTGGCACTGAATACTTCATAAATACCCCTGCTTGCTGACTGTGGCAAATATTTGTACATTGTAATATTGTGTGTGATCTGTTGTGTGTGAGTATGAAAGGAAGTGAAGGGAACATGAGAAAATTTGCTAAGGGAACAGGTGATTCCAGTTAAACAGCATTTAAATAAAACACTGCTACATGGGTGTAAGACTTCAGTATGAATATTTCTTTATTTCTATCTGATAGAAGTATTAGATTCAAATTGATGAAACGAAAATTATAGAGGGAAACTTTCCCGGTGGGATAAACAAAAATAAAAATAGAAAAGAGATGACTTACCAAAAGGACCGGCTCGTCGAGAGAAACAAATAAAATCACACACAAACACACATACAAGCTTTCGCCACCACTGGCAGCTTCTTCAGGAAAAAGAGGAAAAAAGGGGAGGAAAAGGGAAGGATATGAGTTTTAAGGAAGTGGAAAAGGAGTCATTCCAATCCCAGGAGTGGAAGGACTTACCTTAGGGGAAAAAAAGGAAGGTAAACAAATACACACACACTCAGACATATCCAAACGCAAACACACCTAGACAGGCATTTGTAAAAAGCAAAGAAGTTGGACAGAGATACCAATTGAGGCAGAGGCTCTGTCCACAGAACCCGTTGCCCACCTGGTCTCAATCTCCGCTAACTCAAATTCCCGCCCACTATCTTTAGCATCTTTGCCTTGGTTCTGTGGACAGAGCCTCTGCCTCAATTGGTATCTCTGTCCAACTTCTTTGCTTTTCACAAATGTCTGTCTAGGTGTGTTTGCGTTTCGATATGTCTGAGTGTGTGTGTATTTGTTTACCTTCCTTTTTTTCCCCTAAGGTAAGTCCTTCCACTCCTGGGATTGGAATGACTCCTTTTCCACTTCCTTAAAACCCATATCCTTCCCTTTTCCTCCCCTTTTTTCCTCTTTTTCCTGAAGAAGCTGCCAGTGGTGGCGAAAGCTTGTATGTGTGTTTGTGTGTGATTTTATTTGTTTCTCTCGACGAGCCGGTCCTTTTGGTAAGTCATCTCTTTTCTATTTTTATTTTTGATAGAAGTATTATTATTAAACTAAAATAGGAGACAGATACAACATGCTCAAATTATCCTAACAGATCACAAGTACTGTTGAATAAACAAATGTTACCAGAAACTTTGTTCATATACCGTAATGGTCATACTGTGGAACAAGTAAAGCTTTAAAAAAAATTCTTTATCAAATAAACTCTTCTCTGCTTCAAACATATCAGCATCTATAATTTGTTGGCACAAGCAAATTGTAATTTCTGCTCTCATTTACACAATGTATCAGATAAACCATTGATGGACATTTATAATTTGATATTTGGATACAAAAACTAGCACTCTGAATCAACTTACAGCACAAACTTTATCTGGAACTAATCCAACCTGGGTCTAATATGAAATGAATGGGAAAACAAGGTATTCTTGCAAACATAGACTAGCTGGGAAAAAAAATTTCACTGACCCGCCTTGTTTTACTGAGACTACCTGGAGTAATAATAATCATTACTGACTGTAATGTCAGTGAATACACTACCTTTTCTGTCTATTTTCTGCTTAAAAATGAAGGTCAGATGTTTTAGTAACATTGGATATGCTATTCTCCACCCCACTACCAAGATCCTCTTCCTCTATCTATTCATCGCCCATCTCTAACCATCTTCTCCTTCCATTCCTTCTGCCTTTTACCCACTCACTGTCCATTTCCTCTCCCCCTACTCTTTGTCCAGCTCTTTCTCTTCCCCCTATCTGTCCATCATCTCCTCCCAACTTACTCTGTCTTTCTGTCTGTATCCCACCCACATCCTCGTTATGAACTGTATCGCTTTGTCTCATATATATACAAATATAGAATGGTGTAGTAACTATTCTTTTGGACATGTCGAAAAAAACAGCCACCACACCAGCTGCTATGGTAATGAGAAGAAGGAAGAAAGAAGACGAAGGAAAAGATTTACTTTGGCTGCTACAGGGCATTGAAATAAATCATTGGCGACTAGTGAAAATCTGTTCTGGGCTAGTCTTCAAACTCTCGTTTCCTGCTCTGGGGCAGAGAACATCTTAACCACCTTGGCTACCCATGCACACCTTCCTTTAAGCAGAAAATTCCGACAATTCGAACACTACGGAAGAAGTGCCCATGTTGGCCATGCACTCTTATGCTTGCCATCTGGATTCCCACATGAGGTCAAATGATATTACCTCATCTGTGGTGAAGAAACGAGCCATATGTCGTCGTTGCATATATTTACATATATTGATTGGTGTGATATCTGTTCTTTCGGCCAAGTCAGAAAAAAAAAAAAAAAAAAAAAAAAAGAAAGAAAAAAAAAAACCACACACCAGAACTAGTTTACAGCCACTTTGCAATTGCACACTTATGTGAGTGTGGGATCTTTTTGGTCCAGTTGAAGTCAATAAGCACATAATTTATAAACATGTGTTTTTATTTTTGATACATATGGCAGACGGTAATTGAATATTTTGACATATACACACAACTGTTGTCTGTAGTCCTTCACCAGGTGACACAGTACAACTGCTATGGCGTCATTGCATTGGCGCAGACAGACGGCACAAATGCAGGCACTCCAAGGAACTAAAACACAGGTCATGGAGCTGAAAACTGCCTGAGGAAAATGTGCCATAGTGCGGATGGAAGGTGTGGTGTGGAGGCACAGTGGCATTGTGGCATGGCACATCGGCTTTTGTGGTATTGAGAAAAAACTGGCACTGTCAGCCACGTGGCTCATCGTTCAGCACGGGTAGGGAGCTGTTTACTTGGCGTGCCACCACCATGGAAGAAAGGTGCAAACTGGCAAGGCTTGGGCAGAGAAAGCTTTTACCTTGTCTAGACCTGCTTTATTGTCCATAGCTGGTGCCAGGTGTGGCATCAGAAAAAAAAAAAAGTCTTGCCTAGTGAGCGGATGAAGCAAGTTGCAGTTTGCCAACTACACAGTCATATTATTTAGCTAAGGGATGCCACAGGAGGAAGACAGAAGGAAGGGAAGGGAAGGAAGGGAAGGGAAGGAAGGACTCTGGTCGCTATAGACCATTGAAACAAATCATTGCTGTCTTGTGAAAATTAGTGCCAGGCTGGGTAGCTAAGATGGTTAACATGAGTTCTAAGTCAAATTGGGAAGCCCTGGTTTGTCTCTAGAACCAGCACAAATTTTCACTATTTGCCAATGATTTATTTCAATATTCTATAACAGCCAGTTATTCATTTCCTCTCACTTGTTAAGTATGCAATTGTTTAGTGGCTGCAATCCAGGTGGGGTGTCTATTCTTTGGCACATGTACAAAACAATAGACACCACAATGATTTATATATGAAAATATATGCAATCTGTATAAAAATAAAGATTGTTTGACTTACCCAATGCACAGGCTCGCCGATAGACACAAATAACACAAATGAAAACAAATACAAACAAACATTCAAGCTTTCGCAACCGTTGGTTGCTTTGTCAGGAAAAGAGGAAGGAAGGAGGGGAAAAAGGACAGGATGTGGTTTTTAAGGGAGTGGATGAGAAGGTAAGTCCTTCCACTCCCGGGATTGGAATGAAACCTCATCCACTCCCTTAAAACCCGCATCCTGTCCTTTTTCCCCTCCTTCCTTCCTCTTTTCCTGACAAAGCAACCAACGATTGCGAATGCTTGAATGTTTGTATTTGTTTTCATTTTGTATTATTTGTGTCTATCAGCGAGCCTGTGCTTTAAGTAAGTCAAACAATCTTTATTTTTATACATATTTTTCCCACCAGGAAAGTCTCCTTTTAATATATATGCAATCTGATTAATATGAAAATTCTCTTCAGAGATGATAAATTATTTTTCAAAAGAGAGAGATTGGCTGGCCAGTACTTACCTTTGTGCTGTACGCCATAGTGACACAAACGAAGAAAAAAGAAAAAGGATGAAAAAGGACAAGCTTTCGGAACACAGTTCTTTCTTTAGGTGGGAGAGAAGGGAAGAAAAAAAGGATGGGAATGGTAGGGGAAGGTAATTCATGACCTAGGTCATCAGTGATGCCACGTTTGAAAATAAGATATTCATAATGGGGCAAGGATAGGGGAGGAGGTGGTGAAGTGTATGAAACACTTACCACAGAATTTATTTTAAAAATTGACAGTAAAAATCTCTAATTGATGTTTAATTGTATAAAAATAATGTTTTAGTCACAAGAAGGCGCCTATGTACCAATGGCAGTGACTTTAGAGAAAAATTACACTGACCTTCACATTCGTTTGGCTCTGTCCGAAAAGGATTAAAAAGAAAAAAAAAATCAATAACTAATTTAGACTCGCTATTGACAAAACAGTACATTACATTGGTATGCCAAATCACAGTCTACCTACAAGTTTATTCAATGACAGTACTGAAGTATCAAGGCTCCACTACAGTGGTTGTATTATAGTTTTTGTAGCAAACTGATGATAAAATGGTATGGTATTGTGTTATTCGAAAACTCTAGTGGATCATAAAATGACACTACGAAAAAATTTGTTGCCAAAATACATGGTGAATTCCGTAATGTTAGCACAGGCACCCGTAACACTGTAATTTTTGCCTAGAAATCGTAATAATTACGGGCAAATCATAATTACGATCAACATCCTTTTTTCTTCCATTCTCTCCCACCTGAAGAAAGAACTGTGTTCCAAAAGCTTGTCCTTTTTTGTTTTTCTTCATTTGTGTCACTATCGGTGGTAGAGCACAAATATGATATTTTCTAGTTTTAAATAGTACAAAGGGCATTATGTAGTAAATGTGTTTCATTCTACTGTTATCATCTTCTGCATATCATATCACTAGTTGCAAGCTATCTGTCCTCAAACTGGCAAGCCCATTGACTGGACGTAGGACAATCATAATGCACAAATTCTTGTAAAATTCAACTCATGTCCTTGTAGAGAACCACAAAAGATTATATTTATTATTATATAACAGCCACATACCTTCATAAACACTTTCTGCACAAAAACAAGATGATTTAACAGGTCTGTTGTTAGCGAATGCTCGAATTCTCCAATTGCTGCTACTGCACTTAAATAGCTGCCTTGCCTCAGAACAACGCCATCTGTCAGTAAAAGACAATAACCTTTATTAAACATCAACTCACTGTCAGATTTCATATTATGAATGTAGTTATATTAGGCAAATTAATTACGTATATTTATTAAGCATTTATGTCTAACACCTAAACCCCCACCTGGAGCAATTAAAGTAGTAAATCCCAGCATAGTTTGACTAGTCATTCGTAGTAAAAATTCTAGCAACAGATCAGCATGAAATCAGGCAAAGATAAGATCAGAGTGATTAAGGCTCATAAGGATGCATACAAACATCCTTTTTACCTTGTTCTATATGGGAGTGGAGCAGGAAAGCAAGTAACTAGTAGTGGTACTGAGTACCCTCCACCACGCATCTTTGAGTATACTGGCAGAGAATGTATGGAGATGTAGCTTAATTGGAGCTCTCTTAATACTAATATCTTATTGGATGTTTGTATTTTATAACTCTGAACTTGGTAATTCTTTGTAATTATTAACTCCTTGAGGGAATTGGATATATCTTCTACTCTCCTTAAATCCCCCCCCCCCCCCCCACCTGTTTCTCACTGTCCAACTCCTCCACCCCTCTCTTTTCAGTTCCTGACAGCTTTGTATCATATCCTCTTCCCTCTTCAGTCCCCCCCTTTCCCCCATTTTGCCCTATCACCTCCATTCAACTTCTCTCTCAATTTCTTCCACCTGTCTCTGTCCATCTCCTACACCTTTCTCAGTGAATCTCTTCCTCCTTCCTATTGGTGATAAATTATAAATATCCACCAACATTCAATGATTGATCAAATGGGCTGCATCTACATCCATACTCTGCAAGCCACCTCGTGGTGTGGTGTGGTGTGTGTGTGTGTGTGTGTGTGTGTAGGGGGGGGGGGGGGGTATAGAGTACTTTCTCCTCGTATACCAGGCATGTACGGCAATAAGCCGATTGGCAATAAGCCTTCGAGTGGGCTGTAATCTCTCTAGTTTTATCTTGGTGACTGTTTTGTGAGATATACATAGGAGGAAGCAATATATTGGCTGACTCTTTGAAAAATTTATGCTCTCCAAACTTTGGCAGAACCTCATACCATGCTACAGAATGTCTCTCTTGCAGTGTCTGCCACTGGGCTTATCTCTGTAAGGCTTTGCACTTACTAAATAAGCCTGTAATGAAACCCACTGCTCTCCACTGAAACTTCTCTATGTCATCTATCAAACCTGTAAGGATCCCACAATGATGAATAATACTCAAGCACTGGCAGAACAGGAGTTTTGTAACCTAACTCCTTTGTTGATGGATTACACTTCCAGGAGATTCTTACAATGAATCTCTACCTTATCCACGATTAATTTAACATGGTCATTCCATTTTAAATTGTACTGTATGTCTACTCCCAGATATTTCCAGATATTTTATGGAAGTAATAGCTTTCAAGATCCATCCTCATTTTGTGTCGTTATATAGTAAAGTATTGTTCTTTATATGTAAACACAGCACTTTACACTTGTTCAATTTCATTCTCCGCAGCATGCATCAATATGCTGCAGATTATCCTGCATTTTGCTATCCTTTTCCAGTGTAATGACTTCTTGATAAACCACATAATCATTCGCAAAAAGCCTCAACAAACTTTTGGTGTTAGATACATGGTCATTTATACACATTGTAAAAAGCAATGCTCGTTTAATACTTCTCTGAGGCATGTCTGAAAACTTCTCTTGATTGAGAATGACACTGCGCAGTCTGTTAGATAGAAACGCCTCAATCCAGTCACACAATTGGTCTGATATTACATGTACTTGCACTCTGTTCATCATGCAACAGTGCGGAATTGTATCAAATGCTGTGCTGAAGTCAAGAAACACGGAATCTACCTGGGTTCCTATATCTACTGCCCTCTGGAGCTTGCAAATGAATAGCGCAAGCTGTGTTTCATATGATTGTTGCTTTCGGAAACCACGTTGTTTCCTACAAAGGAGATACAGTGCACTTCTAATAATTCATAGGTGGGTAATTCATGTAGCGGCTATTTTGTGGCAGTCAACAGTCACACGACTTCAGTTTCTTGTTTTCACTACAACGTAGTGTTGGAATAGCATCAAGTGACACTGCGTAGTCGTGGCATACAAAAAAACAACACACTACTTTCTCACATAAATTACTGAATGATTCTTAAAATTTTAAATTGTTTAATTTTTTCAAGTTGATAAATAACAAATAATATTAAGTACTGGCAATAATAAACAAATATTTTTTTGTCCAATAACATCTTGTTTTACAAAATGTTACCTCAGATCAAATTATTTAATAACGTACCTTCATTTGATCATAGAATGAAGGCTTTCACGGCAGGTATCGTCATTACTTAAAGCTTCCGGGCTGAGATGCCGTGGTCCATACATAAAACTTTCCCCTGACATTTCGCCCTCTTCTGCGGAAGGCATCCTCGGAGGTAAAGCGGCATCTCAGCCCAGAAGCTTTAAGTATGTACCTACAGTTTTATATATATTTCTTTCAAATACACCTCCTCAGTCCACCAATAGTCTTTAGTTCCCCTCCCAGTACAAAATCTTCAGTCTTGTCCTGGTAGAATGAGTTGGCAGCAGTCGAGGGAATTACTGTATTTGGTAGTTGCAATTGCTTGTGTGAATCAGTTGTGAGAAATCTTACAGTACTGTACTGAATTTTCTCTTCTGACTGTGCCAGTGGAAAATACAATATGAGTATCTTCCCTGCCCTGCCCACACTCTAGCCTCACATAAGTCTCCCAATCCGCCAGACACTTCAGTCCCTCCCCTTCCTACCGCCCTGTTTATTAGATAGCACTGGTGTATTCCTCTACCACTGTTGTTCATATCCCCCCCCCCCCCCCCCCCCACATTCTGCCACTCTCTCCAAGCCAATTCCTTACCCACACCACAGGTTGATCTCACATTGGCCATGCTGAGTCCTCCGAACTGGCCACAGCAGTTGGAGACAACGATCGTGTTTGTGTGAGTGTGGGTATGTGTTCTCTAACCAACAAAGGCTGTAATGGCTCAAAGCTATTAAGTTGTATTCTGTTCTTTGTACCTTTCTATGGCCTATTGGACGTATCTGTGGTGAGTAGCAACCAGTTCTTCTCAAAAATATTGTTGAATCCTCCTTGGAATTTCCACTGTTTGATTTTGTCAATGCCATTAGGGGCACAAAGTGTCTGGATATCTGGTTTTGAACTGTTTATCAATTTGATGTTGGACCAAAATGTATTAGGATTTTCTGCTCTCAAATTTGTTGAACGATTCTCACATGGCAGCCTTCACTAATTGTAGCTGCAAGACTATGGCTATATTTATATTTGTAGTGAAGTTCCCTTTACTTTCAAAAGTTTCCTTACTTGGTTGTTGAACCACAGAGTAGATCTTTCACATCTCTTATAATTTTTCTCAGAAAATACTTATGTGAAGTGTACTGTACAGTGCACTCAAACTTCACCCATAGTTGATCAAACACACTCAACACTAGAGATAAAACTTTCTTGTTGAGCAATCAAGTGCTATGAAATGTCCCTTTTTGCTTTTGCAAAACAAGAAGATACTGATATCCCCGCTCGATGAGTCTGAGAGCCCGCCAGACTGCATGAATTTTGACAGTGGATGTTAGGCAGTGCGCACAGCCTGAGAGCGCTGCCATCACAGCTACAGTGCTCTGCATAGAGACGTGCCTACTATACACACCATGTGCACATGGAGCCATGCTATTTAGGGCAACGAGCTGCAGCACATTCTTGTCGTGTGTTGACTGCACTGTGTATCATTAGCTTCTTCATTGTTGTTTCTTTGGATATTATTTGGCTATGTCTTGGTTATCGATTTGGTTCACACTTTGGACTAGCACTTCTGCTTGGTTGTCATTGTTGTCTGTCACCTTTGTTTATGTCATTACTTGTCGTCTATTTGTGGCATCTCTCCGCCGACACCCTCGGTCGCTTGGTCGTTCTCTTGTGCGATCCGACTTCTGTCTTGGACCTTTGACACTCTCAGTCGGTCAGTCATTTGCTGGTTACTCCTGATCCGGTCAACTTTGGCCTCAATAACTGATGAAAAGGTTAAAGGTTAACAATATCTCATGGCTGAAAAACTATTGCAACTAGTGGAGCAACAACAACAACAACAACAACAACAACTGCTCCAGCAGCAGCACCAAAGTGACTTCTTATGACACGAAATTCAACTTGTGGCAGAACACTTGGAAGGTTCGCAATTCGTCTGGACGTTGGTTACTTCACCAGTGTATTTTTGTCCACCTGCATTTCCAACCTTTAACGACACCAAAGAAACAGCACTTTGCCACATTTCAGGTCTCTGATGGCTCCCTCAAACGGCCACTCTTTCTTTCTTGGGCTTCCCCTGATACTTTTTCTTACTAAAGAAGTTGGTTCCCTTCTCTATTCTGGTGACACTAATGTACCAGAAAGTGTGTGCACTGCTGTCCAGTTATTGTTCACAATGATTTCAAGTCATAGCATTGCACCTCGAATTCCATCACTAGGTCAATACCGGTCATACCGGTCATACCGGTTGTGGGTGACGGATTCGCAAGAACTGAGTCAGCATTGCAATTTCACTTGCTCCAATCCATCTTGTAAAACATCAAATGCAAAGTTTCTAACCTGTTGGCTACTGACCCAGAAGTACGTCAAGAAACAGTACATAAACTCCAGGTCACTGTTTCCCATGGTGATGCTCATGCCACCAAATTGTTTACTGATATGATGATAGCAAACCAAAACGTCTGCTTACAAGTGGACACAGGAGGGATGGTCTCCCTAGTGAACCTCCCAATGTATGCCCATTTGAGCTACCCAGCATCAGATCCACCCTGCCACAGGTTGGTTGCATTGGTGACAACTCTAGCCCTCTCAAAGGCAAATTTACCACTTTGGCAGCCTACAAAAAGGCCACATGTCCAGTAACACTATTTCTTGTCAATCGTCACTCAGATGCAAACATATTTCACCTAGATGCCTTCTTACTGTTTGGATTCTCCATCACAGATGACATGCAGGTTATTTTGGACACAGTTCTCTTCTAGGAACTCCATGACCTTACTGCCTCTTTTGCATATCTGTTTGAACCTGACTTGGGTTGCAACACCAATTTTGAGTTGCATAATATTCAGGTGCAGTATCCCATTTCTGCTGTGCACATCCTCTTCTGGTCTCCCTACAGATGGCTGTGAAGTTTGATCTAGACTGCCTGCATGATGCCGGGGTCACCGAACCTGTCAAAACAAATTCCTGGGCCACGTTGATGGTAGTATTGCCCCATTTCTGCCATGTGCATCCTCTTCTAGTGTAGCTGAAGAAAACCCTGTCTAACATTTATTGTAATGCCCCAGTAATGACGATGCTACTCACCACATTTTCGATGATAACATATCTTCTCTGATCCAAAAAACATGAAATAAATTTTTTGAGATACAATGTATATTTTTGGAAAATCTTATTTCTAAAAAAGCTACAATTATGTAGGTCAATTTCAAAAGAAAAAAGAAAAAAACAGTGTAAATACAGAATTTCATTTTTAAAAACACGAAATTAATTTTTTGACATACACATGTAGGTATATAAAAAGCATAATGAGGTTACTGTCAGGATGTGGCAATAAAATTACCTGCAAACTGTGTTTCTGCAGCATTATTCCCATCTTGTACATATTCAGCTGAGACATGAACCTTTGGCAGTTCAATACTTGCTTCTGATGGCAGATTAGCCTCTGTAACCTGAAAAAGTCAATGGAATAAGCTCAAAATCATTCAGTGTTGAGAAAAATATAACACAATGAAAGATTTTTTTTTAATTCAAAACAAACCTGGAGTTTTGTAGTGAAGCTTAAGGTGTGATGTGGAAGATCTACAGTGAACTTTGCTTTGCTTCCTGTAATACCAGTGCTATTTACTCGGTCCATCTTATACTGAGCTTGTAGTGATGGCAACAAGGCTGCAGTGATACTCAAACTCTGCATTAAAACATAAATAAATATTTTACATAATATACAAGCCCAGAGTCTACAAATCAATGCATTTGCAGATTTAAGAGTCAGTTATTGCCATTTCAGTATAATTGCAAACTTCACAAATAATGTGGTATAAATTAGAATTCTTGTACAATGTAGATTTTAAACCAGCAAAGAGTTTGAAAAACTTTATATCTGTATCGTTATCAAAGAGGATGGTACATATTTTTAACTACAAATACCAATAACCCACTAGGAATATGAATGAAAGGATCATCATCATTTTGTTATCTTACTTGCAGCACATTTTGATCAAACATAACGGATTAAACAAAAAAATGAAGCTTTTGGCTGTTAAGCCTTCATCTGCCACAGAGAACCCAACTGGCATCTCTGGCTTTGAGGTGAAGGTCAACGTCGAGGAAGGTGGCTCGTTTTGTTGAGTAGGACCTTGTGAAGGGAATGAAAGAGAAGGTGTTGAGGTTTTGGAGGAATGTGGATAGTGTGCCCTCACCTTCAGTCCAGATTATGAAGATATCAATAAATCTGAACCAGATGAGGGGTTTGGGATTCTGCATAGTCAGGAAGGATTCCTCTAGATGGCCCATCAACAGGAAGGTGCCATATGCGTGCCCATGGCTGTGCCGTGAACTGCTTGTAGGTGATGCCTTCGAACGAGAGGTTGTAGGTTTGGAGTCAGTAGGGCATTGTGAAAGGCAGTGTTCAACAGCGGCAAGGCCATGACCATTGGGAATGTTGGCGTAGAGGGAGGTCGTATCAACCCTGACGAGCATAGTTCCAGGTGGTAAAGAAACAGAAGCTGTGGAGAATCGGTGGAGGAAACGGTTGGTGTCTTTTATATAGGAAGGTAGGTTCTGGGTAATAGGTTGAAGATGTTGGTTTACGAGAGCAGAGATTCTCACAGTGAGAGCACCATCACCAGCCACAATGGGACACTCAGGGTGGTTGGGTTTGTGGACTTTAGGAGCATGTAGAAGGTGGGAGTACGGGGTGTAGGAGGAGTGAGTTGAGAGACAGTCTCTGGGGAGAGGTTCTGGGATGGGCCTAAGGATTTGAGGATGGACTGGAGATCCTGATGGATTTTTGGGATGGAATCACTGTGGCAAGGTGTGTATTTGGAAGAATCTGACAGTTGGTGGAGACACCCTGCCACATAGTTCTTGCAAACTAAAACCACAGTGGTAGAGTCTTTGTCCGCGAGAAGGATATAAGGTCGAGATTGGTTTTTAGGTGGTGGATGACACTTCTTTCTGTGGGGGTGAAGTTGATATCCACCTTGAGGGATTTGAGAAATGATGGTAACGCCGTGCCCCAGACCTAAACCTTCATTCTTTCTGCCCCCACCACTCCCCTCTCCCCTTCCTTTCCCTACCCACAATCTAACTTATGAACATCTCCCTTTCCGCCACATACTTCAGTCCCTTCTCTTCCATTCACTTCACATGGTCCTACTCAACACAAGCCACCTTCCTCAATGTTGACCTTCACCTCAAAGATGGCCTTATCAGTACCTCTGTCCACATCAAACCTATCAATCATCAACAATATTTCCATTTCGACAGCTGCCACCCATTCTATACCAAAAAGTCCCTTCCATACAGCCTAGCCACCCTCAGTCGTTGCATCTGCAGTGACGAGCAATCCCTCTCCAAATATGCCAAATGCCTCACTGAGGCCTTCACTAACTGCAATTACCCACCAAATATCACGGGCCCTGTCTGTCCGGTCACCTGCCAACTCCCCCACACCCACTGTACTGCCACAACGGAGCATCCCTCTCGTCACCCAATACCACTCAGGACTAGAGCAGTTAAATCACACTCTCTTCCAGGGTTTCGATTACCTTTCATCCTGCCCTGAAATGAGAAGTAGCCTGTCCAAAATCCCCCCTCCCCCCAATCCACTACAGTGGTATTCTGCCGTCCACCAAACAAACGTAATATCCTTGTTCATTCCTACTCCTTCCCTGCTCCCAACCCCTTGCCCCATGGCTCATATCGCTGCAATAGAACTAGATGCAAAACCTAACCTATCCACCATGCCATGACCACCAACTCCAGTCCTGTCACAGGTATTTCTTATTCCATAAAATGCAGGGCAACCTGTGATAGCAATCATATTGCACACAAACTGAGCTGTGAACTACGTGGGCACGGCCAGCAACAAGCTGTCTGTGTGGATGAATGGCCATCGTCATACTGTGGCAAGGAGACAGCTGTTCAAGAGCATGCAGCACTGCATGATGTGGCTCACTTCAATGACTGCTACACAGCCTGTGCCCCACAAACACCAACTTATGTGAATTGCACAAATGGGAATTCTCCCTACAATATATCCTACACTCCTGCAATCCCCCACGCCTAAGACTTCGCTAGTTCCTGCCCCCACCACTTTCCCCTTCCTTTCCTCACCCACACTCCAGCTTATGAACATCTCCCTTTCTGCCACATACTCCAGTCCCTTCCTGCTTCTCTCTCCACACCGCTTCCTCACTCCCACCACTGGTTGCTCTCACCTCAGCTGTGCCTGTGTGTTGCAGTCCAGCCGTAGACAGCAGTTGGGTTTTGTTTGTTTGTTTGTTTGTGTGTGTGTGTGTGTGTGTGTGTGTGTGTGTGCTAGCGCACGCATGTTCTTTGTACCAGATGAAGGCTTAACAGCCAAAAACTCCATTTTTTGTTTATTCTGTTATGTGTACCTTTCTGCGGCTCATTGGGTATCTCTGCGGTCTCTACACTGCAGGAATAACACCAGGATTCATTATCTTATTTTGGAAAATAAGTCATTATCAAGTTACGTTAGTTGGAGGCCTATGAAGAGCAATGACAACATTTTGTTTTTACAGCACTTTTTATGAAGCAAAAATAGCTTTTTGTAGGAGGCAGCAGTGTGTACTAAATGTGGGCATGAATAAGGGATCTTGGTGTGAGTGATTATAAGGCTAAAGAAGTTTCATTTATTGAAAAATACAAATTGATTAATGTAGAAACATAAATAAATATACATCTGCATCTACATGGGATACTGTGCAAATCACATTTAAGTGGCTGGCAGAGGGTAAATTACATAAGTCTTCATCCAAAGCTTCACAAACTGTGATATACAGGTGGCAAATGTAGAATAAATATGGAATAGTTTCATAGGCACTTCCTGTTGACGAGAAATGAAGAGTAACTGTGTCTTCTCTTCACAGGAGTTCGTTTACTGAAATTTGTGCCTTTCTTTGAAACAACTGGTCCCATATTACTCATTATAATTTCAAAATCTATCGGAAACACCTTGGTGAAGTTATGAAAACCAAAAAAGTCTTCCAAATTCAACGTGAACAGTGTGTGTGGTGTACCCCTCCCCCCCCCCGCCCCCCCTCCCCCCCCACACACACACAAAATATATTTTACATATGTCTGCCTTGGTGTGTGTGGATGTATATGTGTGTGGGTGTGTTTGTTTGATTACCTATCCTTTTTCCCCCAAGGTAAGTCTTTCCTCTCCCGGGATTGGAATAACTCCTAACCCACTACCTTAAAATGCGCATTCTTTCCTTTTCCCTGCTCTTTTTCTGAAAAAGCAACCCAGGGTTGCGAAAGCTCAGTTTGTGTGTGTGTGTGTGTGTGTGTGTGTGTGTGTGTTGTTCTTTATTTATGTGTGTGACCACGAACTGGTGCCTTTTCGCTTGGTAAGTCAAACCTTCTTTACTTTTTAAAATACTTTTCTGATCAGGAATGTTTCCCTATATATATTTTTGCCACTGTTTCATAACATGCACAACATGCATGGGCTGACTGCTGAGTGTACAAATCACTGACTGTGATATTTCTGTTATAAGCTTTAAGCTTTATAATAGATTTAATTAGGTTTGGTTCATTATTGGGATTTTAGTGTGATTTTTCAAATTAATGGAATTAAAAATTATGTAATGTGACAATCAGCAGTTTCGCAAAGCACATTTATATGTAAAATTAAAATATTTTCCAATTGTCATAATGCAGGTATACATCTCTTACGTTACTTGATTAGTGTTTTTGCAAATATAAATTTGAACAGAATGAACTACATTCACATTGTTAGTGGAAGAATGCTTTTGGTGTCTGTGGGATGCCACACGACCTACAATGAAACAGTAACCCATGTGGCAAATGCAGGGTTAAATCAAAAAAGTTAATTGAGAAAATCCTTTATCCTCAAATACTCAATTGATGTATTTAACAAAGAGCCTATAGCATCCACAGTTGACTTTTTTTCTTCTAAAATCGTATTATGGTCCACTAATAATTTTCAAAATAATCACATAATTGATGAGAAATTATACATTCTAAAACCTTAGATAATCTTGGGATTATCGAAATTGGCCTGTAACATGAAGGAGAGTCTTTATCTCCTGTTTTATATACTGGGACTACCCTGGACAGTTTCAGCTCATCAGAACAACATTGCTAAGATATACACTTGTTAATACAATGTGTTCAGGGGTGCAGAATACAATCATTTACTTTCATCAGTATATTACAAGTCATATATGTGTACAGTGTCTGAAGATTGAAACTGACTCACTACTCTTAAGACATATCCAGGTGTGACATTAGAAAAGCTGAAGATCTCTAGATTTTTTGAATAGTAACTGTAATGGGCCGATTTCAGGTTTAATTACACCACATTGATAGCAATGGTTTCAATTGGACTTGAAGTGATGAGGACCTACAGGTGTGGGGGGAGAGGGGGAGGGGGGGGAAGGGGCGCCTGTGTAGTAAGAAATAATACTGAAATTACAGTTCATAAGTTCATTTATGCAATAACAGAAGCTCATAAATGAAATTGCATTAAATAAAAACAGAAAATGTCTCTATTGACTAGGTGGCGGAACATGTAGCCGTACAGAAAGTGATCTTAATAGGGTTTCATCTATCAGATGCAACAAACCCTGGTTTAGAAAGACAATATCTGTTTTACCATTCATGCATACTTACAACACTTTATATATGAAAATAATCTATACCCACCTGCAGCACAATAGAAAACTGCATCACAAGAGGTTGCAGCAAACTGGATTCAGTCTGGCTCTTATATGGAGGTGGCTGCTGGGCAGTAGCCTGCCATGTGGTATGCATGTGTCTGGGAGAATGCTGGTTTGTGCAGTCTGGTTCATCCACTCCTGCAGTTCCTCTACTTATACGACTAGAAGTTCTTGTCACGCGCAACTCCTGTGTGATTATAGAGGAAAATTCAGATAACCAATGCCTACTACCAAATATGTGATAACTTAACTCCATTTAAAATTTTGGTTAATACATCTCCACAAGTACTACACAACTATTGCAGAACCGACACTACAGAATGACAAGATATGGTTAAATAGGTAAGCTTATGTGTTAATTGCATAGCTTTGTGGAAATCTTACAGTTTGTAAATGTTTATCACCTACGCATGTAACATGACAAAATTCAGAACTTGTATGATAGCAGCAGAGTAGTTTTTCCTGGTTTGACCTCAGAATATTTCTTTTGGTTTAGTAAAAAGATTCATTTACATTTTTTACAAAGATGGAAATCGCCACCCAAAACTGAAAATTTAGCAGAATTAGTGTCTTCCTACAATAAAGTCTTCAATGTTCTTTCTCTTTCCTCTTTGAACCATTTTGTGTATCATTCTTACTGGTTTTAATATCCAAAATTGCTGCACATGTTTTACTTCTTAAGCAACTATTCAGTAATCAAGATCATAAATATACTTTTTAAGAATATGTCTCAAGTTTTTCTCGTTAGACATCTGTATTTTTGTACCCCAATGTTCAAATATTTCCTTTAATAAAGAATTCACTAGTAAATATGTCACTTTAGTTCCCTTGTTACAACATTCCTAGTCTTTCCTTCTTGTGGTGGTGTTTGATCATCTCTTCTTATTTTTTCTAATTGAAGACCATGTTAAAGAGGTGGTCTTCCCCCCACTCTCATTTCTTGCAATCTTCTTTACTCTTCTATCTGCAACATTTTTGCCCTGAATGTAATTCTGCACTGGAAATCTATGACAGCCAGAATTTTTATTTGAAAGTCATCCAGTTGTTTCTTTTTTGGTATCTTTGTGGCTCTTGGATTCAGAGTACTTTGGATTTTTGTTCACAAGCATCCTCGTTATCTGATCTGTTACCTTCCCAAGCTCAATCTAGGAATGTGTCTAAAAGAACATAGTCAACTCCTCAGACTTGTCTACCTGGATAAATAGTTCTTGGGTTGCTGATCTTCTACACAGATTGTCTCCAATTTTTCGCGGTCCCAACTTCCTCCATCCTTTTACTTAAAGTTTTCTAAGTAATCCTGTACCCAGCAGTTCAATATTTCAGCTACTTCTTGACATTTATAGCCATTTTGTATGCTTAACTCATCTTATTTGTTCTTTCTCCCATTCATACTTTTTTCTCACAATAGTTGCTATGCACTGTCTTCTGAATTTTCCTTCCTCCTAATGTCACAATGTCTACTTGACAGATACTGACAAAGCTGCTTGTCTCTGGGGTTGAATAGTTTGATTAGTTGTTTCTTATAAATGAGTGCAACAATAGCACAATATTGCAAATGCCAGACAATCTATCTTTATTACTTTTTAATTGAATTCCAATTGTATTTCACCCTCTTCTTTCATTTATGTTCACTATTTATTGATTACTGAATCAATAACACAGTGAAAATGTGTATGGAGCACCAGCACAACAATGGTAGGGTAGCTGAGGTATCGAAGCCATAGCAATCAATCATCCAGACTGTTGATATTGCAAATAATGAAAAGGCTGTTATCCCTCTTCAGCAACCACACATCTGTCTGACCTGTTCACATGGGGTTGCATATATGACAGGAGTATCTGTATTGTTGTTGCACAAAAGGCCAACCTAACTAAGCAGTGTCTGCGATTCATACAACAGAAAAGATACTGTTTATTAATTTAGAAAGTAAATCAATCCTGGACTGAAAGATTAAAATCAATTTTCTTCTTTATGAACCTTTTAATTTTCGTCTTCTTTTTACAACATTTATTTTTGAAACCATTTACTTTTGTTTATAAACGAAAAATGTTATAAATTTGTCAGCTGTGGAACCCTAAATTGTTGGATTAACAGAAGGGAAAGAAATTGTTAATAATAGATTTGTTTGGAAAGTATGAGAGCACTAAATAATATCCCACAAACCCGCCACAGTTGAAGAAACTGCAAAAATGACATTGGAAGAACTTTGAGTAAAACAAAATGGAAGATGCAAAGTGCGGGTGTGAAAGATTAAAAAAAAAAAAAAAAAAAAAAACTTAATGTGAATAACTAAGTATTATGGGCATTTATTCAAAAATGACAGTTCTTTTAAAATTAGTAAGAGCGAAATGCTCATAGTGCGAGTGCGCGCGTGTTAAACGTAACAGCGTCTTTTAAGAACCCGAAGAGTACACATGTGAATCATGCACATTCACTAGAAATTGACTTGTACCTGCCAATATGGATTTACAGAGGGAAACTTTCCCGGTGGGAGTACCTCCGTAACCTCCTAGTCCATCCCTATGAAATCCCCAAACCACCTTCCCTACCTTCTGGCTCCTACCCTTGTAACCGCCCCCGTTGTAAAACCTGCCCTATGCACCCTTCCACCACCACTTACTCCAGTCCCGTAACCCGGAGGGTGTACACAATCAAGGGCAGAGCCACTTGTGACAGCACCCATGTGATTTACCGACTGACATGCCTGCACTGTGAAGCATTCTATGTGGGAATGACCAGCAACAAACTGTCCATTCGCATGAATGGTCACAGGCAGACAGTGTTTGTTGGTAATGAGGATCACCCTGTGGCTAAACACGCCTTGGTGCACGGCCAGCACATCTTGGCACAGTGCTACACCGTCCGGGTTATCTGGATACTTCCCACCGACACCAATCCTTCAGAACTCCGGAGATGGGAACTAGCCCTTCAGCATATTCTCTCTTCCCGTTACCCACCTGGTCTCAACCTCCGCTAAATTTGAATTCCCACCCACCATCTTAACATCTTTGCCTTGGTTCTCTGGACAGAGCCTCTGCCTCAAGTGGCATCTCTGTCTAACTTCTAACTTCTTTGTTTCTACAGTTCTACAGTGTGTCTGCCTAAGTGTACTTGCGTCTGTGTAAATGTGTGGGTGTGTGTGTTTTTGTTTACCCTCTTTTTTTCCCCCCAAGGTAAGTCTTTCCTGTCCCGGGATTGGAATGACTCCTTATCCACTCCCTTGAAACCCTCATCATTTCCTTTTCCCTCTCCTTCCCTTCTGCCTGACGAAGCAGCTAGGCTGCGAAAGTGTATGTGTGTTTGTGTGTGATTTTATTTATTTTATTTGTTTCTATCGACGAGCCGGTCCTTTTGGTAAGTCATCTGTTTTCTATTTTTATTTTTATATATATTTTTATTTATTTATTTATTTTATTTTTTTTTTAATTTTTTTTTGCGGATAAGGATCTGTATGACCTTAAAGGCATCTATCAACTCCTTTACCATGAGAATAACTTCCAGTACAAACAATAACAAATAATGCCCATAGGAAAAAAAGCATACTACAGCAAAACAAGTGCACTTGGTTTATCACCAAAACTAGTGCTAAAATGGAGTGGAGGCAAACTTTATTTTATGGTTCCTCCTAAAACTGACAACCAACTGATCACTAGTGAACATTTCTGAACGCGACCGAATAATGTGCACACAGCATTTACACCAGTGCAAATTCTCATTCACTGCTACGCATTCAGTTGTCTTTGCAGTCGTGTAAACAGAAAATTACATGAAATCTCATGACTCATGAAAATTCACAATTTTTAAATCTAGAACTAAAATTCCAAAAATACGCCAAAACTCACCGATTTTTCCATGGATTTTCCCGAACTCCGAAATTCCCTGATATTTACCAGTTTCCAGGTTAAGTGGTCACCCCGTACACACTACTTAAACTAACTTATACTACGGCCAACACACACACACACACACACACACACACACACACACACACCAGAGTTAGGACTTAAACCACCAGAGGGAGCAGGTGTGCAATCCGTGATATGACACCTCTGATCGCATGATCCATCCACAGATGGCCCACTCAAAATTAACTGCAACATTCTTGTGTGATGCAGCCGTTATCGTAAATACCATTGTTTATGATGTCATACCTCCTGACCTAAGTGCTGTACATGGTCCTAACACCCAAAGTGGCCATCCTCTTGAGTTGAAGGTCAAGTGTGGAAAATTGTATAAAATCGTAGCAAAATTTTTGATTTTGTCAAAGTCTGTAAGTTAAGTTTCCCGCTGTGCACTATTTGAAATTTCATATATACAGTGATCTTTGTCTTGCTTTAAGGTTTACTGTACAAAATGTCACCCACTTAAAAATAAAACTGGAGATTGTGGCGAGATGCTGAAGAAATGTACACTCCGCTACGTCCCATCATCCACATCATATCTCCTTCTATTCGTGATTTCACTTTGTTGTGCAGTGAGAAAATGACATTTCTATAATTAGTGATGTGAATTACTCTTGTTCATGGTGTAAGTTATAAATATGACAGAACATTTGTGTTGCTACTTATTAAGACTTTTCAATTACTAAATATCCCATGAAATGCTTTATAAAATTACTTTAGTGGGACAGTGGACACTTCAGAGTCTTCATCAGTTTAAGACCTAGAACTATCCAAGATGCTCAAATGGCCAAGCAGTGGACACTCTTGGTCAATACATATCAAGGCATACGGTGGACATGGCAGTCACACACACTCAAAGTGACTATACCTGCACATACCCGAGAGGCCCAACTCCGTGGCTAGGGCAGGTGCCTACAGGGTGCACTGCTGTGTCACAGCATTAAGGCTGATGCAGCGAGTTACCTAACTAGTGGCATACCTGACCATATCAGACCTCTGCTGTGCTAGTAGACTAAGTATGAAGATGCAAATTGAATTTAACTTAGACTGCAGGATGTCCTCTGTACATTAACTATATAGAAAATGATATCACCATAAACAAAGATTTCCTGCACTGGTACTGAGAAATTGTCTTGGATATTAAAGTATGTAAATATACAACAATCACAAAATATTATCATAATTCACACAAAAATTTAACACTAATACAAAATTTTACTCTTTAATAAGTTTCTGATTTGGTAATTCATGTAGAATTACAGAACTTTTTACAAGAAATGTCTGTAGGAGAAATGCTATTAATTTCACAAATGAAAATTACTGCTCTTAGATATTTAAAACCTGTCTTTATCATAAAGAAATAAACCATCTTGTCACCTGTAATGTAGAGGAAAGCTGCTTGCTTCCTCTAGTCATCATACCATGTAAGGCAACAGGGTGTTGTGGAATGTCTATATTTACTGCCCCTACTGTAAGCAAACCAGAATTCTTGTCTTTTGATCGTCGAGAAATGCTTGAGTAAAGTGCTTGAGACTTTCCAACAGTAACTTTCACCACAGTCCTAGTAACAAGAAATGTATTTCACAGATAGGTAAAACATACAATGATAAATATCTCCTTATGTCTATCCCTATTTGAAGTGTGAGATATCATAGGAGGTCAATAATTTGTGAACATCAACAATTATTCAGTGTAATAATGTTAAAATATGTTGTTTAATTGAGAAAACAGACAAAATTATATGCTTCTTAAGCCTTATAATTTTATTCTGCTCATAAAACTGATTTGCAAAATTTTACATCATACAAAGTTATAGTCCATTAGAATCTCTCTTTCTTCAATTTTATTTATTTCACAGTATTAAACATGGATTATTCAACATAAGCATCATCTGTAGCAGTGAATGAACTGACAATGTGATCATTATACATCTTTGATACAGAAGCAGAAATATAATGAGAACTTACTGCTGACTTGGGGCAACACCTTCAAGAAGTACTATCATTGTACGGCCAACGTGCCCAGTTAAAGAACATTCAAAGCTCGCAGGACGAGACTTTTTACGGCAAGTCAAGCTGGCATGTAGGCTGGTTATCTCAGCTTCTAACTTCAGTCCACTTAGAGTTGCAAGGAGACGGGTGCGGTGAATTTTTGCTAAACCAAATACCACAAGACGAGTCCTTTCACCAGTCACCACATCTGCAGATGAAAGTGTGTGATTAGAAAAAAAAAAAACATGTAACTGTTAACTATACAATGAACAAGAATATCATACAAAGTACGTGAAGGGGGATGGGAGGGGATATGATATTACACATAATAAAAATATCTAAATGCATAAGGGGTTTTTATTGCTAGATTAACTGGGTTACTCACAGTGTAGTATGCATATGTAAATGAAAATAACAATTGTTGCAGCTGGTATCCAATAATGGAAATAAAATAGTGTAACTGCAGTCTTAGTGACTCAACAAAATGTACAAAAGCTGTCGTGTGTTTCTCTGAGCAAAACAAGATGGTAAATATGGAAAGAAAATCAAGCTATGGCTACATGAAAGAAAGTGAATCAAGTTTGATTTGTCAGTATTAAATGTTGAAAAAGCTGTAACTCCAGAGGTTATTGTTATTTTTTTGATGAACTAGGTTTGTCATGTTATAATTGTGATTATCTAAATCCTAAATCATGACAATACACAACATCTGTGATAAGTCACAGTAGGAAAGAAAAGTGGATGAAGAGAGGGAGAGGTATGGATGGGGGAGAGAGAGAGAGAGAGAGAGAGAGAGAGAGAGAGAGAGAGAGAGAGAGAGAGAGAGAGAGAGATGGGAGGGAGGGGGAGGATATACACATGGCAAGATTCTTTGCATAAGATGGCCTTTATCTACAAATTATGGTACAAAACAGGATAAAAATATTAAACAAGCTATATCATACAGCAGATTGTTAGAATAGTAGGTACAAATCAATTAATCTGAAAGACACTCTACTATGATATTTGAAAAGATTTGTTTTGTCAAAAGATAGAGTATATGGCTTGCCTCAGATTTGTGCCACTAATAGTTTTTTGTGTTACTATTGGTGATACTGAGCTGTGGTAAGTACTGGCCAGCCACTTCTCTCTTTTGAAAGAATAGTAAATATTCTCAATATTTCACACCTCAACAAAAGAAGAAGGAACAACTGTGTGAACAGATTTCTTTGCTCATCATATTATCCATTTTTCATAATAATTTTCTGTTTGTTAATTACCTTTCTAAGACTTATTTTCTGTTTGTCAAAATGTTCAAATGTTTGTAAACTAAAGGGGCCAAGCTGGTCAGTTCATTGGTTCCTAGACTTACAAATTAATAAATTTACTTAAGCTAAGGACAAAATACACACACCCACACCCAAGGGAAGACTTGAATCTCTGATGGGGATGGCCATGCAATCCATTGTTACAGGATGCCTCAGACTATTCAACCATTTCCGTGCAGCTTCTATATGTCAATTACTCTTTTTATCAAATCAAACAGACCAGTTTCAACAATATAATAAGGCCTTCAGAAAAATAGAACACACACTCATTCATAAAATCACACAGGCTTGATTCTCTAAGACAACTGAAAATTGCACAATACTTGGAAAACAATGTACTGACATTCATAATACTCTCATTCTCTATAATCCAAATAACATTATTGGTTATGGATTTTTCTTCTGTTCCATTTTAACAATATTTCAAGATGATCTTAGTTTTCAGCATGATTTGTCAATTTCTTGAAAGATATATATACTGCTGGATAATTTTAAAATTTTCTTACAGAATACATTTCATAACGTGAAAGCATTCCAGGATGTTTATTTCTTCTCCCTATTTTGTAACTTCTTGTTCTTGTAATGCATATATTCTAATGCTTAGAGTGATGTAAGTTTTTTAAGACCATGATCAAAGGTTTCTTAAGACAATTATACAGGGATCTTTTGAAAATTACCTAGCATCACTTCTACTCACTTTTACTAGAAATCTTACTTCAAGAATGTTGACAAGTTTCTGAAGAAATAAATCATATTTAAACCTAATATTAGACTTACACATAACTTCACATTAGTTAATGAATCTTAGGCTTTTCATAAAATTTTTGTTTTTATTGTGATTAATCAACCAGATCTCTTTCTTAGAGAGGTTTTTATTCTGTACATTTAGCTTAATTACATAATACACGTAACTGTAATTACAAAATCCATTCACCACAGAGTAGGCATGCGTTTCCTCAACTTATGCTGTTTCTATGAATATTTTATTAGCTTACAACTGAAGTAATCTCACAGTAGAAGCACAGTCACAGTGTTCCCGACATCCTTCATCTGTGGCACCTTTGTGGTGGACACGGCCACCAGTGTCAACGCAGGCAGCCCTTGGAACCTCTTGTGCACAAGTTACTACATTATTCTACTCCTGGGAGAGAGAACAAACTCTGGAGGCATCCATGTCATTTTCTTCCAATTTTGCTAAACTTTGGCTCAGGCAGTGCACTGCTGCAATGTCGGAGATGTTTACATTGTGAGCTGAGTCATGCCCACCCGTCTTCTGTAGGATGTGTAATAGCATGGGCAAGGCTGGCACTGCCTCCGTCTTGATGTCAGATACCGGTGATTGTGTCTTGATGCAGACACCAGGAGTGGTACTTGGTATTTGTATATACAAAAAATTCTTCCTTGAAAATCATCAATCAGAGTTAAAACATATTTTGTCCCCCAATTGATGTGGTTTTTATAGCACACAAATCAGAATGTACCAACTCCAAAAATTTTTAACTCTTAGAAGTGGAATGGAAAGCCTTGTTTGCTTACCTTCTAGGCATGTAACACACGGAGTGTCGACGGCTGCTGTATATCTGACACCCTTCTTCCATTGCATTTGAGTGCAAGTGGCCTAAACTTCTATGCCATAGATTTGCATCATTAAACAATAATGCACACTTTGCTTCAACACTGTGGTCACCTGTTTGGTGTAGTTTATATATTCCACTGATTAAGGACGCAGTGGCAATTAAATTATTCTCTGAATGGTGAATGCAACAGCCTCTGTCATCAAAAATAACTGAGTGGCCCTGTCCAACTATTTTACTCACAGAAAGTAAATTTGTACTCAATTGAGGCATGTAGAGCACATCTGTCACTTTAATATTAGGCTTCCAACAGCCTGTTAGTGCTTCAATATGTATACAACCAGTTCCTTTAACAGGTAAATTTTCATCATTAGCCACAAACACTTGAGGACTAGACACTGACACTGTAAAATTCAAGTCGCATGGGTGCTTCGACTTATGTGCTGATGCACCGCAATTCACATAACAGTCTTTGCTCATCATTTTAACTGACACTGGTGTCATTAGAAAAGTTTTATAACTTGTTTCTTTAGTAGCAGATTTTCTGTCTATCTTGTTTTTACAGTGGCAGTTTTTTGCTATGTGCCCATATTTATTGCAGTTATAGCACCTTGGAGTACTCAAATTGTTGTGTGCATTACTGTGTTGTCCTTTTTATTTGATTGAAGTGCTACGTCATTAAAACTTGAATTGCTGCACACGTTGACCTTTACTTCTTGAAGTAATATATTTTTAATGAAATTACCCATTATCAGAGTATTGGAGTTCTCAGAACCCATTATCAATGGCTTATACTCATTAGGCAGTCCAGCTAACAAAATACATCCAACCCACTCGTTTTTCACTTCAAAATTCAGACCATTCAGTCCACTATCAGAGAGCAGAGTTAAAAAGCTTATTATCCCTGAAGTTCTCAGCCTATCTTGTTGCTTACATATCTAGCTTGGCCAGTCGGTACAGCATAGCACTTTATTTCAAGCCAACATGGACACATCTTCTAATTCAGCTACATTTAGTAATATTTATATATTGAAGACACATTTCATACTAGGTTCTTAAGTCTTCTTTATGTAACTGTTTATGTAAGCATAATTAATAATGATCTAACGGTAAAGTCTGTGCCACTTAACACTCCAACTTCCCTAAAATTTATAATTTCTGATAGGATGATAACAGGCACAAAACTGCTTGTACATTGACAAATTTCTCACAACAGCATGTTCACCAAATGTCAACATTAGAAAATTTACATTATTTGAAGTCATCCACTAAATCTCTGTTCTGCTGAAGATCAGCTAGAAAAGACTTAGCAAAAATCAAGAAGCACTTTTCAAAAGCAAATTAATGCACCACTCAGCAAAACTGAAGCTTGCAGAAGAATGTATATATGTACAATGAGCTCTTATTTGCAGCAGATATTGGATATTTACAGAAACACTGTATTTGTACAGTATAAGCGTGTTTATCAGCAAAGAATGTCAACACAATTTTTTATTAATAGCTGGAGTCTTCAAAACACATTTCTTGCTTCAATTAACACTTGTTTATAGACTGATTTTCTACAAAAAAAATTATATAATGAACTATTGATTACTATTATTTTTACCAATAAACTGCAGCTCTGAAATGAAAGAATGCAATAAGTGCCACTAGTGTAACAAAAATGTTTATATAATTTTCTCTCAAAATTTAATGGAGAGAAGAAACAATATTATGAAAAGAATAGACTGCAACTCATGCTGAAGTAGTTGTTGTAATCTTCAGTCCAAAGCATGGCTTGATGCAGCTCTCCATGCTACCCAATCCCGGGTAAGCACCTTCATTTCTTAATAAGAACAGGCACCTACATCCGTTAGAATCTGCTAACTGATTTTCATATTTCGGTCTCACTCTGCAATTTTTACCCTATGCGCTTCCCTCCAATACTAAATTGACCATCCCTTGATGTCATAGAATGTGTCCCACCAATCGATGTCTTCTCGTAGTCAAGATATGCCAGAAATTTCTTATCTCCCCAATTCTGTTCAGAACTTCCTCATTAGTTACATGATCAATCCATCTAATCTTCAGCACACGCCTGTTGAGCGACATCTCTAATCCTTCTATCATCTATCTGTCCAAACTATTTATCATCGACTTTTCACTCCTGTACAATGCTCCATGAAGATTACTGCTGAACTCCAGACAGGCACAAAGGAAAACAATCACAGTCACAAAACTAAAGCTTTTGTGCATGCCATCACGAAAAAGAGTGCGCACACACACTCACTCACACACATTTATAAGATCACACAGGCAACACGCGCACACATACATGATTTCCTTTTCAGTGTGCTGTAACCTGACTGTCATATATGAAGTTAGCAGTCATGTGTGCATTTCATTATAGTGTGATAGTACAGTAATAATTGTGTGTTTCAAAAGGCTGCACATAGAGTAACTTCTTTTTTCATGGGGGGGGGGGGGGGGGGGCGAGGGGGGGGGGGAAAGGGTAAGTGCTTGTGTCATTTGGTACCTATATGGGCTAGACTAGTTCTCATTTTATACAGCCATTAGAACATCAGCTTTACTGTAGTTAATTTATATTATTCAATTAAAGTCTGAACAACAAACTGAACCGAGCTCCAGGCAAATTGTGAATATCAACTGATTTCTTTTGTAAAAGGTCTGAACTGGGCTGAAATTAATGCTCAGTCCACCATTTTAAATTTACAGGTAAAAACCTGTTTTGCTAGGAGGTTTTGAAGCTTGTCCCTTACACACTTTGAACTTGAATGAATTGGTTGAAACTTTGCACAAAGAAAGATAAATCAATGAAGTCCAAACATAATTCTTTTTAATCTAATAATCATTATGCATATTCAAGATATAATGGTTGAAAGTCACACTAAATTTAGCATGCCTTTGAGACTTGGACATTTAAATAATTGTGAATTTAAAAGTTGATAGCCCTAGTATATTGTCACTTGATTTTGTTTCATGAAAAAGGTATTTATTTAATTTTCCTGGGAAGAAATATTAAAGATATTCTGAACCTCAACTCCTGTCAACTATGGCAGATATCAACTGTGGTAGGATAAAAATTTGGAATTATAATGAAAAATGCTCCTATCATAGCACAGTAAAACGCAAATGTATCCCGGCCATATCCAATGATGTACACTGAAGAACCAAAGACACCGGTACATGGACTCAACTAATGTCTGAAGTATTGCTGGACGATGGATCCTTCAGAGCTGTCCATAAATCGGCAAGAGTAAGGGGGGGGGGGGGGGGGTTGAAATCCCTTCTGAATGCCGTGTTATCTTGTAAGGCATCTCAGACATACTCAATCATGTTCATGTCTTGGAAGTTTGGTGGCCAGAAGAGGTATTTAAGCTCAGAAGAGTGTTCCTGAAGCCACTCTGCAGCAATTCTGTATGTGTGGGCTATCACAAGTCCTGCTGGTATTATCCAAGACTGTTGAAACGCACAGTGGACATGAATGAATGCATGTGATTAGAGAGGATGCATACTCACGTGTCACCTGTCAGACTTGTATCTAGATGTATCAGGAGTCCCATATCACATCAACTTCACCTTGCCCACACCACTTTAGAGCCTCCACCAGCTTGAACAAACCCCTGCTGACATGTACAGTCCATGCATTCATGATGTTAAAAGTGGGATTTGTTGGACTAGGCAACATTTTCCCACTAATCAACAGTCCACTGACTGTGTTGATAGTCCCAGGCAAAGGGTACAGCTTTGTGTCTTACAGTCAGCAAGAGTACATGAATGGGGTTTTAGAAAGTCCACGTTGATGATGTATCATTGAATGTATGATAATGGAGATATTTAGGTTATCCATCTATGCAACTGCTTCTATAATAGATTTTATTGTCAAATAAAATCTATTATAAAAGCAGTTGCATAGACAGATAACCTAAATATCTTCACTATCATATAATACAGCAACTATGGGAAAAAACTGGACAAAAAGGAACTAACAATGTTATCATTCAATGGTTTGCATGCTGACACATGTTTATGGTGCAGCATTGAAATCCATAGCAATTTGAGGAAGGGTTTCACTCTGTCATATTGAACAATCCTCTTCCGGTGTCCCTGGTTCCTGGCTGCAGTGATGCCAGAGATGTTTTACTGGAATCTGATATTCAAAGTGCACTCATGAAATGGTTGTATGGGAAAACCCCATAAATCACTTTAACTGCATCAGTTTAACAACATAGGGTTGAAGTGCCAGGCAGTATGGGTGGTTTTTAGGTGGATTTCTGCATTCCAATAGTTGAATACTGGACTGGTACTCCAGTTCTGTCTCAGTCACACGATTTGCAAACATTTTCACATACAATCTGGGTCCACTTATTTTCTGCAGAGTAATAATTAGGTGGCAGTAAGAACTGCATCCAGCCACACCCTAAATTACTAAATTAACCCCCCTTCCCCAGTCCCGTCCCCAAGGGCAGACCTTGCTGTGGAATTAAGTCACAAAAAGTGTGAATACACAAGCTATTTTTATTTAAATGTTTTTGAAACTGCCATATAAGTTGAGAAGCTAGATTGCCTTGTTACATCTTTGACTCTTGCAGGACATATTTGCCTTTAGTTGTACTGAGACAAGAACATTTTTAAAAAATTCTGGTGACTGTATGAATGTGAATGTGCATATATGTGTGTGTTCTTTTTCTGTTGAAGGCAGTGCCTAGAAGCTTTAGTTGTGTGATTGTGATTATCTTTTCTTTGTCTCAGTCTGCAGATCAGCAACAGTCCTCACAGCGAGTTGAAAACTTTTTTTTACATAATACTGTTAATATTTCAATCTGAGCATCCCATAATTTAATGGACGGACAATTAAGTTCCACACATTCTGGACAAAGTACAAAATCACTTAAGATGTAAGGGATTAGATTTCAGTTGGTATATGTACCATGCAGTTGATGTGAAAGTCATTTCTAGTACAAAACAAGGTGGTATCATCTAATGACGAATGATTTAATATCAGCAGCCACACATTAAAAGTAATTAATTATTTTCATCAAATTCACACACCTATTTCTTGAGTATCATCAGTTTCTCTTTGTAGGGAGTCCAAATTTACTTTCATACATAACTTACAATATAATTTTTCCTGTTTTTTAGTCCACGGTTCGAAACAGTAATTTTTTTTATTTTTTTGTCCTTTATGTAAGTGCAATCAAGTAAACAACAAGAACTCAATTGCCTTTCTCCTGAGTTTATTTTTCAAGTTTCTATTTTACGTACAAAGGAAGTGAATAAAATGGCAATCTTCAAAAGAGACAGAGTGGCAGATAGTGTCGCCAATAGTCACAGAATAGAAGGTGAAAATTAAGACGAAAAGTGCATCTACATATATTTTCATCTCTTTTTGTGTATCTATCGGCAGTACTGAGCTGATGTAACTACTGGTCAGCCACTATCTTTTTCAGTAACATGTTCGCATATCATTGGAGAATATCAGTCAGATTAATCATATAAGGTAATATCACATTGAGTACATATGCATAAACATACTCAGTTCTCTCATTTTGTCCTGCTGTACAGGTGTTAGTCTTGCCAAGTGCTCAGAACCACCATTCACAAGCCCTTTTTCTACATCTTCATTGGCCCTTGCTTCCATCAATAAGTCGTACTTTCTATTTCCTTTGTATCCTTCTGATACATCAGCTGGTACTGAAAACCTGGAAATAAAAATCTTTTCTCCTGAACAATGCTTAAAGATAAATCTGAAATTAATAATCAATACAAATCATAATGATTACAGTAGATAAATAAATGTGCTACCGGCATAAAGTGATGGTATCAACAATAGTCTACAACTGTCCATATTACACTGTTAAATATGCTGAGAATATGTTGTAATATACATTCCTTTAGGATGAGTTTCTATGTAAATTCTGTTCAAATAAGTATTAATTCACCTGTCATGTTCTTCTGTACTTTATAGAATTGTGAACATTACTTCTGAGAAGATGCTCTTGTTCCCTTACTGAAGAGACGAGTGACATTACATACATTGATTTCAGAAAATTCGTGGGAAGAGTGATATGCACAGATATAGATGGCAATCAGATCACTGAGTTCTACAGTATGTCTGCCTAAGTGTACTTGTGTCAGTGTAAATGTGTGGGTGTGTGTGCATTTGTTTACCCTCCATTTTTTCCCCCAAGGTAAGTCTTTCCTGTCCCGGGATTGGAATGGCTCCTTACCCCCTTCCTTAAAACCCTCATCATTTCCTTTTCCCTCTCCTTCCCTTCTGCCTGATGAAGCAGCCAGGCTGAGAAAGCTAGCGTTTGTGTGTGTGTGTGTGTGTGTGTGTGTGTGTGTGTGTGTGTGTTTATTTGTTGTTATCACTGCCTGTGCCCCTTCGCCTGGTAAGTGTATTTCATCTATTTTTTACGTATATTTTTCCTGTTAGGAATTTTTCCTCTATTATATATATATATATATATATATATATATATATATATATATATATATATATATATATATATATATATATATACTATTTTTATTTTTGTTTATCCCACCGGGAAAGTTTCCCTCTATAATTTTCGTTTCATATATATATACGTAAAAAATAGATGAAGTACACTTACCAGGCGGAGGGGCACAGGCAGTAATAGCAACAAATAAACACACAGACACACACACACACAAATGCTAGCTTTCGCAGCCTAGCTGCTTCATCAGGCAGAAGGGAAGGAGAGGGAAAAGGAAATTATGAGGGTTTTAAGAAAGGGGGTAAGGAGCCATACCAATCCCGGGACAGGAAAGACTTACCTTGGGGGAAAAATGGAGGGTAAATAAATGCACATACACCCACACATTTACACAGACACAAGTACACTTAGGCAGACATACTGTAGAACTGTAGAAAGCAAAGAAGTTAGAAGTAACTCCAGGCACTGGAACAGTTCCGTCCTCCATCACAGCGAGACCCACCCGCTCTCCCTCAAAATCACCCCCTTCAAACCTACCAGGAATTCCTTACTTCCAACCTTGCCTCTCAGTCCTTCCTGAAAAACCTTAATCCTACTCCCAACATTACCGCAGCTGAATCCCGAGCTATCCGTGATCTGAAGGCTGACCATTCCATCGTCATTCTCCCTGCCGACAAGGGATCCACGACCGTGGTACTTGATCGGCGGGAGTATGTGGCTGAGAGACTGCGCCAGCTTTCAGACAATACTACCTACAAAGTCTGTCAAGAAGACCCCATTCCTGATGTCCAGGCAGAGATTCAGGGTATTCTCAGATCCTTAGGCCCCCTACAAAACCTTTCACCCGAGTCCATCAAACTCATGACCCCACTGACACCCCGCACCCCTACCTTCTACCTACTTCCTAAGATTCACAAACCTAATCATCCAGGCCGGCCAATTGTGGCCGGTTACCAAGCCCCCACAGAACGAATCTCTGCCTACATAGACCAACACCTTCAACCCATCATGTGCAGTCTCCCATCCTTCATCAAAGACACCAACCACTTCCTTGATCGCCTGAAATCCTTACCCAGCCTGTTACCTCCTGAAACCATCCTTGTAACCATTGATGCCACCTCCTTATACACAAATATCCCACATGCCCAGGGCCTCGCTGCAATGGAGTATTTCCTTTCACGCCGACCACCCACTTCCCTACCTAAAACCTCTTTCCTTAATACCCTAGCCAGCTTCATCCTAACCCACAACTTCTTCACCTTTGAGGGCCGGACATACCAACAACTAAAGGGAACAGCCATGGGAACCAGGATGGCCCCCTCGTATGCAAACTTATTTATGGGACGCTTAGAGGAAGCCTTCCTGGAAACCCAAGCCTGTCAACCCAAAGTTTGGTACAGATTCATTGACGACATCTTCATGATCTGGACCAACAGTGAAGAAGAACTCCAGAATTTCCTCTCCAACCTCAACTCCTTTGGTCCCATCAAATTCACATGGTCCTACTCCAAATCCCATGCCACTTTCCTTGATGTCGACCTCCATCTGTCCAACGGCCAACTTCACACATCCGTCCACATCAAACCTACCAACAAACAACAGTACCTCCATTATGACAGCTGCCATCCATTCCATATCAAACGTTCCCTTCCCTACAGCTTAGGTCTTCGTGGCAAAAGAGTCTGCTCCAGTCCCGAATCCCTGAACCAGTACACCAATAACCTAATAACAGCTTTCACATCCCGCAGCTATCCTCCTGATCTGGTTCAGAAGCAAATTACCAGAGCCACCTCCTCATTCCTCCAAATCCAGAACCTTCCACCGAAGAATCCCAGAAGTGCCCCTTTTGTCACCGGATACTTTCCGGGACTGGAGCGGACTCTGAATGTGGCTCTCCAGCAGGGATACGACTTCCTTAAATCCTGCCCCGAAATGAGATCCATCCTTAATGACATCCTCCCCACTCCTCCGAGAGTGTCTTTCCGCCGCCCACCTAACCTTCGTAACATCCTAGTCCATCCCTATGAAATCCCCAAACCACCTTCCCTACCTTCTGGCTCCTACCCATGCAACCGCCCCCGTTGTAAAACCTGCCCTATGCACCCTTCCACCACCACTTACTCCAGTCCAGTAACCCAGAAGGTGTACACGATCAAGGGCAGAGCCACTTGCGATAGCACCCACGTGATTTACCAACTAACATGCCTGCACTGTGAAGCGTTCTATGTGGGAATGACCAGCAACAAACTGTCCATTCGCATGAACGGTCACAGGCAGACAGTGTTTGTTGGTAATGAGGATCACCCTGTGGCTTAACATGCCTTGGTGCACGGCCAGCACATCTTGGCGCAGTGTTACACCATCCGGGTTATCTGGATACTTCCCACCGACACCAACCTTTCAGAACTCCGGAGATGGGAACTTGCCCTTCAGCTTATTCTCTCCTCCCGTTGCCCACCTGGTCTCAATCTCCGCTAACTCAAATTCCCGCCCACTATCTTTAGCATCTTTGCCTTGGTTCTGTGGACAGAGCCTCTGCCTCAATTGGTATCTCTGTCCAACTTCTTTGCTTTTCACAAATGTCTGTCTAGGTGTGTGTGCGTTTCGATATGTCTGAGTGTGTGTGTATTTGTTTACCTTCCTTTTTTTCCCCTAAGGTAAGTCCTTCCACTCCTGGGATTGGAATGACTCCTTTTCCACTTCCTTAAAACCCATATCCTTCCCTTTTCCTCCCCTTTTTTCCTCTTTTTTCTGAAGAAGCTGCCAGTGGTGGCGAAAGCTTGTATGTGTGTTTGTGTGTGATTTTATTTGTTTCTCTCGACAAGCCAGTCCTTTTGGTAAGTCATCTCTTTTCTATTTTTATTTTTGTTTATCCCACCGGGAAAGTTTCCCTCTATAATTTTCGTTTCATATATATATACGTAAAAAATAGATGAAGTACACTTACCAGGCGAAGGGGCACAGGCAGTAATAGCAACAAATAAACACACAGACACAGACACACACACACACACACACACACACACACACACAAAAATGCTAGCTTTCGCAGCCTAGCTGCTTCATCAGGCAGAAGGGAGGAGAGGGAAAAGGAAATGATGAGGGTTTTAAGGAAGGGGGTAAGGAGCCATTCCAATCCCGGGACAGGAAAGACTTACCTTGGGGGAAAAAATGGAGGGTAAATAAATGCACACACACCCACACATTTACACAGACACAAGTACACTTAGGCAGACATACTGTAGAACTGTAGAAAGCAAAGAAGTTAGAAGTTAGACAGAGATGCCACATGAGGCAGAGACTCTGTCCAGAGAACCAAGGTAAAGATGTTAAGATGGTGGGTGGGAATTCGAATTTAGCGGAGGTTGAGACCAGGTGGGCAACGGGAAGAGAGAATATGCTGAAGGGCTAGTTCCCATCTCCGGAGTTCTGAAGGATTGGTGTCAGTGGGAAGTATCCAGATAACCCGGACGGTGTAGCACTGTGCCAAGATGTGCTGGCCATGCACCAAGGCATGTTTAGCCACAGGGTGATCCTCGTTACCAACAAACACTGTTTGCCTGTGTCCATTCATGCGAATGGACAGTTTGTTGCTGGTCATTCCCACATAGAACGCTTCACAGTGCAGGCATGTCAGTTGGTAGATCACGTGGGTACTATCGCAAGTGGCTCTGCCTTTGATCGTGTACACCTTCCGGGTTACGGGACTGGAGTAAGTGGTGGTGGAAGGGTGCATAGGGCAGGTTTTACAACGGGGGCGGTTACAAGGGTAGGAGCCAGAAGGTAGGGAAGGTGGTTTGGGGATTTCATAGGGGTGGACTAGGAGGTTACGGAGGTTAGGTGGGCGGCGGAAAGACACTCTCGGTGGAGTAGGAAGGATGTCATGAAGGATGGATCTCATTTCGGGGCAGGATTTTAGGAAGTCGTATCCTTGCTGGAGAGCCACATTCAGAGTCCGCTCCAGTCCCGGAAAGTATCCGGTGACAAGAGGGGCACTTCATTCGCATGAATGGACACAGGCAAACAGTGTTTGTTGGTAACGAGGATCACCCTGTGGCTAAACATGCCTTGGTGCATGGCCAGCACATCTTGGCACAGTGCTACACCGTCCGGGTTATCTGGATACTTCCCACTGACACCAATCCTTCAGAACTCCGGAGATGGGAACTAGCCCTTCAGCATATTCTCTCTTCCCGTTGCCCACCTGGTCTCAACCTCCGCTAAATTCGAATTCCCACCCACCATCTTAACATCTTTGCCTTGGTTCTCTGGACAGAGCCTCTGCCTCAAGTGGCATCTCTGTCTAACTTCTAACTTCTTTGCTTTCTACAGTTCTACAGTATGTCTGCCTAAGTGTACTTGTGTCTGTGTAAATGTGTGGGTGTGTGTGCATTTATTTACCCTCCATTTTTCCCCCAAGGTAAGTCTTTCCTGTCCCGGGATTGGAATGGCTCCTTATCCCCTTCCTTAAAACCCTCATCATTTCCTTTTCCCTCTCCTCCCTTCTGCCTGATGAAGCAGCTAGGCTGCGAAAGCTAGCATTTGTGTGTGTGTGTGTGTGTGTGTGTGTGTGTGTGTGTGTGTGTGTGTGTGTTTTTATTTGTTGCTATTACTGCCTGTGCCCCTTCGCCTGGTAAGTGTACTTCATCTATTTTTTACGTATATTTTTCCTGTTAGGAATTTTTCCTCTATAATATATAAATAGAAAACAGATGACTTACCAAAAGGACCGGCTCGTAGATAGAAACAAATAAAATAAATAAAATCACACACAAACACACATACAAGCTTTCGCAGCCTAGCTTCTTCGTCAGGCAGAAGGGAAGGAGAGGGAAAAGGAAATGATGAGGGTTTCAAGGGAGTGGATAAGGAGTCATTCCAATCCCGGGACAGGAAAGACTTACCTTGGGGGGAAAAAAGAGGGTAAACAAAAACACACACACACCCACACATTTACACAGACGCAAGTACACTTAGGCAGACACACTGTAGAACTGTCGTTGCTTAAGAGTCATTTAAAGCTTTGGAAGCCATTTCTGAAAATCTGAATTTCCTGTTGCATTTTTCCTTAAATCTCAGGATCCACATGAAGCATATTATTTAAATTTCCATGTAGTATCAACACACATACACTGTATACACTAAAAGAAAAAAAATACAAGTAAAGTTATGAAAGAAAAATTTAGCTGTATAATTAACAACTGTATTTCCAAAACCAGCTAAAATGCAATGATTTTAGTTCGATTACTGATGGAAATTCTCGACTGAGAGGATAAAATAGTCTTGAAAAATAGATATAATGGCTGGCCAATACTTAGTTCTGTACCACCGATAGTCACACAAAAACATAAATATGGAAACAAAAAATATGACAAGCTTTTGGAAATGTTTTTCTTCATCAGGTATGAGAGGAGGGAAGAGGAAGGGAACAGAAAGAAAATGTTATTCACGACTTAGGCCATGAGATGATGGGTGATTTGTGGAAGTCAGAGATACTATATGTCAAGTATTGAACCAAGAAAAGAAGTGAGAACAAAAGGGTGGTGGCGGTACCTATACTGAGAACAATGATTGGGTGAAGCTAGGGGGACATGCTTCTGTGCCCAAAACAAGGATTTCCCACATAAAATCCTGTATGAATATTGCTCTCTTTACGTGAAGCCACTAAATTGGTAGTCATATCAGGGTATTTACTTAGATATGACATATATATCCTCTTTCATTTGCTATTGTCTTGGTTCAGTACTTGACATACAGTATCTCTGACTTCCACAAATCACCCATCATAGACAGCGGTTGTCAGAGTTGGAGGGCATGAAAGGGATGCAGTGGCTGGGAAGGGAGTAAGACAGGGTTGTAGCCTTTCTCCAATGTTCTCAATTTGTGCAATGAGCAATCTATAAAGGAAAACAATGAGAAATTTATAGAAGGAATTAAAGTTCAGGGTGAAGAATTAAAAACGTTGTGTTTTGCCGATGACATAGTAATTCTGTCAGAGATGGCAAAGGACCTGGAAGAGCAGTTGAACAGAATGGACAGTGTGCTGAAAGGTGCAAATAAGATGAACATTAACAACAGCAAATCTAGGGTAACGGAGTGCAGTCTAATAAAATCAAGTGATAATGAAGGAATTAGATTAGGTAACGAAACAATAAAGGAGGTAGATGAGTTTTGTTACTTGGGCAGTAAAATAACATGTGATGGTCGCAGTACACAGAATATAAAATCAGAATGGAAATGGTAGAAAAGCGTTATTGAAAAAGAGAAATTTGTTTACATCGAATATTGATTTAAGCCTAAGGAAGTCCTTTCTGAAGGCATTTGTGTGGAGTGTTGCCTTGTATGGGAGTAAAACATGGACGATAAACAGTGTGTACAGGACGATGATAGAGGCTTTTGAAATGAATGCTGAAGATTAGGTGGGTGGATCATGTAATTAATGAGGAGGTACTGAACAGAATTGGGGAGAAAAGGGATTTCTGACATATCTTGACTAAAAGAAGGGATCGACTGGTAGGACACATTCTTAGACATCAAGGAATTGTGAATTTAGTGTTGGAGGGAAGTGTGTGGGGTAAGAACTGCAGAGGAAGACCAAGAGATGGATACAGTAAGCAGATTCAGACAGATGTAGGTTGCCGTTCTTATGTGGAGTTCAATTCAATTAAATAACATAGGTGACTTGTGAAAGTTACACTATATACAATACTATTACATACAGGCAATAAACTAACAAACACATGTGGTGCTACATCACAAGAAGGTATTTTAGAGGACCTACAATTAAAATGAACTGTTGTCATTCAAGAAAACTTCTACACTGTAGTAAGTTGAAGAGACTTGCTCAGAATAAGGTATTGTGGAGAGCTGCATCAAACCAGTCTCCGGAGTAAAGACCACAACAACAGCGTGTGAATGTCGGCAGTACACAACTAATATAAGTACTGACCAGCCAATCTATCTCTTATCAAGAATACTTTTTGTTCAGTAGACTAAAACATAGTACTTAAAGTTCCAACTGACCCAATGTAACATTCTCATGACAGGGCATTCCAACTCCCCTTAAAGTCTGTTTTAGCAGTCAGATTGAAGGAAAAAAGTACCATTAATACAGTTATCTCCTTTAATGCCTTTATTCATTATGACTGTGTAACAATGTGATTGTGAAAACAGAATTCATGTGACAAATTAAGTTTTCCAAAATTACCTTAACCAGTCACTTTTTGTTATCATTAAATTTTTAATTTTTATTTACCACAAGTGGTTTCAAATCACTTGTTGATTCATCATCAAATGGTAGATATTTAATGGATGTCTGGAGCATTTTGGGGTGTCATATAGCAGTTGAACAGCAAACAATAATAAAAATTAAAGATTCATAACAGTGAATGGTTTCCATTATTTGTGGAAACCTTATTCCCAGTAAAGTTATTCTTTTATTTATTTAATCCCCCCCCCCCCATACGCAAACATCCAGGTCAATGACTACTCAGTTACATGTTACAAAACTTGCGCAAAACTTGTGTCCTTTTCAGCTTTATTGATTTGAAGTGAATTTAAATTCTATAACCAATGTCTTTTGCAATATGGAAATCATAGCAGTCTGACCAATGGTCCAGCAGGAGGAAATCTAGTAGAATACAACACCATACAGTCAAGAATTCCCCCAAGCAAATTTAAATGTCCTGAAAATGAGTTAATGATTATCTGAAATTTCAGATTTTTAGTGTTCAATGTGTTACATATTATGTTCTTAGAAATAAACTTATTCTATTTTCAAATTTTAATCTATTGTTTGCAATAATCAAAGTACTTTACATGGGAATTGAAGTTTTTTCAAACCTTCTTTCATAGCTTACTTGACAATGGTCTCTGTTACCTAGATGTCATGAAGCAGAAGCAAGAGCAACAAATATTGAAAGCAGGTTTCATTTAAATGCTTGCTTAATATGTCACTTCACAAGCTCCCATTAGTGCCTCAAAACTTCATTGTTAGATGAAGGATTGCAGAGTCTGCAGTTTTATACTTTTTATCCCCAACTAACAATAACTAACATTTAAATAACAAGTTCATTTGAGTGGCTATCTTCCACAGCAAGCACTGAAATTCTTTGATTTGAAGGTGACAAAAATGCCTTGTGTTTGCTGCAATTGATATTATTTCTCCCAATACATCTCACATAAACATTGTACTTGTAGATCCCATTGAAGATGCCTTTAAAACAAAAGGTGAAATGCGTCTGCGAGAAATAAAATCAATTGCAGCAAACACAAGGCACTTTTTGACCTTCAGAAATGAAGAAATACATTTAACTAAATGGCATAAAAGCACAAGAAAATATGATTCCACAAATACAAGAAGAAAAGATTGTTCAAATAAGTGAAAAAAATATGAATTTGTTAAGTTAAAACAGTTGAGAGTATTACCTGTGAGTAATTGTCTTCGTTTCAGGCATTGTGGCATACAGATCCAGAAGGTAATAAACGGTTTTCCAACACTGAGGAGTGGCATTTATGCAGTCTTTACTCTTATCTGAAGCAATTGTGACATGTTCCAAGCCTGATCCAGATGGACTAACAGCAAACATAGGAGTTGTCACTCCTTCATTCAAGTTTATATACCCTAATAGAGGAGAAGAAGAAGAAGAAGCTTACATTGCCAAATTATGCAAATTTTCAAAGCACAAGCCTTAAATTATGTACAGAACAGTATTCTTTAGAGCATATTAGCAATAGTTCAGGTCAGCAATAGCCAAAGCAAACTTAACAACAGGATGACAGACATGTTCTCTCATCCTCTCAATTGACATGTGGCTACATTGTGGCAAATATTAGATTAAATGGCAGCTGGTTTTGTCTTACATTACATGCCTTTTATCACCTAAACACTTCTGTTCCAGACTGATGCTAGATATTAGTTTTATTCTCTTCTTCTGATGACAGAAGTATTTACAAAATACATAAGTTCTTGCTAAGTTTACTTAAAACTGAGTTGTAGACCAGTATTTTTCTTCAGAAAGCAAGATTCCAGGATTGGTGACAGATACGCTGAAGTACATAAATGAAACATTCTTAGATTTTGAAACTACTAGTTCAGTTCCCAGTGCAGAAAGAGGAACAGGTTGGGAAGGGTTAAAATGAGAGAGGTATTCTATTTTGATACCCACATTGATAAGAACCAACCCATTGATAAAATTAGATGAAAGTGTGCTCTTATAACAGTATCAGCAGTACTGAAATCATGCTTTGCTGAATGTAAGTAATGGCTAGCAATTCTGCCTCTGCAATTTTACAACTTTTCCCCCTTTGGTGAATTATTCTTTTGATAAAATGAGCTTAAAATTAAATTATTCTATGTAAGCTTTCACGGCCGGCGTCGACTTCATTTAAAACTTCCGGGCTCATAAGCCGTGGTCGATTTATAAAACTTTCCCCTAACGTTTCATCTTCGGCTGCGGAAGATGAAACGTTAGGGGAAAGTTTTATAAATCGACCACGGCTTATGAGCCCGGAAGTTTTAAATGAAGTTAAATTATTCTGTTGATAAATGTGCTTCAAATTGAATTAATGTGTCTTTTTTATTATATTTCACATTTAAAACATAAAAAATTTTAATACTGTATTAATGGCTCTTGGAACAACTGTCTGCAACAATTAAACACATTTTGTATACTGATTTGTACCTTTAACACTCTTACTGGTGGAGCGTAGTTTCTGGGCAAAGCTCTGAGGTCTGGATCGTAGAGATGCTGAAGGGGAGATTGTCTTGTGCTGGCTCAATGAATGTGGAAATTCAGGAGGGATCATTGCCTGAGGTATCTTTATTTTTTCATCAATTAAAGCTGCAGGTTCGTGGAGATCAGATGCTGTAAATAAAGAGTACGTGAAGCTACTAAAATATGAAACCCACTGAGAAACATTAATAAGTATTAACTTATGACAATGCTGGAAGAGAAATGAGATTACTCAAAAAACTTCAGTGATAGAGAAAGGGAAAAATTGGCATCTAAGTTTGAGAATAGCTGAAAAGTACACAGGAAGGTCAAGTAAGGAATGTTAATAATAATATGTAGACAGGGAACACAGTCTGTGTTGGATGGCCAGAGATGGATGACGTGTGTGGATGAGTGTGCTCTTTCTGAGTAAGGCAGTGGCCAAAAATTTAGAACTGTGTGTGTTTGTGTGTCGTTTACTTGAATTTCTCAGCAGCTCAACGTTCATCTTTACGGTGAGTTGTTCCCCATCTACAAATTATTATTGACATATATAAAAAATAGATGAAGTTTACTTACCAGGCGAAAGAGCACCGGTAGTGACAGCAAACATAAATAAAGCAAACACCAATACACACCAAAGCAAGCTTTCACAACCTAGTTGCTTCTTCCGGCAGAGTAGGGAAGGAGAGGGAAAAGGAAAGGATGGGGGTTTTAAAGGAGTGGGTAAGGACTCATTCCAATCCCGGGAGAGGAAAGACTTACCCTGGGGGAAAAAAAAGGAAGGTAAACAAACACACACCCACCCACACATATACACACACGCAATCACACCTAGGCAGACATACACAGGTATTATTTAAAATATCTGTTGGAAAATAGCTATGAAAGATGCTCAAAATATGTTTCGGAGCAAATTAAATATTAACATCATTATTACAAAACATTTTTCAGCCAAGTGTCTTACTTGCAGACCAAGCAGTACTAACACTGCATACTTTCAAATATTTTCTTAACCCAATAAGACCAAACATTAAAATATGAAAAAAAAATTGAAAATAATGTTTATCTGATGTAATTGTACACTAATATAGAAATAAATATACAAAAAAGAAATATAAAAGTCGTAATTAAAGTACAGCAAAATGTTGCATTTACGCAACTTTGGGACAATAAGGAATCTTATTTCGCACTCTTATGAAATGTTTGAAAACAGTTTTAATGGAGATGCACAATACACTTTTTGCATTTTTAAATTGTTGTACTTTAACATAACCAACATATTCTTGCTTTGTTTCCCTTCTCTATTATTATGTGGCCTACATCATCATAGCATATTTCTTTCGGAAGGGAGCATTTGGAGGGGCCTATGTAAGTGAATTTTCCTGTGTCCTGAGGGGTTGCAGATTCTCTGTTTCCTTCATTCTTGGCTGCAGTATCTTCTGATATCATTAGGGTCATGCATAAGTGTGATCGAAATTCAAGCTGACATATTTTTTTCGGTTGCAAGATTGTAAATTTTCCATGAATTCACAATAACACTGTCAATCAAGTTGGTGAAGAGAGGCCACCACCATTTCTTGCCTCTTATTCGAATTCTGTAATGATGATATCATTATCGTGTAAATCAACACCACCCTTATGTTGATTGTACCTAGCTATTACCCTGTGGTGAGGAAGAGGAATACATTTCTTTTCTTTCCGACTGTATCTTTTTAAATTTGCTAATGGCTGGATGGTGCCATTGTTGGTAATTACTGTCACAGTGGAATTGTCATTCCACTTTACCATCAGGACTTCAGATTTATCATCAAAGAGAAAGTCAAGCACACCCTTGCTTTTTTCTTTATGCATGAGGTGGATTCCAAAGGGCACTTTGAAGTGTGGTTCTCCCAAATAGTGCCAGTAGCAAAAAATCCCTTTTGTTTAAAATACAAAATAAAGAATAAGAGGAAAAGAAATTATCAAAATATATACAATAACGAGATGGATCTTCAATGACAGAAACCAAATTCATAGCAACTTGTTCACCCAAAGAAAATTCAGATGTTTCACAGTCTGTCATCTTTCCACCATAAGGAATGAATTTGTACAAGTAGCCATTTGAACTGCATAAATACCACAATTTGAAGCTAAGTCTAACAGGTTTTCCTTTGATGAACATCTTGTAGGAATGTCTCCCGAAAAAAGGGATCACTTCCTCGTCAATAGACAAATTATGAGGAAATACTCTAAACTGCCACCCCATGAACCACAGATATTGCTGAGGTGGGGTGGCTTGCTTGCCTCAATCATGCAGATAGCCATACCACAGGAGCAACCACAGCGGTCTGGTATCTGTGGAGAGGCCAGACAAACGTGTGGTTCCTTAAGAGGGGCAGGAGCCTTTTCAGTAGTTACAGGGGCAACAGTCTAGATGATTGACTGAACTGGCCTCGTAACATCAACTAACATGACTTTGCCATGCAGTTACTGCGAACGGCTGAAAGCAAGGGGAAACTTCAGTCGTTACTTTTCCCGAGGACATGCAGCTCTACTGTATGAACATATGATGGTGGCATCTTCTTGGGTGAAATATTCCAGAGGTAAAATAGCCCCCCATTCGGATCTCCGGGCAGTGTCTACTCAGGAGGATGTCGTCATCAAGTAAAACAAAACAGGCATTCTACGGGTTGGAGCATGGAATGTTCTAACACTTAATCGTGTACGTAACTTAGAAAATCTGAAAAGAGAAATGGATAGGTTAAAGTTAGATATCATAGGGATTAGTGAAGTTTGGTGGCAGGATGAACAGGATTTCTGGTCAGGTGAGTACAGGGTTATAAATACAAAATCAGTTGGTGGTAATGAAGGACTAGGTCTGATAATGTATAAGAAAATAGGAATGTGGGTAAGTTACAATGAACAGCATAGTGAACACATTATCGAAGCAAAGATAGATACAAAACCAACACCGACCGCAATAGTGCAAGTTTATATGCTAACCAGCTCGGCCAATGATGAGGACATCGAAGAAACATATGAGGAGTAAAAGAAATCATTCAGAAAATTAAGGGAGACAAAAACTTGATTCTGATGGGGGACTGGAACTCGGTAGTAGGAAAGGGATGATAAGGAAATGTAGTAGGTGAATGTGGACTGGGAAAAGGAATGAAAGAGAAGATTGCTTAGTAGAATTTTGTGCAGAGCATAATTTAGTGATCACCAACACTTGGTTTAAACATCATGAAAGAAGGCTGTATACATGGAAGAGACCAGGAGATACTGGAAGATAACAGATTGACTTTATAATGGTAAGGAATAGTTTTAGAAACCAGGTTTTAAACTGTAAGACATATCCAGGGGCAGATATAAACTCTGACCATAACTTATTGGTTATGAACTGCAGATTAAAACTTAAGAGACTGCAGAGAGGTAGGAAAGTTAGGAGATGGAACCTGGTCAAACGGAAGGAACCAGAGGTGGTTGAGAGTCTCAGAGGGAGTATTAGGCAAGGATTGGCTGAAACGGAGGACAGTAATACAGTAGAAGAAGACTGGGTAGCTCTGAGAGATACGGTAGTGAAGGCAGCAGAGGATCATACAGGCAGAAGAACAAGACCTAATAGTAATTCCTGGATAACATAGGATATACCGAATTTAATGGATGAGAGGAGAAAATATAAAAATTCAGCAAGTGAAGCAGGAAAAAAGGGAGTACAAACGCCTGAAAAATGTGATTGACAGGTACTGCAGACTGGCTAAGCAGGAGTGGCTAGAGGACAAATGCAGAAGAACTGTAAAAGAATGTACAACTAGGGAAAAAATAGATACCGCCTACAGGAAAATAAAAAAGATATATGGAGAGAAGAAGAGCTTCTGTATGAATATCAAGAACTCAGATGGAAAATCAGTACTAAGCAAAAAGGAGAAAGCTGAACTGTGGAAAGAATATATAGAGGGCCTATACAAAGGAAAAACTTGAAGGCAGTATTCTAGAAATGGAAGACGAAGTGGAGGAAGATGAGATAGGAGAGACAATACTGCAAGAGGAATTTGAATCGAAACAAGGCACCCTGGAGTAGATGACATTCCGTCTGAACTGCTGATATCGTTAGGAGAGCCAGTCATGAACAAATTGTTCCACCTCGTATGCAAGATGTATGGGACAGAGAAAATACCCTCCGACTTCAAGAAGAATATTGTAATTCCAATTCCAAAGAAAGCAAGTGCAGACAAATGTGAAAATTACAGAACTATCAATTTAATTATCTGAATTATTTACAGACGAATAGATAAACTTCCGATCTCAGGGGAAGATCAGTTTGGATTTAGGAGAAATGTAGGAACACGGGAGGCAATACTCACATTATGACTTATCTTGGAAGATAGGGTAAGGAAAGACAAACCAACATTTTTAGCATTTGTAGATTTGGAGTAAGCTTTCGACAATGTCGACTGGAATACACTCTTCCAGATTCTGAAGGTATCAGGGGTAAAATATAGGGAGCGAAGAGTTATCTTCAACCTGTACAATAACCAAACAGTGGTTATTAGAGTCGAAGGACAAGAAAGAGGAGCAGAGGTTGGGAAGGGAGTAAGACAGGGTTGTAGCCTTTCCACAATGTTGTTCAATCTGTATATTGAGCAAGCAATGAAGGAATGCAAGAAGAAATTTGGAGAGGGAATTAAAGTTCAGTGAGAAGAAATTAAAACTTTGCGGTTCGCCAATGACATAGTAATTTTGTCGGAGCCTGCAAATGATCCGGAAGAGCAATTTAATGGAATGGACAGTGACTTGAAAGAAAGATATTTGATGAACATTAACAAGAGTAAAAGGAGGGTAATGGAATGTAATGTCAGAAAATCGGGCAATGCTGAAGGAATTAGATCAGGTAATGAGACAATAAAAGTAGTAGATGAGTTTTGTTATTTGGATAGCAAAATAATTTCTGATGGCCGACGTACAGAAGATACAAAATGCAGAATGGCTATGAGAAGAAAAGCATTTCTAAAGAAGCGAAATTTGTTAACATCCAATATTAATTCAAATATCAGGAAGTCCTTTCTGAAAGCATTTGTCTAGAGAGTATGAGATTGGACGATAAGGAGTTCAGATAAAAAGATGATAGAAGCTCTTGAAATGTGGTCCTACAGAAGAATGATGAAGATCAGATGAGTACATCATGTAAATAATGAAGAGGTGCTTAACCGGATTGGGGAGAAAAGGGGGGGGGGGGGTAAAAATCATAGAGGGAGACTGAAGGATGAATACAGTGAGCAGATTCAAAAGGATGTAGGTTGCCGAACGCATTCTCAGATGAAGAGACTTGCACAGGACAGGGTAGCATGGAGAGCTGCATCAAACCAGTCTGTGGACTGAAGACCACCACAACAACAACTCCAAACTGAAGATATTTTTCATTGATTATATCAAAGATTGGTTTCACTTTAGAAAACTTATCATTTTCATCCAGTTAGCCATTATCTGACAAATGGATGTTTTGTTTGATTCACAATAATTTATTATGACTCATATACTTTCTTACAATTGGTAATCCTTTGTCTTCATTTTTCGACCAGTACAGTTTTGTTGCAGGTAATGTTTGATATCTTGAAAGGATCATTATCTGTATAAATTGCTTCAGCAGTGGAACAGTTATTTGAAATGTAAGGCCATTATTATCTTGTGCATATTTATTTGTGTATTCAGTAATTTTTGAAAAAACTTCTGAGTCAAAGTAAAGTGAAAAAGTTTCGTAAGACGATCGACTGACTAATCTATTCTTTATGTCCTCTATCTCAATTATCTCCTCTGTTATTGCTGAAGAAGTATACATTGGCTATACTTTCTTCCAGTACAGACCATCTTCATTTCTTTTCGTTACATTCACACCAATTTGTTTCCTTTTCTTAGCAGGTTCACTGGTTTTTTGTCCCTACAGTTGTATTCACTTCATCTCACTCACATTGCACACATGTTTCAAATGTCCCAGTGATATCAATTGCTTCTGCTTCTTCAACAAGCAGATCTTCATCAATGTCTTCTTCACCTGTGGTCTCATCAACGTCTGGTAGAATATATGTGCAATTGATGCTGTCTGCAAACTCAAGCTCTTCATCTTCATTCAATAGGGCCATAAGTTCTGCAGTAGATAGGGGTTTCGTATAATAATCAGACATTCCTAAACAAGCAGAAATCCCTGTATGCACTGTCTGCATTCATTTACAGTTGAGCTGTGGTAAAGTATGATTCAATTCGTAATACACAAAAGTAAATAAAATGCAAAACTTGATTAAAACTGAATTACCGGTAGCGAATATATGACCACACACTGAAAATGCAACCAAATTGAATGTATATCTACCAAACAAAGGCTAACAGTAAAATTGTTTGGTCAACAATGGAATATCAATATATTATTGTGGTAGAATGAAGCACCCATGTTTCACAAAATATATTTTCGGCAGTCCCAAAGTTGCATAAACACGACATTATTGTAAATAGCAAAAAAATAGAATGAAACTTTCACTCAGCAGCGGAGTGTGCGCTGATATGAAACTTCCTGGCATATTAAAATTGTGTGGCAGAACATCCGGTAGAGAGCTTGCCCGTGAAGGGCAAATGTCCCAGGTTCGAGCCTGGTTCCGGCACACAATTTTAATCTGCCAGGAAGTTTCAGCCAAAAAATAGTTCGAATTCAATCTGAGGTTCTATACAGTAATGTAGTATGCTAACAGAAGTTTGAAAGAAGTTCAATACAATAAAATTCATTTAAATATCATCACATGCTAATTAGGAAGGAAAATGAAAACTTTCACAATGAAACACACATTTTGATCTGGAAGTTTGAAAATTCAAGGTGGCTGACATTATGGTCAGTGGTGTAATTAAAATGCCTGAACTATTTTTTTCAGATGTTCTCTTAATGTTGTGACAAAGAAATTCGAAACTTGTGCAACTCATTTATATATATGAATGAAATGTTACGGTAACACAACTTTGGGCCTTAATGGGTTAATGTGAAATGTACAAATATTATGTCCAACTTACTTGATGATGATCCATTATTTTTGTGAGTCATATTGACTGAAGGCTCATGTTTTAAATCAACAGGCTGCTGTTCCTCTTTTAGTTCCATTTGTGTTTCTTTCACATTCTGGTACATATTACTGATTTGATGCAGGAGTCTTAGGAGAGGCATGTTTACCTGTGGATAAAGACAGTGTAGTAGCCATAAGTTTTGTACTCGGGTTACAAACATATTTGCTGCCCACAAAATTATAGAAATATTGCAACATGATGTATACAACAAGCAGCAACAAAGACAATTACATAATGTACAAACACCAAAAGCTAGGTCGTATTATTAAAGACTAATAAATTGATACCACCTGCAAACAGTGGGGGCGAAATGACTACAGTATCCTTCCTGATATCACTATTATCTCATTCTGATTATGTGTACATGAAGTTTGAGGGTTATACCAAAGGTTTATAGCAGAATTTACGAAAAAAGTTTCTATTTACAGTATAAATTAAACAACATTTAAAAATATTCTCCACAAGCACTTAAATATTTTTCCATCTTCTGAAACCACTTAAGAAGTGTCTCAGACCTAGCTTCTTTAGGGAGGTCACTTAGGGGACTACTGTATCCTGTAATAGCCTCTTCATCAGATAAAAACAACTGCCCACAATTTTTTTCATTCATCTTTGGGACAAGAAATACATGTGGTTTTCCACAACATTACAGCAAAAAAGCCATTTTGCACCATTATGCTCTTTCATGAATGGAGGATATGCATGTCCATCAGAGGTGTGTAGTACGTACAAGACTATCTAAGAGGAAGGAACAGATTTTAAACACTTATTACTTCAAAACTCCAAAAGAAACAAACTCAATTCCAACATTCTTGGAAAGACTAAAGGTCAAATTTCTATGCATTCAACATGACCTCCATGTGTTACATGACACATTATGAAACAGTGCCTCTTTCCTTGCCACACATGAACCAGCTAATATTTTGTTATTGAACTCATAGCTTCAATAATTTGATGTCACTTACTTTCCAGAGTGTCAGGCATTCTGCCTTCATATTTGCTTTTGGCACACTGAAGATTCATCAAAAACATGTCATATTTGCTAAAATATCTTGTAACTATAAATTAAAGATGCATCAACTGTAAAAGCCTGTAAGATCCAACCATGAATAATAATGAAGTCACTACTCAACACCTAGCAAGAATAGCCATGTGGTTAGCAGTATCGCGCTGCGCTGTCGAAAGTAGTAGGTTAGAAACTGACTGCAAGCAATTTTTTACACCCTAATCTTCTTTTTAACAGATATGGAAACAACACTGAATTATGTATTGTTACCTGCCACATATTTTTGGACATTTTAGCAAATGTGTAGTGATTTTGAGGGTAAATGACATTTATACTCCTTGTTGCAACAAATATTTAACTGTTTGAAAAGATATGGAGAAGAGCAGCCTTTGCGCATGTGTACGGTTAGGAGGAGGTGCTACTTACAGTATCACACAACCCAAAGGTAGCTTGTCTCTTCATCGTAACAGATTCGTTAGTTACCTACTGTGTTTTAGTATTCATGTGCATACTCATATGTATTTGGTGTGTATTTACCAAAGAAAAATGACCACATTCAATATCTTTTAGAAACAAATTACTCAGCTTGGAATAAAAGTGTGAAATAAACAAGCTTGGTAGACCGATGTCTTAGCTCAAGTTGAAGCAAGCGCAAATAAGCCGAGGTAACATATTCTGTAGCTCTTTGAAAGAAAAGATATTTAAAGGGTGAAGGTGGGGGAACCGGGACACTTTCCTACATTATCCTGCTGAGTGGGAGGGCGCCACTATCAAGTTGTTGTGGCACTCAACACTCAAAGAAGTGAACCTCCAATCATCTGAACTACCAGCTGCAATTGATGGTATGTTGGGACACGTTGTTCATAGGAAACCAACTCACAAAGATTCGGATCTGCAGGCTGATAGTTGTCACCATCCATCTCAGCATGAAGGGATTCTACATACCTCAATGCATATGGCACACATCATCTGAGACCTGGAAAGTTTGTCTACCAAGTTGCCCCATATCAAGGTTACTTTTAGCCAGAATGGTTATAGTTGGGTACATCTGCCCATCTCTATGCGCCTACTTCTTCTACCAGTATCTGAATTCTCCTTCTTACACTAGCAGAATGAGGAAGAGGAGAAAGAGAGGCAGGGAGAAGGGTGGAAACAGATTGGGGAGGAAGAGGAAGAAGTAAAGTGGGGCAGAGAGAGAGAGAGAGAGAGAGAGAGAGTGAGAGTGAGAGAGAGAGAGAGAGAGAGAGAGAGACCGACCACTGAACACTAGGCTTTTTTATTCCTCCAACACGAGAGTCGATGCACACAACCACTGCTGTAACCTTTTTCAACACATATATTACTGCTGGTAGAGATGAATGTCAAATTGATTTTAAAATAAAACTACCTTGCATCATCTGTGGATTGGATTCATCAGTGCTCTACCTTTCACTTCTACTGAAATTGTATTCTCTACTCATGCCACAAAATGACACATAAGAAATGATTTATAATATGAAGAATAATGAGATCAGAATAATAATAGTGCTCTGTCCATGGATGATGGATGACTCGACAGCAAATATGGGGAGATTTTTTTTTCCATACATACCTGCTGTGATATGTAGCGTATATTTAGGCTGATATTCAGGATATTACTGGTGTGTTTTTTGAGTTGGCCTCTGGAGATGTACAAAACATTTTGCTTCTGAATCATATCATCAACTGTCATATCAGCCATTTTTTTCAAGTCAAGTTCAACCCCAATCTTTTCACAAAGGAATGCTGGTGTCTCGGGTGGCAAGTCGAGACAAAACTTTGAATGAATCTGACTTTTTCCTTGTTTTGTTCCTTGCCCAGCAGTTTTTCCCTTCTTCTTATCAGCAAATTTACCATATTCACTCACAACAATATCAATTCTCATTGTTTCAACATTCCCAACCAATGATAAATTGGAGCCAAGTGTGTCAAAAGAAGAGCTGCCATTAGTTCCAGTCCCTGAAGTAACACAATTGCATGAATAAACAATAAACTGATAACAAAGCAAGCAAATAATAATAATAATAATAAAAATAATACCACCACCACAAAGTGCAGGTTGGAATTCAATTATATAATGACAGCAGCTTGTAACTTACCACAAAGAAGATTGTTGAAGCCGCTGACAGGCTTGTGAAAAAGATAATCACATGCACACAACTTAGTTTTCAGCCACAGCTTTCATCAGCAAAGAACACACAATCATACAGCCATAACTCACTGACGAACAACTGTCTTGGCTATGTGATTGTATGAATGAGGGTGTGTGTTCTGTACTGACGAAGGATGTGGCCAAAAGCTAAATTGTGCAAGTGTGACTGTCTGTTTTTACATGCCTGTCTGCAGCTCCTTAAACATCTTTTTGATGAGTTGCAAGCTATCCTCATTACATTGTTCTTATTTTAATAATAATAATAACAGTGAGAGCATAAATGATGGCAAGGTACATGCATATATAAGGTAAATTGCACTATCAGAAATCAGATAATTATGAAAGTTTATAAATATTTAAAATCTTACTTAAATAATAAAAATATTGGATGATGATTTTGATGCTAATATATAATCACTTTAATGTCACCTAAGGCATGTTATAGTCTTCCAACATTAAAAGGTACTTCAATAATATTATGAAACCAATGAAAGTCTTACAGAATATCATAATATTTATTATTATACGTAAAAAATAGATGAAGAACACTTACCAGGCGAAGGGGCACAGGCAGTAATAGCAACAAATAAACACACAGACACACACACACACTCAAAAATGCTAGCTTTCGCAGCCTAGCTGCTTCATCAGGCAGAAGGGAAGGAGAGGGAAAAGGAAATGATGAGGGATTTAAGGAAGGGGGTAAGGAGCCATTCCAATCCCGGGACAGGAAAGACTTACCTTGGGGGAAAAAATGGAAGGTAAATAAATGCACATACACCCACACATTTACACAGACACAAGTACACTTAGGCAGACACACTGTAGAACTGTAGAAAGCAAAGAAGTTAGAAGTTAGACAGAGATGCCACTTGAGGCAGAGGCTCTGTCCAGAGAACCAAGGCAAAGATGTTAAGATGGTGGGTGGGAATTCGAATTTAGCGGAGGTTGAGACCAGGTGGGCAACGGGAAGAGAGAATATGCTGAAGGGCTAGTTCCCATCTCCGGAGTTCTGAAGGATTGGTGTCAGTGGGAAGTATCCAGATAACCCGGACGGTGTAGCACTGTGCCAAGATGTGCTGGCCATGCACCAAGGCATGTTTAGCCACAGGGTGATCCTCGTTACCAACAAACACTGTCTGCCTGTGTCCATTCATGCGAATGGACAGTTTGTTGCTGGTCATTCCCACATAGAACGCTTCACAGTGCAGGCATGTCAGTTGGTAGATCACGTGGGTACTATCGCAAGTGGCTCTGCCTTTGATCGTGTACACCTTCCGGGTTACGGGACTGGAGTAAGTGGTGGTGGAAGGGTGCATAGGGCAGGTTTTACAACGGAGGCGGTTACAAGGGTAGGAGCCAGAAGGTAGGGAAGGTGGTTTGGGGATTTCATAGGGGTGGACTAGGAGGTTACGGAGGTTAGGTGGGCGGCGGAAAGACACTCTCGGTGGAGTAGGAAGGATGTCATGAAGGATGGATCTCATTTCGGGGCAGGATTTTAGGAAGTCGTATCCTTGCTGGAGAGCCACATTCAGAGTCCGCTCCAGTCCCGGAAAGTATCCGAAAACCCCAGAAGTGCCCCTCTTGTCACCGGATACTTTCCGGGACTGGAGCGGACTCTGAATGTGGCTCTCCAGCAAGGATACGACTTCCTAAAATCCTGCCCCGAAATGAGATCCATCCTTCATGACATCCTTCCTACTCCACCGAGAGTGTCTTTCCGCCGCCCACCTAACCTCCGTAACCTCCTAGTCCACCCCTATGAAATCCCCAAACCACCTTCCCTACCTTCTGGCTCCTACCCTTGTAACCGCCCCCGTTGTAAAACCTGCCCTATGCACCCTTCCACCACCACTTACTCCAGTCCCGTAACCCGGAAGGTGTACACGATCAAAGGCAGAGCCACTTGCGATAGTACCCACGTGATCTACCAACTGACATGCCTGCACTGTGAAGCGTTCTATGTGGGAATGACCAGCAACAAACTGTCCATTCGCATGAATGGACACAGGCAAACAGTGTTTGTTGGTAACGAGGATCACCCTGTGGCTAAACATGCCTTGGTGCATGGCCAGCACATCTTGGCACAGTGCTACACCGTCCGGGTTATCTGGATACTTCCCACTGACACCAATCCTTCAGAACTCCGGAGATGGGAACTAGCCCTTCAGCATATTCTCTCTTCCCGTTGCCCACCTGGTCTCAACCTCCGCTAAATTCGAATTCCCACCCACCATCTTAACATCTTTGCCTTGGTTCTCTGGACAGAGCCTCTGCCTCAAGTGGCATCTCTGTCTAACTTCTTTGCTTTCTACAGTTCTACAGTATGTCTGCCTAAGTGTACTTGTGTCTGTGTAAATGTGTGGGTGTATGTGCATTTATTTACCTTCCATTTTTTCCCCCAAGGTAAGTCTTTCCTGTCCCGGGATTGGAATGGCTCCTTACCCCCTTCCTTAAATCCCTCATCATTTCCTTTTCCCTCTCCTTCCCTTCTGCCTGATGAAACAGCTAGGCTGCGAAAGCTAGCATTTTTGAGTGTGTGTGTGTCTGTGTGTTTATTTGTTGCTATTACTGCCTGTGCCCCTTCGCCTGGTAAGTGTTCTTCATCTATTTTTTACGTATATTTTTTTCCTGTTAGGAATTTTTCCTCTATAATATTTATTATTATATAGATGTATTTATTATATTATAAAATACTGAATATTATGAAAACAATTTTTCCTGAGTGAATATGGGATCAAGAAACGAGAAAAACCCTGTATTTTTCCTAGTTAAAAATATCCTTTTCTTGAATCAAAATAAATTTTACGGGATGAAAACACTCCTTTTACCAATTACAATACACCTTTTAATGGGTGAAAACAGTATCCCTGTAAAACTTATCAATTCTTTGAAAACTAAATGTTTAATAGACCGAAGTAGACCTTCTCAGGATTAACACGTTGACTGCCACGGCCAAAATGAGTAAACTGCTCCCAGAAGCCATCTTAAGCACTTCATACAGTTTGATTCGTCATCTCATTTGAAGTCCATCTGTATCATCGAAACTTTAAAATTAACATTTTTGGTGGGAAAATGGGGCGTTCGAATTATCTCGTAGTTGGCGTATGGGGTAGAAAGTTCAGATCAGGTGCCAGCTACGAGATAACTCGTTGTCAACAATCAGAGACGAGCTTGAGTATTTCGAAGTACATTTGACAATACGAAATGTCATTGTTGTAACCGCGTCAGTATTTATTCAGTCTTCATTGTAAATACTTCACTGCTTGCTCTACACACAATAGAAATTTATCTTCAGAATGCTCATCGTTTCTATAATCAGACAGCAGGAACGAGTATCAAGTCTCTAGCTTTTAGAGAAAAATTTATTCCGGCATTGATTTGGGATAGGACGCCAGACACCCATAAGAAAAGCAAGAGAGAGGTCAGCTTTCATTATTTAGAGGCAATACCACCCACAGAGAAAAAACTGCAGCCAACAAAGCCGTGCAGAGTGTGCACACAACAAAAGAAACGCCGTGAATCGCGATACTTTTGTCCCGTTTGTGAAGAAAAACCTGCTCTTTGCGTAGAAGAGTGCTTAAAGACATATCATAAATAAAGAAAAAACTTTGTTTTCATTGCCATTAGCAAGACAATATATACATTTTACGTTTAAAGCTAAAATATTTGTATGATCATTTGTAGGAACTTTTCTGTTACTTTATTCAAACTGTGAAATTAAAAATCCTGTTCCACCACGCCTAGATGATTTACTTCACCTGTCCCCGACGCCCAAGACCTGTAAATCGCACGTATTTGCTACGAATGTTCTCGTATCTGACTTTATGTAGAAACTCGTTTCCTATGAGTTAACTCGTATTGGGCGCCTGTGGCCAGTTCGGCACATACGAGATAACTCGTAGTTGGCAGTCAACGTGTTAAAATGCACTGATAGTGACAGAAATGTTTTGTTACATTTCATTGAAGTGCCATAACTGATGCGAAGTAAGAATAGTCAATCATGAGTTAGGTGCACACAGTCAATGTGAATGTTGATTTTGGTTCCTTGTGTTTCATAAATGAAGTCCACCTATATTTCAGTTTCATCTTTATGACACAGATGTTAAAATTTATTAGAATATTATCACTTATTTTGTTTTGTAAAATAATTTGCAGCTTTGTATGAATATGTTGTGATTCTTGGGTATTTTTTTAGACAGTAACTTAACTAGTGTACTTTCTTGTTTTTCAATAATATCTGCTACTGCCCAAGACTATGTAAATTTTTTTGAAGAGTGTGGTTTACCATGAACCTAAGAGCACAATTTTAAAACAAGCAGCAAACACATTTACATTCTTGCATGTCAAAATATTTTGCTTTTTTTTTTTTCTACGTATAAGCCATCATTTTCAAGTATGTGCGTAGGTAGGAAAGTTCAAACAAGGTCTGTAGCCAACCACAATGCAGAATGATTCACAAAGCCATTTTTAAGGGTGATATACTTTTTTCCATCTTTTTTGCATGATTTATATTCCATGAAATATCATAAACTAACCTTGAAACTTCAACTCTTTCAGCAAGTAATTTCAGAATATCCATGTTGGATATTTTTAGCATGTGCTACACTTAAAAGTATATCGGGTAGAAAGTGCTAGTAGATTTTTGTAATAGTATTAATGGCTGATCTTCTGGGTCTGAAATTGTTCTAAGTGGCTTTAATAAATTCAATGTTCATTCTCATTCAGTCTTAACATAATTCACCTGGTGTAAAAGGAAATTTACTTCAAAAGTAACATCTGTCAAACAAATATTCACAAAGTTTCTTGTTAGCTGTTAGAAATGTAAATGGTTGTGACATTGTGCTCCTTGTTATGCTTCTCGAAAGCAACTGGTTGTTAAGCAGCCTCTAGACTTTAAATAATATTGTACAATATTACTGAACATATGTAGGTAAGACTGAAAACCTGCAATATACTGACGAATATACTGGAATTAGGTTATATTGAGGAAACTGTGTGGATTGCATACATCTTCACCCTTTAAGTGGGTATAACAGATATATCCGTCCACAATCTGCTAATTCATAGTAGGTTGCATGGATATATCCATCTGCCATGTTCTGAGAGGTAATGGGAAATATGAGATTTCACCCTGCCATTGAAATAGTGGAATTATTTGAGTTTCATTCACGGTGTTACAAAAAGGAGGATTATTAAGTAGATATCCAGTAAAACATGATACTAAATGTAAGACATTATGGCTCTGCTGAACTATATTAAAAACCTAATGGCACATAGAACTGTCTGGGTAAATGAAAGACACCACTAAGTGGCTTTAGAATACATGATAAAAAATGTGAAAGTAGGATACACATAAAAAGCAATAAAACATAATAAAAGTCATGTTCTCAAAAGCAATTTAAAAATTGAAGGGAGGATAGAAATGCATGCTCTATGGTTAAGATTCGAACCTGGGACCACCTATTTAAAAGGCTTTAATATCATATTTTGTAGCTCATAGTGTGACTTCTAGCAATCCTTAGAGTTGTATTCAGTGTTTACTTGGACAGTCAGAGACCTTTATTCCAGTTATTTAAGCATTCTAGAGAAGTAGGTAGAAATAACCTAGACTGAAATGTATAAGGACAACACCTGTTGTATATTAATTCTACATCTATATACATACTATGAGAATATGGAATATCAGACTAACTGTGTGACTGGACAGAAGAGTCACTAGCTAATAGAACACAGCAAATCATTGTCAACAGAAAGAATCCTTCAGACATGAAAGTGATTTCTGGTGTGCCCCAAGGGAGTGTTAGGGGACTGTTGCTTTCCACAAAATATATAAATGATCTAACATATTACATCAAAAGTTCAGTTTTGCTTTTTGCAGTTCATGCCATAGTATAATCGAGTAGTAGCAACACTGAAAATTGTAATAAAATGCAAGAGGACGGGCAGCGCAACATTTGGTTCAGCAAACGTCAAGTAACTTTCAACATAATTAAATGGAATGTAATGCAAACACACAGAAAGAAACATCCTTTATTATATGATTTCACAATTGCAGAAAAATTTCTGGAAACAGTTACAATATTTCAATGAAATATCTGAGAGTAATCATTAGAAGTGATTTCAAATGGAATGGCCACATAGAATAAATTGTGGGCATTACAGAGGACAAAACTGAGATTCATCGAAAGAACTGTTCGACCAATACCTGAATGTTGCTCATCAGTGTGGGCTTTGTACCAGATATGGCCAGGTTCATTTAGGAAGCACAAAATAATCATACAGATGATTGGCAGACTCCAGTGGTAGACACTGTAGGAGACATTCTGCATTACATTATGGGCATCTGTCAAAGTTCAAGGAGCACAGGTTTCTTGAAAAGTTAACCTATATTGCTTATGTCTATGTAATCTCTCAAAAAAAAAAAAAAAAAAAAAAAGAAACAACCATGAAAGGAAAGAGAGAAATTAGAGCCCATGAAGTGGCATAGCCCTAATCTTTTTTCTCACAAACCATATGCAAGTAGGACAGGAAAAGGAGGAAATGCCAGGGTTACACAAAGTATCGTCCACCACACACTGTGGTGACTTCAGTTAGAATGATTTGTTAGTAAGTAAATAATATGTATGCAGTTGTAAAAGACGGAGTTGTTCTGTTTTGAGAAGGTTAGCTGATAAAATATGATTTTTTACTGTCTATCATATTTCCTTTAAGACAGAAGGTTAAACTCACAAGCTGATCTGCTGTCCCTGAACCATACATGTCTCAGACTACTTCTATTTACAGGTGTTTCACTGCCTAATCAACAGTTTCATTAAATGAAAAAGGGAGAGTAGAAAAGTTACAGAACAGGACAGGCAGTAACTGTCATAAAATTGTATTTATTGCAGATAAAGAATACATGAATTTAATGCAGCCCTGTCATATGTTCTCTAACATTTATTCACAAATCTATGTAGCTTGGCATTAAGCTGCCTTGGTGTAGAACACATTTACATAAAAACTCCTTGAACGTAAATGAGATTATGTGTAACACCTAGAGTGAGACAGAGAATGGTTGAATGAAAGATTATTGTGGCATTAGCCATGAAATCTATCTTTTAAAAACAGTTGCAGGGGCCAAATGACCAAGTTCACCTCATTACAATCTGTGAGGTCGCATTACCAAATGTTCATTGTGCAATTGGTATATGTCATTGGTAGCAACCAGCATGACTGCTGCAAGTTTCAAACTATGAATCATGCTGATCTACATGGACACTCCAAACACAAAGTTGTCATTGACAACACTTCTAACAAAATAACTTCTGCAATAATAATGGTTGTGAAGGAAAAGCTTTCGAAATATGTAGCTGAGTAAGATTGGAGTGTGGCTGTTGGTCCTATTTGTAAACTTGAGCACTGCATAGCAGTATGCATCTGCTGTACACAAATAATACCCAGCAGCCAACCTGGAAGGAAAAGGAAGGGAACAGTTGGTGCAGCTTCACCCCAGTGAGCAGATTGGTCTCTTGGCCTGTTAGATTAAGATGCCTGTTTGGGACTGAATTCTCAGATCAAGGAAGAACTCATATGCCTGTGCCACATTGTGACTAATTCATTTTCAAACCTAAGGTCCATGAACTGTTGAAGAATTTCTTTATTTTGAGTACTTTCAACATTATCGAAATGGATTATGTAGAAATTACTATATCCCCTACATCTCATTGGAAGGAAGGAAGCTTAGGGTTTAACGTCCCGTTGATAGTGTGGTCATTAGAGATGGAGCTTATGCTCGGATGTTTGGGGAAGGATGTGGTAGAAAATTGCCGTGCCCTTTGAAAGGAACCATCCTGACATTTGCCTGGAGTGATTTAGGGAAATCATGGAAAACCTAAATCTGGATGGCCAAAGGTGGATTTGAACCACCATCCTCTTGAATGCAAGTCCAGTGTCTTACCACTGTGCCACCTTGCTCGGTCCAACATCTCATGGTCTTCAATGCAAGCAGTCCTCCTGTGATGCTTGTTGGTTGGGGAAAATCAATTCAGTGGCAGAAATTGATTGATTTAATTTGATTAATAGTTAATCAAAGATCCATTGGGGCTCAGATTAGTATCGATGAGTTCAAAATTTTGTTGTCAGCTCCTATCAGTGGTTGGAATAATTGATTTTATTTGGCTCTCTTCCTTTGTAAAGGGGATTGGTCAGTATAGTGGTTGTAGTCACATCATGGGTGTTGTGTGCCCTCAAAAAGGCTGTGTGTTGCACAGTGGGTATGAATAAAAGACAATGTGAAAAGTTACAGTAGGAAATATCCAAATTGATTCACTTAGGAAACTTCCATTACAAATTTTAAATGATACAAACAGCTCTATCACTTCATTAAAAACAAGGCAGTAAGAAGACACTGAGGACATTTTGAAGACTTACTGGTGGTGATGGTGATATTAATGATGATGAGATTAAAGAATAATGTGTCTTTGAGGTCTTTATTTACTATAACAAACTTTTACTCCAGTGAAATTATTATTTCTAATTATCAACTGACCTGCTTAGAGTCCACTGCTTCACTTGTGTAGAATGTATGCTCTCCATAGATTTAGCTTTAATAATGTTTTTGTGTTAACCCTCTGGAGAATGGACCATGGCATACACAGCACAAATTTTAGTTTATGGAGTATTTACAAGTAGTGCCAGTAGTCAGCTTTCACAGAATCTAGTATTCGAGCTTCACTACAGATGGAGTATCTTTCATCTAGCTTGAAAGCAGTCCTTGCAATTGTTCAGTTGCAGCACCATTACTGAGTTTCAATCAGCCTCTGCGATGTGCTTTCCGCTACACACCTTACCATTTAAGAATTTGTTCTACATTTTTGCTTATAATTTTCTACAAATATTTTGAATATATTTTCTTTTATACAATATTAGTTAACTGTTTATCTGTGTAATTATTCATAGTAATAGAGTTGTGTGTTTATAGTTGTCTGAGTGATTGTGTGGTTGTATGTGTTTCTTTTTCTGATGAAGGACATGGCCGAAAATTTAAGTATTGTGAATGTTGTTATCTATTTTCATGTCTGTCAGCCTCTTTATGGTGAGTTGTTACCTATCATCTGTTATTGATATTCCTAGTAATAAAGATATTGTAAGGAAAGAGTTCCTTAACATACCAAAACCAGCTGAAGTTTCTGAAAATGACCCGGCATGTGATGAGTTCGATCATGATGTTGAATATGGAAGAGGAAATTAATGAAACTGATGACTACAACAATGATTATGAACAGTCATAGGTTGGAGATGAGAATAGGAAACTGTTTTTCTTGATGTTACGGTAGGTAACTACAAAATTTATATTGGGAAAGACAATGAAATTCTTTGGCTTAGTCGACCTCTAATGGTAGTAAAAAGGAAGTGCTAAAAATTTTGTTATAATTTTACTTGGGCCAAAAATGAGTGCCAGAAAAAGACTTACACATTTACAAAAATTTCAATAGTTTAATCAATGAAAACATCGTAGAAGACATCGTAGCTCATACCACACAGATGGATTAGTGAAAGACGTATTGCTACCGACTATTCTAAAACTCGTGATTGTAAAGACATTACAGTAGAAGAAATTCGGATTCTTTTTGTGGAAATGTTTCCTATCTTGGAATTTATCACATATACAGATAAAACCAAAACAGCGGGACAAAGATATTACACAAGTATTGTGGAAATAATGTCTGGAAGAAGTATTGTCTTCAAAATGTTGTGTTTCTCCTATGATTCTACAGACAAGCATACGGGAATTTGTTCAGGTTAGCAATGTTTAGCCCCGTATTTTCTAAATAATGTTGACTGTTTTATGTATTTTCAACTCAAGTAACTAATTAGCACAATTATAAGTTGTTTTATTTCAATTTTTACCTTCTGGTTTCTAAAGAAACGTTACCTATGTGAGGATGAATGTGTGATGTAAATGTCGCAGCATGCCCAGTTATTTGAAATCGTGAAGCACGCCCGCCAGAGGATTACCAAAATATTTTCTTAAAATTCTTCATCCCATATTTTATCCCTCAGGTTGTGAATTTATAGCTTGAAAATGCATACTTATTCATATATTTATCCATTCTTTTCATAAATTTTCAAAAGAAGATTGAAGAAGAGGCAATATATCTTCAATTTCCTGTGCTATTATTGGAGTAACAAAGATGTAAAAATGATAATTTATATCAAGAGATCATTTCGTCATTCTCTTTTCATAATGAAATGAAGTGTCGGTCGTGGTGGTCTTGGGGTTAAGTACTCGACTGGAAACTGAAGGGATGTGGGTTTGAAACCCGGTCAGACCTAGGATTTTTTCAATCTGCATTTTAACCTATCCTTCACCTCTCAATGATGTGAGGAGTTGCCAGAAACGACATGTGGTTCGGATTTCACATTAAGCTGTAGGTCCCCTTCCCTGGTTGAATAACTGGGGTAAGCTAGGGACACACAAGTCGCCGAAGTGGTATCCATTTGAAAGACTTGCACCAGGCCAGTGAGCCACAAGAAATTATTACTATTTATGAAATGAAGTAAAATGAAAATTAATACAATACAGTATTAAAGGCTACTTTGGAGCACTTCTTATTAAATTAAGTCAGAATAAAGCTACTGTACCTAAAAGAAAGGTAAAAAAAACTGTATCTTTAAATTTTTATTATTGTTATGTACAACCTATTGCATAATTTTGTGGGTACCTTTAGCTGATCTTATGTAACTGAATTCTGTAGTTTCCTGGTTGCAAAGTGGTTTATGGTATGGGTGCTGTACCTGTTTTACCTCTTCCCAGCTGCAAATATATTGCTCAATACAGTTTTCCACAAACTGACAAATGTACCCACATGCATCTGCCTACAACTGCAAGTATATGGGCAGCTATAAGTGAATAATACAACAGGCTTCAAAGAGAATCAATGAAGACTTCCATTAAATATAGTTGTTGTTATGGTCTTCAGTTCGGAGACTGGTTTGATGCAGCTCTCCACCCTACTCTATCCTGAGCAAGCCTTTTCATCTCCTCATAAGAACGGCAACACACATCCACTTGAATCTGCTTAATATACGCGTCTCTTGGTCTCCCTCTGCGATTTTACCCCATACATTTCCCTCCAATGCTAAATTTACAATTCCCCGATGTCTAAGAATGTGCCCTACCAAGCGATCCCTTCTTTTAGTCGGGGTATGCCAAAAATTCCTTTTCTCACCAATTCTGTTCAGTACCTCTTCATTAGTTATGCGATCTACCCACCTAATCTTCAGCATTCTTCTGTAGCACCACATTTCAAAAGCCTCTATTCTCTTCCTGTCCACATTGCTTATCGTCCATGTTTCACTTTCGTACAAGGCAACACTCCACACAAATGCCTTCAGGAAAGACCTCCTTACCCTTAAATTAATATTCAATGTTAGCAAATTTCTCTTTTTCAAAAATGCTTTTCTTCCCATTGCCATTCTGCATTTTATATCCTCTGTACTGCGACCATCGCATATTATTTTACTACCCAAGTAACAAAACTCATCTACCACCTTCATTGTTTCATTACCTAATCTAATTCCTTCAGCATCGCCTGATTTTCTAAGACCGCATTCCATTATTTTTGTTTTGCTCTTGTTAATATCTATTTTATACGCTCTATTCAACATACTGTCCATTCCATTCTTCCAGGTCCTTTGCTGTCTCTGACAGAATTACAATGTCATCAGCAAAACACAATGTTTTTATTTCTTCACCCTGAACTTTAATCCGTATTCCAAATTTTTCCTTGCTTTCCTTCACCACCTGCTCGATGTACAAATTGAATAACATCGTTGAAAGGCTACAACCTTACTCCCTTCCCAACTGATGCTTCCCTTCATGCCCTTCGAGTCTAATAACTGCGGTCTGGCTTTTGTATAAGTTGTAAATAACTCTCCTTTCCCTATATTTTACCCCTGCTGACTTCAGAATTTGAAAGAGTGTATTCCAGTCAACATTGTCAAATGCTTTCTCCAAATCTACAAAAGCTAAAAATGTAGGTTTGCCTTTCCTTAATCTATCTTCTAAGATAAGACGTAAAGTGAGTATTGCCTCCCGGGTTCCTATGTTCCTCCTGAATCCAAACTGATCTTCCCCGAGGTCAGCTTCTACCAGTTTTTCCATTCTCCTGTAGATAATTCATGTTAAAATTTTGCAACCATGACTTATCAAACTGATGGTTCTGTAATTTTCACACCTGTCTGCGCCTGCTTTCTTTGGAATGGGGATTATTACATTTTTCTTAAAGTCTGAGGGTATTTCGCCTGTCTCATACATCCTACACACCAGTTCAAATAGTCTTGTCATGGCTGGCTCTCCCAGAGACTTTAGTAGCTCTGAGGGTATGTCATCTACTCCTGTGGCCTTGTTCCGACCTAGGTTTTTCAAGGCTCTGTCAAATTCATCACTCAGTATAGTATCTCCTATTTCATCTTGATCTACTTCCTCTTCCCTTCCTACAACATAGTCTCCAAGTTCATTTCCTTTGTAGAGCTGCTCTATGTACTCTTTCCACCTTTCAGCTTTCTCTTCTTTGCTGAGAACTGGTTTCCCATCTGAGTTCTTGATATTCGTAGAGTTGCTTTTCTTGTCCCCAAATGCCTCTTTTATTTTCCTGTAGGCGGTATCTACTTTTCCCCTTCTTATACATCCTTCTACAGATTTGCATAATTTAATAGTAATTTCAACAAAAGAGAGTAACTGCAGCACTAGTGTGTGATAACTAACAATAGTTAAGTGGAATTTACTTTAAAATGTTGTGGGTAAAGATGTAAAGTAAAGGTAAGTTGCAACAAAATTTCACTGCAGTCAACTGTGGATAACTTTGTGCAGTTATGTGAAGTCAAAAGCCCAAATGATGATGATGATGATGATGATGATCTCCATATAAAAGGATGAGCCATTCGCCATATGTATCATCCCCACTAATCGCCAAATTTCCTTTATTGTGCAGGTGGGAACTCTCTGTACAATATAACCTAAATTCCCACAATCTCAAAGTCCCAAACCTTCGCTACTTTCTGCACACACCACCTTCCTCTTCCTTGCTCACACTCTAGCCTCACATGTCTTTCATACAGCCACACACACCACTCTTCCCCTCCCCTCCCATCATGTCCATTACACAGTACTGGCGTATTCCCCCATATTTGCTGTACATGCATCCCCTTCTCTCTCCATGCTGCCTCCTCACCCCCACAACTGATTGCTGCCCTCACATTGGACTGTCCCAGAGTCTGGCCTCATGATCTGGAAACAGGTCCATATTTGTGTGTGTGTGTGTGTGAGAGAGAGAGAGAGAGAGAGAGAGAGAGAGAGAGAGAGAGAGAGAGAGAGAGAGAGAGAGAGAGAGAGAGTTTCTATTTCTGAAGAAGGCCGTAATGGTCAAAAGCTGTTTGCCTTTCTGTGAATCATCAAGATGTCTCAGTGTTGAGTAGCTACCTATCCTTTCAAAAACAATGTTACATAAATGTTAATAATTTTGGACAAGTACTGAAACAGTTTACATTTTCATACCACTGAGATTGCTTATCATCTGCTGGGGCATTACTCCTAGGCAAGCCAAAAGAGGTTCAAAGATCAGGTGAGCATCCAAGAGACGGAGGGAATCATGCATTGGATACAAACTATATCCTGCTCCACTCTGATACTCAGGATCCTCCAGTGTATCATCTGTTGTCATTGTATTGATACGAGATTCCTGAAATGAGGAAAGAAATATTAGTTTGCTACATGATACCTAAGTCACACACACAAAAAACTTTGATTAGCAACTGAAAAAATGTACTCCAGATGCACTTCACACACTGCTTGGCACTGATGCCACACATGCAGCCACAATTTAAAAAAAAAAAAAAAAAAAAAAAAAAAAAACAGATAGATACATGGGATGCTGATGTTATTGCATGTACAACAACTTACTTATCACCTTACTATAACAAAATAACTGCTAATTCAGTGAACTTTTGTTACTGATAAAATTATGCAATCCTCCCATTTCCACACACACAGTCTTAGTTAACCCATCAATCTCAAAAATATTGTTGTAATCTTCAAAAGAGATAGATTGGCTGGTCAGTACTTACCTTTGTGCTGCACCACTGATACACACACACACACACACACACACACACACACACACACACACACACAAAGAGAGAGAGAGAGAGAGAGAGAGAGAGAGAGAGAGAGAGAGAGAGAGAGAAGAAGAAGAAGAAGAAGAAGAAGAAAAGAAAAGCTTTCAAACCAGGGTTCTTTCATCAGGCAAGAGAGAAGGGAAGTAAAAATGAATAGGAACGGAAGGGGAAGGTAATTCACAACATAGGTCATGAGGATGATGTCGAGGATTGTAGAAGTCAGCCCCTTGTATTTGCTACTTTGTTCATCAACATTCTGCAACAGCCAGTTTTTAAGGCTGATGCCTTCACACAAACGGAGGTTGCCAGTGTTCCACCTGCCAAGCAGCAGTAGCTTTAGATTCTGCAGTCCCTCCGAAAACATCTGAATAAGTTACAGTTACTACTTTTTCTGAGCCTCTGGTCGTTACTGCTGAAGAGCCTTTCCTGTCACCCAGTAAAACCCCTGTTGCAACTGCACCTAGGTCATTAATTACCTTCTCCTTCTGTTCCCATTCCTTTTTTTTTCCCTTCTCTCCTACCTCATGAAGAAACCCTGTTCTGAAAGCCTGTCCTATTTTTCGCCCTTTTCTCTTTCTTTGTGTGACTATCAGTGGTGCAGCACAAAGGTAAGTACTGCCCAGGGAACCTATCTCTTTTGAAGAATAATTTAAAAATTATAGTGGACATGTTTTGAATGCAGGCTGACATTTGTTTCATGGGTCTGTTATGGGTTTAGGAATATGAGTGTTATAGGTGCATCAAGTTGGGTTGTTTGGTTGGGATAGGGGAACTAAACTACTGAGGTTATCAGTCCCCCAGTGGGGAGGGGAAGGAGTCAGGATAGGAAAGGAGGGGAGAGGGAAAGGAAATGCAGTCCAGGAGGCAAAGAAGGAAGGAAGGCTGCATTAGCTCAGGGGCCTGTGCTTGCCATGCACCTACTCATGACAGAACCGTCAGCACTCTGAGGGGGTGCATCAAGTCAACAGAAGAAAGTTTCACAGTTATGAGATGTTGGTGTGAAAGGCTGTATGGTTATTTCAAAACACACACACACACACACACACACACACACACACACACACGGGAGAGAGAGAGAGAGAGAGAGAGAGAGAGAGAGAGAGAGAGAGAGAGAGAGAGAGAGAGAGAATGAGCAGTTGCCGCCTCTTAAAACTTGTGGTGACATTTTATTAGTTTCAAAACTCTCACATATTTGAAGAAGTGATTATCACAAATTCTATAAAACAGCATGCAAAGGGGTAACACTGTACCTTTAGTAATGTGACATTGTTTCAATGTCTGGCTGTTCACAGCAAAAGATACTATTTTATTACTGAGGAAGTAGTTTCACCATTGTTTCCTGCTACTAAGGGGATGTGAAACTTTACATGACATTAGCAAAATAGGGAATGACATGATAGTACAGTATTATTTGATAGGGAACAGATTGTGAAGCCGAGTACTGTGTACTGTTGTTTTTCTTTATCCATGTACAGAGTGGAAAGAGGAGTTATTTGGAAACAAGCAAGCAGCAAGGTATCATACCAAATGTATGTCCACATCCACTGTGAGTGGTACCTTTTACAATTTGTTATGATAGCTTGGCGGTGTTGTGTCATGAAGCAGCAGCCTTCTTCAAGAATGCAAAAACATATTAAGTACTGAAGTGAAATATCACTTACTGACTAGCTTAAAAGTAATATAATGTCCAGCCTATGAGGCATATAAAGAGGGGTCAAAATAAAAATAAATAAATAATAAAATATGTATCCATTGTTTAAGTTGCAAACTAATTGTCAGTTGTCTCATTTTTGGTGAAAGTGTAGCTTAAAGTCCAACTTAAAGATATCACTGTAGGTGTTAGAAATGGCCACCATTAACATCCACACACAAACGATGCCTCCAAACTGCATCAGGAACTACTGACTGCAACATGTTCAGTTGGATATCTGCACATGAATGTATGATGGATTCTCGAAGTTCAACCAATGTGCATGGCTTTTGTCGATAAACAACGTCCTTTAGTGTTCCCCACAGGTAAAAGTCCAGAGTAGTTAAGTCTGGGGAATGTGGTGGATACTCCACAGCACCTCTACGGCCTATCCATCTTCCTGGTAGATTTTAGTCAAGATAAGCCCAAACACAATTTTTGTAGTGGGCTGGGCACCATCTTGTTGAAAGTAAAATCTTCCATCTCCATACAAGTCTCGGATGGCAGGTAAAATGGATGTCTGAAGCTTCTGAAGGTACACCTCACTGGTAACTGTGCCGTCAAAGGAGAATGGCTAAATCAAGCCCCGGTAAGACAACTCATTTACACCTGGCAAATTAAAGGCTTTGTCTACATGGATGTTCGGATTTTCGACTGCCCAGTAGATGCAATTTTGGCGCTTTACTGTACCACTGAGTTTGAACTGTGCCTCATCAGACCACACAATCATCTCTGCAAACTCTTCATCGTTGCGCACCATGTTAGTAAACCACTCGCAGACTCCACTCTACGATCCGGGTCGTCCTCGTTCATTGCCTGTAGCAATCGTGGGATGTTGCACTTCCACTTTGCTGTCTTCAAAGTTCACCAAACAATTGAGCGGCTCATTCCAGTTTCATGGGCACACTGTCTCACAGACTTCTGTGGTGAGCGGGTGAATTGTTGTAACACATGATGGGAGTTAGCTGGAATTGTTACTATTACAGGTGTCTAGATCATTGTTTGTGTACATCTTTAACACAGCCTTCGGCTTCAAATTTTTCTTGAATGCGAAGAATCGTTAAACATGTTGGTGGCTCTGTTTGATACTCATTTTACCATTGCCGTTGAACCTCATTAATGCTTTCGTACTTAAAATACCACTTCTAGACTGACTTCCTTTCATCGAATGTAAGCATTGTGCCAGCGATGTTTACTCAAGTAACTAGGTGCAACTACGAACAAAGCAATGACTATCTGGGGACTGTCATCTGACAAAAAAATAAAAAATAAAAATAAAAACACAATTCAATGGTTGTGTGGTGATCACTGAAATTACAAACTATTACACTACCACAGATGAGACAATTCTGTCAATTACTTTGCAAGTTATGGGCACAGTGGATACTTCTTTTTTTGACCCCACTATATATCAATTAGACTGTTTGTGTTCAAGTCGTGATCTGTATACCCTTTTAAGCAAATACACAGCTCGTGACAATGTCATAATTATTCAAATTCTGGAAATTTACAGAAGGTAGTGTGACACTCTTGGGCAAGTCATGCAGCTTATGTTTAAGAGGGAGAGGTGAGTTATCAGTAGCCGAGTTTGGTTCCAGCAACCACTTCAGACACTAGTGGACAATGGAAAACTGCCAGAAATGGAAAAACCCCTGCTTCTGAAGGGTGCTGAGGTGACAGAGTAATATCTTAATGGAAGCTTTTCATTAGTAAGTACAAAATCTGTGTCAATGTGTGTGTGTGTGTGTGTGTGTGTGTGTGTGTGTGTGTGTTACAGTGAATAACGCCAGCAAGATGCAAGGAGTACCATTTGAGCTGTCATATGAATAATGCAAGAAACATGTGAAATAGTAGAGCAGAAAAAACAGACAAACAAATCCAACAAGATAATGAAAATGTACGATGAAAAGTTGCTTTCTATGAAAATACTGGATGCATAAAATTGCCCACTAATTTCTGCACTAGCATTGAATTGCAAAATGACTGCATGTTTCACGATATAAACACAAAATACATAAATCATGCATAGATGTAAAAAGAGCCATTTTGGCAGTAAAAAATATGGATGTTGACAATTTATACTTAAAGATACAGCAGTCGTTGCCAGGTGACTTGGTATCATACAACTTGATTCAGTTTGTGATGCTAACAAAGCTGTAAATTGAGGTGCTCGGGGCTAGATAATGGTAAGCCACTGGTGGGGCAGTATTTCAAGAAACCAAGAAATGGTAGCACAAACCCTGTGGCTATGAATTACACTAAGTCACAGCACGTCATTTTCGTGCTTTAATATGGTAAGCCACAGGCAAGATGGTGACTTGCAGAGGAAGCAACACAAGTTGTTTGGACGAAAAAATGCATTCTAGAAGTGAAACAGAAGCCAGTTGTTCTGATAATGAATCTTCACGCAATGACAGTGTCGTAGATGTGGATTATCAACCCAATTCAAGTGATATCTCGTCATCATAAGAGGTAAGTATCAACAAAATGTAATTATGTGGCATGCCGTATTGTAGCATGTGGTAATGTGGTTTATCATGGCAGAGCAGTACGCTCTGAATACTAATACTTACTGCAAGCAGGAAGTCTAGGACAATTTCGAAGATACGTATATGGAGTCCATTAACTGTAAATGATAGTAATAATTGTGATGGGCATCATTAAATGACTGCTGTAGTGCATATTGTATCTTGCCACTACATAGCTATAAATTGCTGTATTGTTCAGTGTAGTTTTATAGGTTCATGGTATTTGTAATGTTTTTCCTCAAGAAGGGAGACTCAACTCCCGTTGTTAGAGGGGCAGCCATCTCTCCTGCTAAACAGAAGGTGTCGATGGTGGCAGCGGACACCAAAGTAGAGTAACAGAGCTTAACAAACACTGACGAATCTGGTATAGACATTAATCAGATTCAAAGATTACTACAAAAAAATTTTTAAATAAATAGTAACAATTATTCATATTATTATTTCGCTGAGCCAGCAAAGAATATTTTTATATTATTATTGCGACTAATAGATTTGCTTCATAAAAATGTTGTAACAAGAACATCATATTTTTAAGGGCCAGGAGTACACCAGTGATACAACCAAAAGGAAAGTAGCTGCCAGAGAAATGGGATTCCACGTATCAGACATCAGCAATGCATGAAGAAGATAGGAGAAGCATCTTCCACAATACTCCATGGCGTCTCAGACTTAGGGAATTTTGATGTGCAAAAACAACTACACCTTTTCCTGCACCTCAGCAGCACCTCCAAATTGCTCCTCCGCAACAAAAAGGAAGAAGGAGCAGTTTTCTCGAAAGATGATAGCTACATACATTGTTAAGGTGCAAAGTCTGTAAGGCGGCATCTCTCTCCATTCATGGGCTACATAAATCAAAAGGAAGAGTACAAAACACCGTACAAATGTTGGTAGTGGAAAATACTTCAGCAAAGGGGGCACCGTAAAAGTCATTTAAAGGGGACACCATAAAGTCATAGGCACATTCCTATCCAAGAAAGAAATGTCCGACGTCCTGGACCTGCTTCCATATATACCTGTGGTGCATCAAGGATGTTATTTATCCCATACTCAGTCCAAAGCGACAGCACAGGTTGATGAACTGAAATTAATTGGTGGAAGTGTTTTAGATTACGCTGATAGCGACTTGAATTGTGAGCTGTGTAGCTACATTTTGGCACCAATACTTCGGTGCTATACAATGACACGCTACAGTATTATATGTACTATTTATCCTTAACACTGTTTTTCACTATGTGCAGTCCTTAAAAATGTTTCGTTACATGAGAGAAGAGTACCTTAATGTATATTCTACCTTACAACAGAATAAACCTTATTCTTAAGTCCATCACCTGATTTATGGAATTTTGTGAACCTTAAAATGCCTCTACTGTAAATTTTGCTTCATGTGACATACCATTATCTATCCCCGAGTGCCTCAATTACCCAACAGTGTTTTTGAATTAACTGGGTTTACCATGCACGTCACCACACCTTCTATGACAAAGTTGGATCTCTGGTTATTTTACTTCGAATTTGAACCCAACATGACTGTTCAATGACACTCAGTGGTCATTAAAAAAAAATTGATGAAAAATGTCATCGAAGCCACCATTTTAAATTGCAAATTCTGATACAACAATGTTTTGTTGCCACAAATTCCAATGACTGTCACAGAAGTGTCAGTTTAATTCAAACACATTTTTGTATTAGATTAGCATTTGCAATGACAATCAATAACCCACTTTTTTTTAATATCTCTTCTCCAAACACTTACAATTAATTTGTTATTTTTTAATTAATAACCATAATATTCACTAGAAATAATATATATGGCAAAATAATGTTCGCCTGTTCAGTTAGTAAATAAAAAAAATCATCTTCCACTCCATTCTGCGGCTGGGGAAGCAATGAGTTTAAAGGTTGTTATGAATAAAAATCATGTCATTTCAAGCATGGGGGTCAATTTGTACTTCCCTACTTACATTGTTCCATGATTTAATGAATATTCAAATGTTCATGGAAGGAAAGCAACTTAGGAGTTTAACGTCCCGTCAACAGCGAGGTCATGCTCAATAAGGATAACAAAGAATATTGGCATGCCTTTTGAACGGTACCATCTCTGCATTTGCCTGGAATGATTAAGGGAAATAAGAGAAAACCAAAATCTGGATGCCCAGAGGTGGATATGAACCACTGACCTCCAGAATGCAATTCTAGTGTGTTACCACTGCACTGGCTCACTTGGCAATGTTGACAGACTTTTGAGCCACCCTTCGCATTATAAAATAAAGTACTTCTTTCAGCCAAATATGAACAGATTGTATTCAGGATCAAAACAGTCCCTCTGTATTGCTTTAGAAATGACAGACTCCACCATTCTAGTGTTAAAACTTTCTGTCAGACTGTAACTTCGTTACAGGATCATTTAGTAATCGTGACTGGAATAGGAGGGAAAAGCAATAGTGGTACTCAAGGTACCCTCCGCCACACACTATAGGGTGGCTTGCGGAGTATGGATGTAGATGTAGAACTTCTGTGAAGTTTTGAAGTTAAGAGTCAAGGTGCTGTTTGAATGGGCAGCAAGGTGTATTGGGTCATCTCAGTCAGCAGAAAACATTTCCACAAAAGGAAGAGGTCCTGGCTTCAAGTGTCGGTCTGCCAGGAAATTTCAGTAACAACAGTGTCTGCAAACGGCAAGGTTCCAGGTTCAAATACCTGTCTAAATCTACCAGCAGCTTTAAAAATACCTACTTCTCTTGGGAATTAAAGATTCATTGCACTTTAACAGTTGTGTCTGGTACTTCATATGTAGAATAACACATGAAGATTCACAAACATTTATGAATAAAAAATAAAATAAAACTGAAACCTAAAAGGAAAAACCAGAGCAAAAAGTGGCAATGATGTACCCTACAAGCAGTCTTTGCACAGTAAGAGAACTGAGTAGTCCACCTAAAACAATCGGCATGCATTACATATCAAATATTGTCCATAGTAGAAAACAATGTCAAGAATAAAAATTAAAGAAATTTACTGATTCTACAAATAAAATACAGTTAGTAAGATCCTGCATTACAATCATTAACAACTAATGTTACACTGTGTACATTGCAGCAAAGATTTATGTAGTACTAGCAAAAAACTTAACTGAAACATGCAATATTATCAGCAATCATACAACTGGGTGCACACCAAATTGTGATTGGAAAACAAAAGATTCATCCATTATGAACTAAAGATAGAATAACATGAAGGCATGAGCTACTACATACTACTACTAGGTCAATATCATAATAGATGATTGATATATTTATAATATTTAAGAAGGCCATTTTCTAATTTACTGACTTTAATATGACACTAACTCAGCAATTAAACAAAGAAATATTATTCTAACATGCAATTACCCAGTTTCCAGTACGCAAATTCTGCTGAGTTTCTGAAGATGTTTTCATAAAATCTTGCTGTTTTGCCATCCAGCTATATAGGTCTTCCCCAGCTTCTTTTATACTCTGCCGTCCTGGTGCAGAAGATGTGTTTGCTCCCGTTGGTGAAAAATTATTGTCTAGGCTTGTTGTAGAATGAGCCTTGCCACTTCCCCCATGGCCTGGTGCACCACCTCCAGAATATATGCTCTGGTTTGAGCCCACATGTGGCAGCCGTTCTTCACGTAGAGGTCCATAACCTAATAATCACACCACAAAAAAATTTCCTTATTGCATTAAATCATACTGTGTAAAACACTAAACTAACATATTTACTCATTATCCATAGACAAACTTCTGTCAAGGCTTTTCTCAGAATATGACCACTACTTACAAACTTGGTAAGCTGTTATTGTAAACAAACTCCCTACAATTTGTATTGGAAAAACAATAAAATATTTGCTGAATTACAAATTCATGTGAGGAGTATCATTACAAGAAAGAAGAATAAATAAAATCACTGGAACAGCACTAAATTTTTCCTTAATTATGAATGAAGTTGATTGAGGGCGTAGATGTTTATAATATTGGTACAACAGCAGACACGTTAAACATGAGTCAATGTGGCCATCACTAGGTACATTTAGATGTCATTGTGGTTGTGAGAGAAGGTGTACTAGATGTGCTAGTATAAAAATTAATGATATTTCTGTGATGTACCAATCAATCAATCAGAACCAATTAAGTACTTGCCTTTATCATTTGTATTTTATTATACATAGACATACATAAGCAAAGATAGAGCCTATAATGTCTGGAATGAAGCAAATCTGTCATTAACCTTAAATACCTGGTGAAACAATATAAACATATAACTTACATACTGTGCAATGTCACATCATCACAATTTGTTTACGTGTTAAGCAACTATGACTATTATTTGAAATTATTAAAAGCATCACTCAGTGTGGAACTGAATAGTAGACTGCAGTACTGTATTTGATTTTCTCTCTTATGGTTAAATGGGTAGCTCTGTAATTCAATTATGTTATCGTCATAAGTTTGAATTATTGATTAAGTAAAAAATACAAAATTTTGAAATAACACTTTTTTAATTACTTAAAGACAGTCTTAAACACACACACATGTCCGCAAAAGATGTAGATAGAAAGAGGAACTGTTACCTCCTGACACTTTCTCCTAAATCAACCACTCTGCAGACTGAGTGTGAGTGTGAATGAGTGAGTGAGTGTGTGTGTTACATGGTTTAGAAATGAAGAATTTTCCATCTTTTTTATGTGCCTCACTGGTGCTCAGTGCCTCTTTTATCTGTTAAATATTATTTTACTATATTATATTTAATGTTTCATCAAACTTTTTCTACAAGGAATACACACAATATATATGTTATGATGGTATTTGCTATCACACCTTTTTATAATGATATATATCCCAGTTGAGTAAGAAGCACAATTTATACCTGAACAAAAAAATTTTTTTTTTCCTATCATTTCAAATAAATCAATAATAGCTTGTCATATTTACATTAAAGTAAAGTAACACAATTTCAGTATAGTAAATAGGTGTTGATTATTTTTGGCACAGCCTCAATAAATATTTCTATTAATAACTTTCTACTTTGAAAGGTAGAAAATTGGGAAACAGTGATGAAGTGCTAATGGCAAAGGTTGTTAGAATGAAACTGTACTGTCATACATCCATAATTTGTAAGTCAGTAGCCAGACATTAATTTTGTATCAAGTACTCATATTAAGTGCAAAATTCTTGAGAGGTATAGGCACTACATAAAATTAAGGGAAAGTTAACCACTCATCTGAATCAAATTTCTGTATGGAGCACAGTAACACACAAAAAGAAAAAGATGTCACACTAACTTTCGAACATTTCACTCTTCTTCCAACAATAGCACACTCACAACCGATGCATACATTCCTGTGGCCACAGCAAAGATGATTTGTGATATTTGTTTGTTGAGAGGTGCTGCCCGAGTTTATGGATGTGCGGAGGGATGGTAGTGGTAAAGAGGAAAATCTTTAGACTAAAAACTCTTCACCTTTTTTCTCTTCTTGCACTTTACACCTCTCCTTTCTCTCCTTCACCCATTTCTTCCTCACATATTCTCTTGTTTCCTTTTGTTCCCTCTTCCCTTTTACTCACCTTCCTTTCCCCACTGCTCTCTCCTTCCATCATCACCATTTACTCTGCCCTCAACACTCGTCTTGTAAAGTCACTGAGGTTTCTAACCAAAGATTTCCTCTTTTCTGCTAACCCCTCCCTGTACTCTTTCTCTCCCCTCCCCACTACTATCAGCTCAGCCAACCACTCTCAATAAGTAAGAATCAACAATCAGTCTTGCCACAGCCACAGGAGTGTACACTTAGGTGGTTGTGCGAGTTCTCCTATTGGAAGAAGAGCAAAATGCTCCAAATATGTGCAAATTCTTTTTCCCATTACATTTTATAGAGATTCACCCATCAAGCTGCATAACAAGAGTAGCTGTCTTACCCTTATTTAACATAAGTGCAGAATGTCTCAAGTGCATTGTAAATTTGTTAATAACTTAGTGCATAGCATTATCAGCTCGTAATCATGAAGTCAATGGTTTGAACATCACCAATAGCAAATTATTTAAATTGTTTATAACAGATAAATTTGATAAATTACAAATACTAAGTCCCACTTTTTTAACAAAACATCATATCTTTTTATTTCTAATTACTGATAACATGAAAATTTGATACAGCTAATATGGAAAATACTTTTTTAACAACAATGGAAGGTCCAGTAAGGAATGCTAATAATAATTAGTAGAGAGGGAACAACTCACTGTAAAGACAAAGGTTGAGCAACTGACAGAAACCATAAAAGACACACAAACACACACACAATTCTAAGTTTTTGGCCGCGGCCTTCCTCAGAAAGAGAACACTCATCCACACAATCACTCAGGCACACTCATCCAAACATGTCAGCCATGTCTGGCCATCCAACACAGACTGACTACATGGGGCAAGTGGAAGGTATGGGAGGGAAGGAGCAGAGAAGGGGGGCAAGTAGAGAGGGAAGATAAGGGTGGGGATACAATAAGCAGAGGTGATGTCAGGCAGAAAATGAGATGCAGTATGAAAATGGGGGGGGGGGGGGGGGGTATATAGAGATCATTTAACTTACCCAAAGCACAGATTTGTTGACAGATACAAAAAAAACCACACATACACAAAGATTCAAGCTTTCCCAACCGTTGGCCGCTTCATCAGGAAAAGTGGAAGGAAGGAGGGGAAAAAGGGAAGGATGCTGGTTTTAAGGGAGTGGATGAGGAGTCATTCCAATCCCGGGAGTAGAAGGACTTATCTTAGCGGAAAAAAAGGAAATGTAAACAAGCAAACCCAACCCACACATACACACATGCAAACACACCAAGGCAGACATTTTCTGTCATCTTACTTTCTCCTTCTGTTTATGTTTTTCATATTATTTGTACTCTATATTTGCCTCCCCTCTTAGTTTACAATTCATTTTTCTCCTGGGCAAATAGGCTACATACAACAATCAGTATTGACTTCTGAACCTTAACCTAAAAGTACAATTAACGTCTTTTTTATTTTTATTCTCATTACTACATTTACCGCTTTCAACACTGCATCTCCCCTATAATATCCACCATTCATCCATATTTCTCATTTTATTGTGTTAATACCATTTCACAACTTCAGTTTAGAATAACCTAAAATAACCATTTCAGCATTTCCTAGCAACTACGCGATTATTTCCTATATCCGTTTTTCCATATTTCCGTTCGTTCTTCTGACAGTTCCAATCATTTTTCAGTAACTTTCTATATGTTTTAATCTTATTATTCCTTTGTCAGACTATTGTTACCCTCAAAGTCTTAACTCTGCCACTACATAATCAGTCCTCATAATACATTTTCCTTTCCTTTAATTCTCATGCAATTTGCTCAAACTTTTCCAGATTTTCTACACCCTATAACCTGTTTTGGATGCTAATACAACCACCAAACCCTTGTGCATTTCATTGTTGACTAACTGTAGTTGACCACAGTTTCAACAAGGCTTAACTTCAACTACTCTCTTGAACAACTTTTTCTATGTCTTTTTTCTTAGCTGAATAATTCCTTTTGCCGTCTGTTCATCATTATATGTCTCCCATATATATTTTTTTATTTTTATTATTTTAATTATATATATTTTTTATTTTATTTCATGACTTTGCAGTCTGTTATTCAGCACATATTTCTCACTTTTCTATCCCATACATTATGTCACCCTACGAGCCCATCAAGTTTCATCTATATTCTAAACAAATCAATCCACAGCCCTCACCCACTTAATCCTTAACTTATACATCAACTCTGCCAATGAACACACGTGTCAACTCCTATACCTAATCAAAATCCTCAACCTTTCCACTCCCACATCCATGCCTACAGTTCAGAACATCCTCTTACAGGCCAACCACAAACTGGAACAGTGTGCCACCCTCCACCTCAAAAAACTATCCAGTCTCCAAGGTTACCCAGCTCCAGAAAGGCAATACACTCTCCCTCAACAGGCTTTTGCAACCGTTGGCCGCTTCATCAGGAAAAGCGGAAGGAAGGAGGGGAAAGAATGGAAGGATGCGGGTTTTAAGGAAGTGGAAGTCCCAGGAGTGGAAGGATTTACCTTTAGGAAAAAAAAAAAAAGGAAAAGTAAACAAAGAAACAAACAAACACACACACACACACACACACACACACACACACACACACACACACACACCAAGGTAGACAAATGGGTAAGTTATTCAATTTCTAATTTTTCTACATATTTATCCCACAAGGAAAGTTTCCTTCTATAACATGCATATATATACACAAACACCCTGCACGCCCAGGGCCTCACTGCGATGGAGTACTTACTTTCATGCCGACCACCTGCAACACTACCTAAAACCTCTTTCCTTATTACCCTAGCCAGCTTCATCTTAACCCACAACTTCTTCACCTTTGAGGGCCAGACATACCAACAACTAAAGGGAACAGCCATGGGAACGAGGATAGCCCCCTCATACGCAAAATTATTTATGGGAAGCTTAGAGGAAGCTTTCCTGGATACCCAAGCCTGTAAACCCAAAGTTTGGTCCAGATTCATTGATGACATCTTCATTATCTTGATTCACAGTGAAGAAGAACTCCAGAATTTCCTCTTCAACCTCAACTCCTTTGGTCCCATCAAATTCACCTGGTCCTATTCCAAATCCCGTGCCACTTTCCTCGATGTCAACCTCCATCTGTCCAACAGCCAACTTCACACATCTATCCACAACAAACCAGCCAATAAACAACAGTACCTCCATTATGACAGCTGCCATCCATCCCACATAAAGTGTTCCCTTCCCTACAGCCTAGGCCTTCGTGGCAAACGAGTCTTCTCCAGTCCCAAATCCCTAAACCAATACATCAATAACCTAATAACAGCTTTCACATCCCACAGCTATCCTCCTGATCTGGTACAGAAGCTAATTGCCAGAGCCACTTCCTCTTCCCCCCGAACCCAGAACCTCCCACAGAGGGACCCTCTTGTCACTGGATACTTTCCAGAACTGGAGCGGAATCTAAATGTGGGTCCCCTGAAAGGATGAGACTTCCTTAAATCCTGTCCCGAAATGAGATCCCCGCCTAGTCCATCCCTATGAAATCCCAAAACCACCTTCCCTGCCCTCTGGCTCCTACCCATGTAACCTCACCTGGTGTAAAACCTGCCCTATGCATCCTCCTACCACCACTTATTCCAGTCCTGTAACCCGTTGTACTCAATTAAGGGCAGAGCCACTTGCTACAGCACCCACGTGATTTACCAGCTGATATGCCTGCACTGTGAAGCCTTCTATGTGGGAATCACCAGCAACAAACTGTCCATTCGCATGAACGGTCACAGGCAGACAGTGTTTGTTGGTAATGAGGAGCACCCTGTGGCTAAGCATGCCTTGGTGCATGGCCAGCATATCGTGGTACTGTGTTACTCCGTTTGTGTTATATGGGTGCTTCCCACTGACACTAACCTTTCAGAACTCCGGAGATGGGAACCTGCCATGAATATATTCTCTCTTCCCAATGCCCACCAAGTCTCTAATTTCGTTAGTTTGAAATTCCTGCCCAACATTCTACAACATCTTTGCCTCCAATCTTTGGAGAGAGCCTCTGTGTCGACTGGCATCTCTGTCAAACCTCTTTGCATTTTGCATATGTCTGCCTTGGTGTGTGTGCGTGTATGTGTGTGTGTGGGTGTATGTATTTGTTTACCTAGCCTTTTTTCTCCAAGGTAAGTCTTTCCTCTTCCGGGTTTGGAATGAGTCCTTACCCACTCCCTTAAAACCCTCATGCTTTCCTTTTCCCTCTCCTTCCCTGCTCTTTCTAAAGATTATGATGCAAAGCTCAGTTTTGTGTGTGTGTGTGTGTGTGTGTGTGTGTGTGTGTGTGTGTGTGTGTATTGTGTATCAACGAACCAGTGCCCTTTCACCTGAAAAAAAAATTTTAAGAACAGGAAGCATACAGTAGGGAAACGAGCATGAATCGGAAGGAAATGTAGGATGTGAGGGGGAGGGGGACTGTGGGGCATGGAATGTAGGATGTTAGGTTAACTGCGGTTGAGACATTACCTTGTTGTGTTTGTGTATGTATGTGTGTGTGCACTTGTTACCTTTCCTTTTTTCCCCTGAAGGTAAGTCCTTCCACTCCAGGGATTGGAATTACTCCTCTTCCACTCCCTTAAAACCCGCATCCTTCCATTTTTCCCCTCCTTCCTTCCTCTTTTCCTGAAGAAGCGGTCATTGGTTGTGAAAGCTTGTATCTTGTGTTTGTGTTTTTTTTTGGTCCTGTATCTATAGTCGAGCCTGTCCTTTGGGTAAGTTATTCAATTTCTGTTTTTTATACATATTTATATATAACGTAAAGAAAGTTGGACTTACCAGGCGAGAAGGCACCAGTTCATTTATACACAAATTAAAAACATACACATAAATACATACACAAAACTGAGCTTGCGTGACCTAAGTTTGATTCATCAGAAAAAAACGTAAAGAAAGTTGGACTTACAGGGTGAGAAGGCACCGGTACGTTGTTACACAATTAAAAATAAAAACATACACATATACCCACACACAAAACTGAGTTTTCGCAACCTCTTGTCACCAGTTACTTTCCAGGACTGGAGCAGACTCTAAATGTGGCTCTCCAGCAAGGATACGACTTCCTTAAATCCTGTCCCAAAATGAGATCCATCCTTCATGACATCCTTCCCACTCCACTGAGTGTGTCTTTCTGCCGGCCACCTAACCTCCATAACCTCCTAGTCCAGCCCTATGAAATCCCCAAACCACCTACCCATGAAACCGCACCCGGTGTAAAACCTGCTCTATGCATCCTCCCACCTCCACTCATTCCAGTCGTGTAACCCGGAAGGTGTACACAATTAAGGACAAGCCACTTGTGACAGCACCCACACGATTTACCAACTGACATGTCTGCACTGTGAAGTGTTCTATGTGGGAATGACCAGCAACGAACTGTCCATTCGCATGAACACTCACAGGCAGACATTGATTGGTGGTAATGAGGATCACCCTGTGGTGAACCATGGGTTGGTGCACGGCCAGCACATCTTATGGCACCATGTTACACCGTCCGGGTTATATGGATACTTCCCACTGACACCAGCCTTTCAGAACTCAGGAGGTGATACAAGCAGAGGTGATGTCAAGCGGAAAATCACATCTGCTTGTTGTATCACCCCTTTATCTTCCCTCGCCACTCCCCCCCCCCTCCTCTGTTCCTTCCCCCTCTCCTCTCCGATCCCTTCAACTTGCAGTGTAGTCAGGCTAGGTTGGGAGGCCAGAGATGGCTGACGTGTGTGGATGAGTGTGCCTGAGTGATTCTGTGGATGAGTGTTCTCTTTCTGAGGAAGGCAGCTCAATGTTTGTCTTTACAGTGAATTGTTCCCTATCTACATATTATTATTTACTACAAAAATTTAATTTATTATAATATACCTATTACTGTACAACCAGTAAATAAATATTTTAAAATAAGAAATGATGAGGCAATGACTGTTAAAATATCAATTTGTTATTTAACACACATACACAGATAACTTCTTTGCTTTCTACAGTTCTACAGTATGTCTGCCTAAGTGTACTTGTGTCTGTGTAAATGTGTGGGTGTGTGTGCATTTGTTTACCCTCCATTTTTTCCCCAAGGCAAGTCTTTCCTGTCCCGGGATTGGAATGGCTCCTTACCCCCTTCCTTAAAACCCTCATCATTTCCTTTTCCCTCTCCTTCCCTTCTGCCTGATGAAGCAGCTAGGCTGCGAAAGCTAGTGTTTGTGTGTGTGTGTGTGTGTGTGTGTGTGTGTGTGTGTGTGTGTCTGTTGACTTATACTGTTAGACAGTATTTTCCACCATTAGACACCGTCAGCACAACTGATACAGTATCAGTGTGATGCCCAAGAAATAATTCAGACAATTCATTATTTGAGGTTCTGATGACATGTAATGGTTGCCAATGAACAGTACAAAAATGTCTGCCTAAGTGTGTTTGGATGTGGATATGTGTGAGTGTGTGTGTATTTGTTTACCTTCCTTTTTGTCCCCTAAGGTAAGTCCTTCCACTCCTGGGATTGGAATGGCTCCTTTTCCACTTCCTTAAAACCCGTATCCTTCCCTTTCTCCTCTCCTTCCTCCCTCTTTTTCCCGAAGAAGCCACCACTGGTGGCGAAAGCTCGAATGTTTGTGTGTTTTTGTGTGTGTTTGTTGTTCCTATCGACGAGCCTGTACTTTAGGTAAGTAGAGAGAGAGAGAGAGAGAGAGAGAGAGAGAGAGAGAGAGAGAGAGAGTGATCATCTACAATCAAACCAGACACACTATGATTAAAATTCAGTTACACTATGCACTGAGCTACTGATTAATTACTGAACACAGTACAAATGGTTTGTGCTTAACATTCAAAAATCTTCTGAAGCTCAAAGAATATTGATTTTTTTAATGTTTTATTTTTAATTAGAATGAATAATGGAAAGTCCAGGTTGGAGTTAATATTGTAGTGAGGACAGTTTACAACTCACCGCAAAGACGTGACGACGAGCTGCAACAGGCACATACAAAAGACACACACACACACACACACACACACACACACACACACACACAACATGTTCAGCTATCGGCCATGGCCTTCTTCAGAAAATAGAACACTCACACAATCACACAGGCACACAACACAGTTGACTGCAGTCGGAGGTGATGATTGTATGACTGTGTTGTGTGCCTGCGTGATTGCGTGAGTGTTCTATTTTCTGAAGAAGGCCATGGCCGATAGCAGAATGTGTTGTATGTTTGTGTCTTTTGTATATGCCTGTTGCAGCTCGTCTCCACGTCTTTGCAGTGAGTTATAAACTGTCCTCACTATATTATTATTTTTTAATTCGATTTATGTCATACTCCTTTGTGGTATTGATTCCTGATTACTGACCTTAACTACATACTACTGAAGAGAATGATTGGTTGGACAATTAACAGATGAAATTGTACATATTACAAATCACTGATTTTCTTAGTTATTCTGCTTTAATGGCTAACACATAATATATAATGTTATACTGAATACTGTATTTTCTTTGTGACACTGACTTATACTGTTAGACAGTATTTTCCACCATTAGACACCGTCAGCACAACTGATACAGTATCAGTGTGATGCCCAAGAAATAATTCAGACAATTCATTATTTGAGGTTCTGATGACATGTAATGGTTGCCAATGAACAGTACAAAAATTTTTTACGTTACTGTGTCAGATATTAAATGTAAATTAAAATGCCAAACACCTTCTCCCAACAAACTGTATTTTTTCCACAAAAATATAAATAAGATGAACAAGTGTAACAATGCACATGTGAGAATCAAAAGAGCAGCATTGTCTTATGCAAACATTTTATAAACAAACTCAAGCACATCAATAATAAAACAAAAACTAGCACAACATAGGCCAAATACAGCACAGTACATTCTCTGTAGCAAACAGCAAACTTTTTGAAATCAACATTATAATACATTTGCACTTCTGGGCATTACATTAAGTAAATGAAAACTCCAACATTCATAAATATGAAGAAATGCACAGTCATATCATTTCCAAGTATTAAAAGACAAAGAGTACTGCAGTTTCATTGTACTGACATTTAAGAAATATATCAAACAACTAATCTTTTCCCTGTAATATTTCCTTATCATTTGAGATGTCATTGGAATAGTGTTTTTCAGTAGTGAAAGTTAATATATCAATAGAGATAAATAACAGCTAATATCAATTTAGAAGATAGTGCCCAACAAATGGTTATGATTAATTTTTTCCACAGACAATTTTGGTGTGAAAGTCTTCTGCCCTCCATCATAGGATTATTTTTCTCTACACAAATTGTAAGTATGGATTTGAGAAGTGTGGTTGGTGGCTGAGAGATCAAGTGTCATATCATAAATCCAACAGTTCAGGGTTCAACCCTTAGTCATTTTTTCACTTATAACTTCTTTCACCCCTGGCAATGTTTTACATGTACTAAAAACAATTAGACTCACTTTCGTTCAGAGTCAGTGTTAGCTCTAAATCTCCAAGTAACTTGTGGGGTAACTTAATTCAGAGGTTTGAGGAAAGCTTGGGGCATGGAAATTTAGTGCACATTGCATTTAAACCAATTTGTGGTGTGTTCACAGAATTAGCATGGATTAAAACCACCATTTTGTAAAGGGTAAGGAGGAGGGGGGGTGGAATGGTACTTCCACTCAGAGTGATCATGAGTCTAAGTACTCAATTCCTACTGAAAACTAAAAGATATTGTTTGTGTCAAAGCTTATAACATTAGTTAGCTATTAGTTGGCTACTGACTAAAGGACATCTATGATGGGTCCTATACTAATAGCCATCTGAGGAGCCTATAAAAGAACTGTACATGTCTTCCGAACACTGGTCACAAGTCCTGCAACAGCTGTGATATGTATCCAATGAAAGTTTCAAGGTGATTTTTTAATATTATAAAAGAATCATAAAATGATATGTATAATAGTGTAACAGAACCTGTTGGCAAAAGAAAAGTGAATGTACTTCTCTTTAAGATTTATATCCTTTTTCAAACACAGACCAATCCACTTATACCACTAATGATATCTACTAATACTGATTTCAAGAGTTGTTTGGTGGTGGTGTTTCACAGGCAAGCCACAAGAGAATAATAAAATCTCAAGTTGTGTATACTGTCTCATTTATTCAAAGTAAACAAAATTCAGCACTAAATAACAATGTTGAGGATGGAACTACATTATAGTGTTCTATGATTTGACTGATGTTATCAAACATACTATGCCTCAATTCTATCAGTTTTTAGCATGTCAGAATTGTGGAGCCAAGTGGCCAAGAACAGTTCAGGGCACATTAATAATTATCCACTTAAAAATTATCTCAGTTAACTGATAAAACAACATCAAATTATCAAACAAATGTGTTTTTCCCCCCTATGTGTAACTAATGCTACTTATATACATTTGAACCTGCTTACTATGTTTGACATTCAGCCCCCTCTCTAAACAATTCCCTGCATTAAAAATTCTTTGAAGCCTCAGGATGGGGCCCCTATCAATTGATCCTTTATTTTATCAGTTTATTCAACAAAATTTCTTTTTCTCCCCACTTTTATACAGTTCCTTCTGACTGGTTATTTAATCTACTCATCTAATATTCAGAATTCTTCACCAGCACAGCATTTAGAATGCTTATAGTCTCTTCTTATCTGAACTGCATGTCAGCATCATTGAGTCCTGCTGCTCACAGTTTATATCAGCCAACAACCAAGTTTCTGCCACATTCCCATCCAATCATCCCCTGGTAATCCTCCATAATTTCTTACCTCCAACTTGCTCATACCATCTTTCCTCCACTCCCTTCCTAAAAACACAAAACCTTTCAGCAGAAGAAAGGAGACAGATCAACATCTCAAAACGAGTCTGGAAATAATAATCCTTCCTTCTAGCCAAAGGTTCTAAGGTTCCACCACTGTTGTTATGAATTGGCAGTAGGCCTCTGTCAACTTTCTGTCTCTTCCATCTACAAGTTGTGCCACAACGACCCCATCCCAAAACTTCAAGATCTACAATCCCTGCTGAAATCATATGGCCCCTCCCAAAACTCACTCTCAAATCCGTCTCCCTCCACACACCAACAGCACCCCACACAGCCACCCACTACATACTCACCATGAATCCACAAACCAAATTTTATGGATGCCCAATTTTAGCTGGTTATTGTGCCCCGACTGAAAGAATTTCTATCCTCACTGACCTAAACCTTCAACCAACTGTCCAAAACCTATCCACTTCCATCAATGACCCTAAACACTTCCTTCACCAACTCTCCATTCTCGTCTCGGGCACGACGTTAAACTGCCTCCCAACACAAGGTGTTGCGACCCGTGCTGAGGGGTGCGTGGCACATGGGTGGATGTGTCTCTAACGGAGCCTCAGGGATACCGGGCAACCTCCCTGAGTCAGTTGCCTTGCACCACGCGGGGTTATCGTGGTGTGGACCATATAAATCCCCAAATCTCGTGGGACTAAGATGAACACAGAGAAAAAAATTATTTTAAAAGAATCCGAGGGGCAATCTGAGACCTCAGATACTCAAACATCGGGATCAGGACCAATGGAGTGCACTCCTACTTCTGAATCAGGGTCTAGACCTGAGCAAGAAGTGGGAACTGTAACAGAGAAGTTGGACCAGATTAGGATTAAGGCCTTGTCTGGGGCTCAGAGGAGGAAACTTCTCAAGGAACAGAAGCAAAAGGAAGGAAAAGAATGGTGGAGGGAATCAAAAGGGCTTGAGCCCAAGACCCCCAAAAGGGTCCAGAACCCAAAAGTCTCGACAGAGGATTGGAGTGTAATTAACCAAAAGGTCATTCCGGAAGGACGAACCCTGGTGGTGGAGGTCGGAGAGAAGTCCCTGGAGGCAATGCGAGAGCAAGGCCTGAAACTGTTTGTAGGGTTCTTGCAGGTCACCGTCAGGGTAATCAAAGATCTTAAAGGCAATAATGGCAGCAAGATGGGGACTGGAAGTGCTGCAGATAAACCTGCAGCACAGTAAAGGGACCACTGCTGCCCTGAGCCGTCGCCTGGGGAGACAGGTGGTGGACGTGGCCATGATACAAGAACCCTATTTATACAAAGGGGGTGTATCGGGCCTCGGTGGTACTGGAGGTAAGCTGATTTATGCCAGAAATCTAAAAAACTCCAGAACATGCATTTATGTTAGAAATGGAATACCTTTCATACCAATGATGGATTTTTGTTCCAGGGACCTGGTGACCATCAGGATGCAGCAATGTGAGGAAGGTATCACGAGGGAAATGGTTTTGGCCTCAGCATACCTTCCTTACGAAGACAGCTCTCCTCCTCCTTTGGAAGTGAGGAGACTGACAGAAGCCTGCCATCGGCAAGGTGATGAACTGTTGGTAGGATGTAATGCCAATGCCCACAATCTATCATGCGGCAGCAAGAACACCAACAGTAGGGGTGAGCACCTTCTTGAATTTCTCCTATTTAACAACTTGGAGATCCTAAATAGGGGTGATGAACCTACATTCAGGAATAGTAGAAGGGAAGAAGTAATTGACATAACTTTTGGTTCCATGATGATGGGAAGTTATGTCAAACAGTGGCATGTGGTCCTGGAGCCATCCTCGTCAGATCACATGTATATTAAATTCAAGGTTGAAATGGGAACCAGACAGACCATGGCCTATAGGAACCCCAGGAAAACGGACTGTGAGACATATAGGAAAGACCTTGACTTCAGCCTATCAGAAATTAAAACTTCGATAAGGAATCCAGCAGAGTTTGAGGAAGTAGCAGAGGCCGTAACCTCTGCTATAGTGACCTCATACCAGGACAACTGCTCAATCACCAAGAAGTGCACAAACAGGAGTGTGCCTTGGTGGAATAATAACCTGGAAATGCAAAGGAAACAGGTATGAAGACTGTTTAACCTTGCGAGGCGCAAAGGACAATGGGCAAAGCATCGCGAGGCGCTTGTCAATTACAACCTTGCCATCAGACAGGCAAAGGAGGCATCCTGGAAGGTATTCTGTGAGGAAGTGGGGGGCACGGCTGCTCAAGCGAGACTTCATAAAATCCTCACTAGGGTACCAACTAATCCAGGAGGAACATTGAGGAAGGAGGATGGGGAGTATACAAAGACAGCACATGAAACGCTGGAACTGCTCCTCAAGACTCACTTTTCTCAATATACTCTGGGGGATAACTCAGACCAGAACGCGATTCCTGAGAGACAACGGTTCTCAGGTATTCGCAAAGAGGATTGGGATCTGGCTAAGGAGTGTGTCAATTTCAGTAAGGTCCGATGGGCGGTGGGAACATTTCATCCGTTCAAGTCACCGATGGAATCTTCCCAGCTCTCCTGCAACAAACGGGAGAAAATCTTATTAGATTCCTATGCAGGTTATTCAGGGTTAGCCTAGCATCAGGAATCATTCCCAATGCCTGGAGAGCAGTGAAGGTTGTCTTCATTCCAAAGCCAGGGAGAATTGATCATACCAAGGCCAAGGATATGAGACCAATCAGCCTGTCCTCCTCCATTCTTAAGACATTGGAAAAGCTGGTTAATGTGCATGTTGGAGAAAGGAGGTTAAGTAGGGCTCCTCTACATTCAAACCAACATGCATATCAACCAGGTAAATCATGTGAGACAGCTCTCCACCAACTCGTTGGGAAGGTGGAGAAAGCACTACACTTTCAGGAGATAGGCCTCAGTATCTTCCTGGACATTGAGGGGGCTTTTAGCAACACGACCTTCAATTCCATGGTTAGGGCAGCAGAGGTCCATGACCTAGGGACCACTATATGTAGGTGGACTAGGGCCATGCTCAGTGGAAGAAAGGTAGAGGCTACCATGATGAATGAAAAAATGGTAATCAACACCACTCGGGGTTGCCCGCAAGGAGGAGTTCTTTCCCCTTTACTGTGGAATCTAGTTGTGAATGATCTCATTGGAGAATTAAACTCTAGGCAGTACTTTTGCCAAGGATACGCAGATGATCTTGTCATAGTAATACTTGGCAAATTTGCTGACACAGTGAAGAATATGGCACAAGGTGCATTGGACATTGTGCAAGACTGGTGCAGAAAACAGGATCTGTGGGTTAGTCCTAAGAAGACTGTTGTTGTACCATTCACAAGGAAACATATCCAACACTCAAGTTGGAATCTAAAGCTTTTTAATGAAGCACTACCTGTGAAGGGGACAGTGAAATATCTAGGGGTTACCCTAGATGAGAAACTGACATGGACCCCTCACATTAGGAATATTTGCTCCAAGGCAAAAGGTACTTTAGTAAGTACCAGGAGAGCTTGTGGCAAAAATTGGGGCCTGAGCCCCAAGGGTATGCACTGGATATACACCACAGTGATTAGATCCAGGATCACCTATGGGGTGGTCGTGTGGTGGAAGAAGGTAGAACAGCAGGTTGCTGCTAAGGACCTTGGTAAGGTGCAGAGACTAGCCTGCTTAGCCATAACAGGCAGAATTAGCAGCACACCAACTGCTGGAATGGAAACCATGCTGGATATGCCCCCATAACACCTTTGGGTCAAGATAGAGGCAGCAGCTGGTGCATACAGGCTCAAAACTGGTAACAACTGGAACTCTTTGGGATATCCAGAATCTCACACTAAAATAGTGAGTGAGGTAAATATAGGAAAGGTCGGGGAAATGCCAGCCGACTATATTATAACTCCATACTGCTTCAACAAGCCTTTCAGTATAACAATTGGAAGTAGGGAGCAGTGGAAGACAATAGTTCGACACCGTACAGGGGATATTGTCTGGTTCACTGACGGGCCGAAATCAGACCAAGGCATTGGGGCCGGGGTATATGGGGTGCAGCCAAGACTGGAGGGCGTCATCTCTCTAGGGAAACTGGCCTCAGTATTCCAGGCCGAAATCACTGCCATCAGGGCATGTGTGGAGGAGAATTTGCGTAGGTGCTACAAAGATGGTAGCATCTACATCTATTCAGACAGCCAGGCAGCCCTGAAATCACTGGCAGCTCCTGCAACAAGGTCTAAAATTGTTGCAGAATGTGACAGGGTTCTGGTGGAGCTAGGGGAAAGCAATAGAGTAAACCTATTGTGCGTCCCTGGCCACTCGGGGATCAGTGGCAAGGAACATGCCGACAGATTAGCCAGGATGGGGGCAGAGACTCCATTTATTGGACCGGAACCTGTCCTGACAATCACCAAGGCAATGATCAAATTGGAGCTACGTAACTGGCTCAGAAGACAGCACGTAGAATATTGGACCAAGGTCCATCAAGAAAAACATGGCAAGGTAATGATGCCAAAGCCATGTTTTAAAAGAAGCTCTGCAATCCTGGGTCTGAACAGGAGAGAGATTAGACTCATGGTTGGATTGCTGACAGGCATGGGAATTTTAAAAAACACCTACATACAATGGGAATAACAGAAGAGGACCCTAAAGGTAGGATTGTGATGACGGTGATGAAACTGCATCGCATCTAATCTTTGAATGCATTGCATTGGAGAGTAAAAGGCACAGAACATTTGGGACAACCAGACCCGAAGAAATTGTGTCTAATAAAGAACTGGTAAAGGGACACCTTGCACTGTTCAAGGGCATTGGTTGGCTTTACTAGATATACAGGGAGCGATACCGCACAATAAACTTAGTTTCGGTGCGGGCAGTGGCGGGTTAGACCAAGACTGTTTTGGCTTCCCTGGAAAAATCAAATCAAATCAACTCTCCATTCTCCCCACCTCTTTACCTCCAGGATCCTTACTCACTATTGTAGACACCATCTCCTTATACAGCAACATCTTTCAATGTCTATTTGCTCAAAAATGTTCAAATGTTTGTATAGTTTATGGGACTTAACTACGGGGTCATCAGTCCCTAAACTTATGAACTACTTACGAACTAGGACGGCACAAATATCCATGCCCGAGGGGGGATTCGAACCCCCGAGTGTAGTGGCCGTGCAGACCGTGACTGGAGCGCCTCAGTCTCCTAGGCCACCGTGGCCGGCTGTCTATTTGCCTTGCAGCTATCAAACACAACTTCTCTCATCATCCCTTAGAACCCAAACCTGACACTGTATTCCTCATAATTCCCAATAACTTTATATTAACAAACAACTACTCTTTCTTTAAGGCGAAGGTATATATAACCTCATATGCCACTCTGTTTTAGTGGTCACGGAGGAAACCCTCCTAGGTTCCCAAAACCCCAAACCTCTGGTCTGGTTCAGGTTCAGAGATAATATTTTCATTATTTGGACTCAAGGACTCCCTATTCTATATTCCTTCCTTCACAATCTTTACTCCTCCTCTCCCACTCATATCACCTGCTCCTCCTCAGCTCACTGTGCCAAATTCCTGGATGCACCTCACTGATTGATGCACCTCACTGATGGCTCCATCCACACTTCCAATCACATTAAACATAACAACCACCAACAGTACTCTCTACAATTTCTCCTTAGTTTCATTTTCAGCTTGGTAAATGTATAGAGTGAATAACATGTGGGACAGGCTATAACCCTGTTCCATTCTTCTTCAACACTGCTTCCCTTACCGTATATTTCCACAGATAAGATGTCCTTCAGATACGACGAGGTACAAATTTTCATCAAAATTTTATAGTTTAAGCATATATCTGTTCTATAAGTTGACACCCAAGTTACCTTATTCACCCAAAAGCAAGCCACACTTTTTTTCCAGTTTTCTCTAAAAATAGGCCTGCGGCTTAGATTCGGAGGCAAAGCTTCAGGAAGTTCCAAAAATGCCACTATAACCCACCATAAGTAGGTTCTGTGAATGTTAATTCCAAAAAATGTCGCTAGAAGCCACCATAAGTAGTTTTTGTGATTGGTACATCTGGAGTTCTTCCTTTGTAGCAGTGTTTGCAGTCTGTTTTTGAACTTTCGTGCGTGAAGTGCTATCTTGTATCCTATTGTTAAGAAGCATGGGTTTTTTTTTACGCCACTAAGTTTAAGAGAAAAGTAATTTCTTTCGCCAAGACAACATTTAATCACGCTGATGCACATATTATGTGGGTGAAAACACACAAAATTGCCCAAGAACAGAACATAAAGGATTTCAAAGGAAGCCGCAATTTATGCATGTAGCTCCAAAATATTTTAACCCCTTCACAGCTCCATACATAAATATATGCTAATTGTTTCAGTAGGATTCTGGATATATTGAGAAATTAATTTTGACAAGCGACATTGAAAACAATTCTATTTCTGCTGTATGGTGTATAGGTTACCTTATGTACCCTTGTCTGCTCACAAAATTAATAAAGCTCGTAAAGCAAATATTTTTTTAAGAAATTAAGCAAACCTTTGCTTTCTTAAATCTTTCCTCCACAATGTAAGTTTAAGACTACATTTCAATCTAATTTTTTTTTTGTACTGTCATATAAGATGACCTCAGATTTTGGGGCCTTTTTTTTTATGATCCAGTCATCGTATTATCTGAGGAAATATACAGTATATCCTTAGAATCTTGTAACAACAGAAATTCGGTTTATACACAACTTTTAGATGATGTTTCACTCTTCGTATTTTATTTCTGTTACCTTCATATTTACAAAGACTGTAGTCAATATTGACCGTAGTACTCTTCCAAGTTCTCCACTTGTAGTACCATACATCTGGATTTCTTTAACCTAACTTCTTTGTAATTCAGGGCATTAGCTTAGTGCCTCATATGTTCCTGTATTTCGACAACACTGATTTTCACCAAGGTCAGCATAGTAACAGTTCCATTCTTTTGTAAATAATTTGTGGTACAATTTGTGACTGTGAATTATTAAACTGATACTTTGACAATATTCCCACATATCAGCACCTGCTGGTGTTCGGAATTGATATTTTAATATTATTATTATTATTATTATTATTATTGAAGCCTGGGGGTATTTTGGCTACCTTATGTACTTGTGAGTTGCAACAAGACTACCACCCACTGCAACACAGAGCCATTGATTAATTGATTATTTCATTCAACTGCCCAGTTGGCTGCCATGGTTGGCCTGAAGATGGTCACAAAAGCAGACAAACAGATTGCCTAACAAAAATAAAAATTCTCTTGCGATCAAGCCTGTGTTTTTAAAAACAGGATTTCATTAACTATCGCTGTTTCTCCAAAAATGTTTTCTCAAATTGTTATCAAATGTACTGTCTGATGGCACTGTGGGCATGTGATGTGGTAAGAAGTATTTATAAGAGAGTACAGCCAATTATGGTTCCATACTGGCTACCATATGGGGAATTCTTAATGGAGAATTCCACTAATAAAAGTGAGTCTGCCAAGCACAGACTGTTATGGTTCAGCATCTAGGAATGAACATTTCATGAATGTAGAAGCTGGTTGGCTTCTTGAACCTTACTTCTGTGATCATCTATAGGAAATGGCTGAAGGACTCTGAGACCATAGGTAGGTACAAGCTGCCCACATCTCATCACAGAATGTGTAGGTTGGAGGATAAGCAATGATCTGTGACAGAGTTGATAAAGTTCAGATACAAGTGTTTCTTAACATACAATTAGGCACATTTTGTTGAACACAGGGCTTTGCATAATACTCCTTTGTGTTCTCGGGTTCACCTAATGGTACTGTCAATTGCCATTACAGTAACTGCAAGACATCAAGCTTTGAGAATCGATCAATGGAGCCATACTGCCTGATTGGATGAATCACATTTTTTGTTGGTGCGCAAAGTTCAAATTCATGTCTAGGTATGCAGTCATTCAAGTAAATAAATGCTTGGATGTACTGGACATTGTCTGTAGCCTTGTAGAGGTACTCTAATGACCATGTTGTCGACAGGACATTAAACCCTAAACCCTGGTAGAGGTAGTATTATGCTACTACAAATGTCTGATTATTAAACTAAGTGTTTTCAATAATTAAATTACATTCTGGGCAAAATTCTATCGGGTAGGTTACCTTTTCATTAAGAGTGTTGTCCCTGGAACTACTGAAAAGCCGACTGACCCTCTTCAGGAACCACAGGGTTGTCTGACCCCTCCACAGATATCTTTTCATTGTGGTTGCAACTACAGCATAATTACCTCTATAAATCACACCTTAACAGGTAGGGGTAGGGTCCAGCTACCTGTTGTTGCAATGTTTTTATGAATAAATTGTGATAATCCAGGATTTGATAAAAACAACTTCATGGAACTGCCTCAATTGCCCCCATCCCCTCCTTTCTTGTTCTTCCTCTTATTTTGCCTTCATTTTCTGATTTTTTTTTCTTCTGAGCCTAAATTTTGTATTTTAATGCCACCCTCCCCCCCCCCCCCAACCCCATAACCCTTGAGCATTCGCTACCACTCCAGTAAATGAAGTATTAACCCACTTCACCTAGTCATTTGAAGCCAGCTATTCTTCCAACACTGGACTGATGTTTCCCATTATTCTCCTGGTGTTAAATTTGTAAGTAACCACATTATTTCTACTAAATACATATTTAATGGTGATTTAAAACCGTGTTTATGATTTGGCACTCACATTAATAGATGCAATAAATGGGCTTCTCATGATTTTAGAAAAAGCAAGTGAGGAAGGACACATCATGCAAAAGATTACTGCTGTTAAAATTAATTGATTCAGGATAACATTTTCTTGAAATAAACTCTTACCACAAGCACACTAAAAAGGCTTGTGGTAATGCTATCGTGTGTTACTAAAAGAGAGTTCATGCTACTAATAAGTATGCAACATAAAATAGGTCCTACTCTTGCAAAGTCTGGTTTCATATGCTTCACAAGCAAAACGGAAACTGCAACTACAACAATTTTTCTACACAGGTCATAGTACTTACTAATATTTATATCGGTTTCAAATCTGCGCTGACTTGTTGCAGCCGATGCTGCAGCAGTGAACGGATTTGTGCCAGCACTTGTAAGAATTGGGAAGACAATACTGGCACGAGATGACGAAGGAGGGTGAGAAGGTGCAAGGGATTTCTTTCTGTGTTTGCGGGAGTGGGTATGAGTATGATGATGGGTGTGACCGTGGGAATGGTGGTGGTGGTGGTGTATGGATGGAGGTGAGGGCGAGTTGAAAAGGCTGTCTACACCCCCCATCACGATGCCCGGAGTTGGCAATGGTGTCTGTGGCATAGAAGTCAGTTGAGTGATGTTCATGAACTCATCTGGCTTCAGGTTGGATCCTGTACACAAATCATTATATCAGAATTTTTAAATTCATACACAGTCTGAGACCAGTATACTATAAAAACAACACAAAAATATATATGTATTTATAGATGTGTGTCCCTCACCATTTGATACTTTTGTATGTGATCACACTAATTAGTTAGGGTAAATATTAATAGCTGAAAATTATGTAACAAAAAGGGTAAAACAACTTTCATTATTTAAAAATTCTCCCATACAACATACAACTTCACTACCCCTGCTGTAACTGCAACTGTGCTACATTAGTGTGTGATCACAAAGTTTAGTATACACAGTCCAGAACCATCAAGAACAATTTGAAGTACAATGAAAGTCTTATGTACCTGGAGTTGTAAAACATTAGCTGGTTACCGAAACCATTGTCTACATTATTATCTGCATGATAATGCATTTATAGCATATGGAAGACGAAAATAATTTGTAATAGTTAATAAAGATATGTGCATGTGTATGAGATGAAATATTTCAGTGCCAGTTACACACACACACGCACACACACACACACACACACACACACACACACACACACACACACACACAAATGGAGTGACGGATAGTACAGCACAGCTGACTATGAAAGGAAATGATACTCATTCAGAATTACCAAAGCGGGCAATAGTGCCGTAGCAAATTTAGATGGATAGTTTTGTTTGCAACTAATATTATGCCAGGATTGCAAAAATTTATTTGTTTGTATTGACAACCAGTTTCAATACAAATGTCAACTTCTCTAAACTTGGTACTGAATGCTCAGACACAATTCCCATACTCACCACTATTATAAACCCATCCAGTCATGTAAACTACCTCCTCCCTCCCCCTTCAACTCACTTGCCCTATGTACCTACTTCGGTTTCAAAGTCTGGTTAAAAATTCCACTACAGCTGTTTGGTAACCTGCTTGATGCCAATTCTACTCGTTTATTTTGTTTGTAATACTTGTCATTTAAGCCAGTAAGCATATTTCAATAAGTTAAAAAAATTATTTAATCACAGCTGTTTCTTTCCACTTAATCTCACTCTCATGTATTTCCAATATTCAATCTATTAAAGGTAAGACCATTTGTTCAGGCAATTTTGATGAAATATGTCAACAAAGGTTATTATTTCAATTTACATTTTCTTGAGAAAAATGTTGTAATGTGCCATATTTAATGTGTAAGATATTTTATATATGATCAGTAGGTTTACGCATAAATTTCAATGGAATGATTCCTCTCAGTTTAGTTCTAATCCTTTAACATTTATAATCTTTAAAAATAAGCTGAGATACTCTGTATATAACAGTTTCAGTTCTTCAAACCTTAAGCTTTCACAGCTATATGTTGATAAGTGTTTAGTCAATACTTGATGGTCGCCTAACAGCTGAAAACCAATTCATAAAATGTTCCACTCAAAAAATTTGAGGTTTCTTACTAAAGTCCTTATCACAGAAAATATTTGTCTGTGAATTAAAAATAATTATTCCCCTTTGATCTCTGATACAATGGACAATGGCAAAACAGGCTGGATTTATAGATCTGGATATACAACTTACCAAAAGTGTTTTCTGGACAACTTCCTTGAGTGGCTAATGGAAGAAAGAAAAGTCATAACTTCTTTGTTATAGATATTTCCTTCTAATTTAAATTACATAAATATTTAAAATAATACTTCCTCTTTTTGTTTTACAGTACATAATAACTAGTTAGTTTTTCAGTCCCTGAATCTCATAGAGACAACTTTCAAGGCAAATTTTGCAGGTTTGTAAATCTCTTTAAAAATGTGTTAAAGATTATCATGGATAAGACTATTTAGGCTTTCCCAGAGTATCAACTGTTGTAATTCATGTCGGGACTTCCCAGCCAAATGAAACTACAATTTTCACACAATATTTCTACAGTACGTGGTCCATCTGGCCGCTATCATCAGGTGAGAGAAACTATGTTGCTCACATTTTGACTAACAGAAATTATGAACGACAGGACATTTATATGCAGCAAATTTGGGAAAGTACATGCTCCAAGTAATTGATCTATTCATAGCTGCTGTCCCCTGGCCACTTGTGTCTCACACTTGTTGTGGCAAATCCTTCGGGTTACTGGGATTGTCTTTTAGAAGAATCAGTTGAAATAAGACTAACATACAATATCATTAACGAAGACAGTGGATATCCACTGAGTAAAACATGCAATACTGTGTTGTAAGATATGAAAAAACATTGGCATCTGAATCAGATGGACACAAAGGACAATCTTTAGTGATATATCATCATTTTTCCATGGAATTCGCCACTGGAAGTGCTGCAACTTCAATTCCACCAGGGAATAGCAGCTACAAGCAAATGCATGTGCAATAACATTAAAATGTTCTGTCATTCATAGTTTGTTTCAGTCATGGTGAGAGTGGCATAGCTTTTCTTACATGATGATGGCGGCCAGGTGGAGCACAGAAATCTTGTGTGAAGACTGCAGCTTCATCTAGCTGAAGACCCTACATGAATTTGAACACTGTCATGGCTATCCATTTCTTACTGTGTTCAATAAAATTCCACAAATATAATTATGGATTACATTATTTAAATTGTACATCATTATAGACAAAATATAGTGTTCCTACAGTCGGAATGTTGTAAATATGAGCAGCAACTACAGGGCATTTGTTCTAGGCAGTTTCTCAGCTGACTTGCTGACACTCAACTCGTGTAGCCATGTGGCGTGATTACTTCTATGTATAATCACTTTTATAGCTAGACACAGAACTTTTTATGGAGCTTCTCAAGAGGAATAAAAAGGAGAATTAGGAAGACAAAAATTAGAAACAAAAAACTTTCCACATTGTTTCATCAGTGAAGAAAACATTTATAAACAAAAATAGACACTCGAGTATCTGAATTGAACAATGAAAAATCTGAAATGAAATATCAATACAAATAGCAACTCATCATACAAAGGGGACAATGAGCAGCAGACTGGTACATATATCTCTCACACACATGCACAAATGTGCACACATGCATGCACACGCACTTGGACATGCACATGCGCACAAAGTGAATGCTGTCTCAGTATTCTGTGATGCCGCTGTAGAGATTAAAGACAATGGTGCCACAGTACTCATAGACAACAGTAGCCATGTGCTGCTGAATGACTTTGAAAGCTGATATTATTCAATGGTTTGCTTTTAAATATGACTTCCACCTCTTCTATGTGATGAATAGTAATCAATCCAATTTACATTGTTATTCCGTTAGTATGTGAAGGACAGGATGATATGTTAAAACATCAGGGTATATCTCTGGTTCTAGTAGGAGCTGAAGAGGGTAAAAACTGTAAGCAAGACAAAAACTGGATTACATCCAGTAAATATATGAGAACGGATGATGTAAGTGCTACTCTGAAAGGAAGAGGTTGGCACAGAACAGGATCTGTGGTGGGCGAAATCAAACCAATCATATGACTACGAAAATTATAGAAGAAATTTTTCCTGTTGGGATAAACAAATATAAAAAATAGAAAACAGATGACTTACCCAAAGGACCGGCTAATCGATAGACACAAATAAAATCACACACAAACACACATACAAGCTTTCGCAACCGTTTGTCGCTTCGTCAGGAAAAGAGGAAGAAAGGAGAGGAGAAAGGGAAGGATATGGGTTTTAAGGAAGTGGAAAAGGAGTTGTTCCAATCCCAGGAGTGGAAGGACTTACCTTAGGGGGGGAAAAAGGAAGGTAAACAAATACACACACACTCACACATATCCAAACGCAAACACACCTAGACAGGCATTTGTAAAAAGCAAAGAAGTTGAACAGAGATACCACTTGAGGCAGAGGCTCTGTCCACAGAACCAAGGCAAAGATGCTAAAGATGGTGGGCGGGAATTTGAGTTAGCGGAGGTTGAGACCAGGTGGGCAACGGCAGGAGAGAATAAGCTGAAGGGCAAGTTCCCATCTCCAGAGTTCTGAAAGAAGATATGAATTGAAGAGATACAGGATAATGGGTGGAGAAGGAAGAGGGAGGAGAGGAAGGTGTTAGGCACAGGATGTACAGATGGGAAGTTATCTTAGGTTGAAGTCAGGATGGTTGTGAGACCATAGAATGTTTTGAAGGGACAACTCCCACCTGTACAGTTCATAAGAGCTGGTTTTGGTGGAGGGGGGGGGGGGGTTGTAGATAGCGCTAGTGGTGAAGCAGCCATTGAAATCCAGAGTGCCATGTTCAGCTGCATTCTTTGACACAAGGTGGTCCATCTTACTTTTGCCACAGTTTGGTGGTGTCATTCATCCTAACGAACAGTTATGGCTGCTTTCACAGGTGGCCTAAACTCTGACGGGTAGGATAAGCCTGTGGAAGGAATGGAATCAGGTTCTTCCACAGAAATATGATCTCTGTGGTAAGGGGAGGGAGTTGGTAGTGGCACAGGGAGGAGCTAGGATGTTTTTGAAGTTGAGTGGGCAACAGAACACCACTTTAGGAAGGGTGGGAAGAATATCGGGTAGGGTGTCGCTCATTTCAGTGCATGATGACAGATAATCAAGGCTCTGAGGAAGGATGTGATTTAGTTGTTTCAGTCCAGAATGGTATTGTGTGACAATAACATTCCTTTGTGACTGGTTATGGGGTTTGGAGGGAGGATTGGTGGTGTGTGGGGATATGGCAAGAGCAATCTGTTTTGAACATATCACATGGACATAATGATGCCTCTGTTTTTGTGGTCAATAAAAAGCCTATAATTTGGATATAACACCATGGAACTACTTGGGTTATTCAACCACTCAATAAAGACATTTTTCAATAGTGGAAATAATTTTTTCAGGAATTTGTCAAAGAACATTATTATTGATACCTCCCTGTTATTTCATATTTATCAGTGGAATAGTATTCTGAACCTTCAGTCCTTTGTTCATTGCCAGTTTGCATAACTAGGTTTACATATCTGATTGAATGTGCATGTTACAAAGAACAATATGCAAACAACAGCTGGGAACATTTGTTACCCTATCATAATTCTATCTATGCTGTGAAGTGCCCAAATGGATTAATTTTTCCTTTGACCACTGTGCCTGACCTAATAATTTTTTTTTCTTTCCACAGTTAAATCATCACTGAGTGTTTTCATGATGACTATAAGGCACAAACAAGAAACTACTTCAGTGATAGTCATATAATCTTCAACAATTATTATTAGGATACAAGAATTGTTATAAAATTAAGTATTTGCAAGAAATATTTCATGTCAACAAATTAAAGACTTTATGAATGGCAGTTGTCTGTAATGTGGCATCAAAAGTGCCATGATTTTATTTCGTCTGCTGGTCACATTTGTAAAAATTACATCTGCAACAATTGAACTAAAGATATGGATTATAAGATATTCAAAAATTTATGAAATGGTACATTTTTGGTATAGTTTAAGCCCCCCCCCCTTTTTTTCCAGAGCATGCGACACCTGGACACCACTTCAGTAATTTGTGTGTCACTACTAACCTAGACCAGTTACTAAAACAATAAAAGGGGACCTATAGTATTATGCATAATCAGAGTGACATTTCACTCCTGGTGATCTCACCACTGTTGTGAGTTGAATTGTAAGCCAAAAATAAGGGTGAAGTATATGCTAAGTTAAGAATTAAAGTAAAAAAAAAAAATTGTGGTCTGCACAGGATCTGATGCTTTGACCTCTTCGTTCCTAATGCTGCACTTTTTTTCTGGATCACCAGGCCTGATCGGTAATTAGTATTCTATTTATAAATTCCACCTAACAGCAATGAGAAACTTAAAAAAAAAATGGCAGCTGACTAAGTGTAAAACTTTGGACCAATGGTAAGAAAAGCTTGCAATGCAATTCAATGTTAAGATCACCACATACATGCATTTCATATTTCCAATCACACCGGCACACTTAAATTATTCCTTCCCTTCATAATTTTTCATACTTCATCAACAACAGTGTGCTCCAGCATGCAAAATAATCCTCACTGAATACCAAGGTTTTGGATCATGGATCTAAAGCCATAGTATTTTACACCGCATGCAGATTATTAGCTCCAGAAAGTAATAGCACAACCTTTATAGGCTATGTTCATTCTCTAACGTTTTCTTCTGTTCCCTCCAATGTACAATCTTGTACCCAGCTACAAATGAATTCTAGTGAAATTTCTGTGAAGTTTTCACTTGTGTTTGCTTCCATTTGGTGCATTGTAAATTAAATTTTGGGTCCTTAAAATTGGCATTTGTGCACTCGAAATATTTATAATTCTCATTTCTAAATAATGCATTAGACAAGCAAGGTTACACAAACTGCTATTATAAGCAGTTCTTCAAGTGGCAAAATGAGTAACTCCGGTACTTAAAAAAAAAAAAACAGTTTCTTTTAGCAGTTGCAATTGTGGTAGTGTATTCTTTCTCTGTAAAACATTTTGGGGTAGGTACATTTTGACATATCAATCATTCCTTTTTAAGAAAATTAATGTTCTAATGTACAATGTTTTTCAAAGTGATCTAATAATGTAAAGTCCAGGTTGGAATTAACAATAAAGTAATAAGGACCGTAAAGACATGGTGACTAGCAGTGACAGGCACATAAAAAAAAAAGACACATACATACAACACTTTCAGCAATCGGCCATGGTCTTCTTCAGAAAATAGAACATTGACGCAATTACACAGGCACACAACACAGTCATCTCCAGCTGCCGCACTCTGAATCATGCTCTGCGGTGTGGAAATAGGGGAGGGGAGGGGAGGGGGGATAGGAAAGTAGTGTCACGGTGGTGGGAATGGATACAGCATGGCCTTGCAGAGCATATACACATTAGATATGAGGAATGAGATGCAGCTTAGGAATGGAGTGATGACGTGGGTGAGAAATATAAAACACACACACCATTCAAAATAGGAGAGATTTAGGATAGAGAGGTGGGAAATTTTGGTTTTGGAAAAAAAGTTAAGTTATCGTAGGTAGAGGCCTGGATAATTTTGGGATCAGAGAATGTACTGTAGGTATAACTCCCATCTGTGCAGTTCAGAAAAGCTGTTGGTGGGTGGGAGGATCCAAATGGCCCAGGTTGTGAAGCATCCATTGAAATCAAGCATATGCTCCACTGCAAGCTGTACCACATGGTGGTCCACCTAGTGTTTGCCCACATTTTGGTGGTGGTCATTCATCCTAATGGACAGCTGGTTAGAGGTCATGTAAATATAGAAGACAGCCACATTCACACAACTGAAGCTTTCACCATAGCCTTTGTCAAGAAATGTACACACACACACACACACACACACACACACACACACACATTCATATAATCACAAACAGGAACTCAGGCTTCAAGTAAGGTACAGCAACTGGAAATGGTGGTCATGTGCACTGAATTGTACCTGTGAGACTGAATGTGTGCTTTACAGCAAGTTGCCTTCTATCATCATAATACCATTGGTATTCCAACCTAGATTTTCAGTGGTTCGAGATTACATGGATACTGAGAATACATCCACTCTTGTTTGGTTATTCAAGTAAAAATGACTGTTTCAGTTCAGACGATTCTCAAATGATGGAACTAATCTTTCAAGCACTTTAAAATTTTGCTAACACAATTCAGCTAGCGAATTAAAAAGATATATTTTAGTACAAAAAAAGATTTTACTTATGCAAGTATCTCTCTATCCAACCCACCCTTAGCTTATTTTATTTACTCATTGCAAATATAAAAATATGTGTACTGTTGCTGCTACAACTACTACCTCCACAACAACATATAATTACTTACAAAACGAAAGACGAAAAGAACAAGTGCACTTAATTTCTACAATCAATATATTTTTAGATACATTTAATGTCTGTTAATAAAAAACATATCCCAGAGAGAAATGAAAACAAATGCTTATAACTAATCCTGTGGGAAGAGACACTACTGAATTATTTAACATGTACCAGTATAATAACATCTCTCAGAAATATTAGATTTGTTCCTTTATTTTAGGATCTTTCATGCTGTTTCACCCAAGTTCAGTTAATTACATACACAAAAACAGATTTCAGTTACCACATCTTAATCCAACAATAAACCACAAAACCAAGTCTAAAGGGAGCCTTCAGACCCTCAATATTTATCAAGCAATAATACTGAGTCAATCTATTTCATGATAGTGTAAGGTCAAGAACAGCCAATGTTTCCATCTGCAATTCAACTTGAAACTCAGCCTTCAGAGTAAACACATCAATACTCGTCAATGTATATTTTTACTGTAGCCGAATTGTTTGCCTTACAAATCACAACCAGAAATTATGCACAACCGGCAAAATAAATCTGAAAAGCTTCATTGCAGAACAAATCTGTAAACATCAATAACTAATTATAAGTTACACAAGTGAATGTTGTAAACCTGCACAACAACTTATTATAAATTACTCAACTGAATGTTTATTGCCCTTCTTCAATAACTGTTGCAAACAATATAAAACAAGTACTGACTGATCACTGATTGAAATCATACATAGTCTTGTACCTACACTAAGACAACTAATGCAAGAGGGGGCATAAAATAGGCCAAAGCATGTATGATCACTGGGCAGCGGATCTAATAGTATTTAACAGTTTTGAAAACTGCTGTAAGTAAAAGAAGAATTTCTGGTTACAGCCACGCCTCTATGATGTTTAGTTTTCTTTGATATTGTGAACAAGGTAAAGGACAATTTGTAATCCATCAGTAATTTCATTTTTCACAGTACCACTTGCTGCAAGATGTACATACCACTTTTAGAACTCTTATTTTTACAGTTTTTGCTAAAGTTCAAATGTCAAGAATATATGATTGGTAGCAACTCACCATAAAGATAATCACTGAACCAAATTAAATATTGTGGCAGCCTGTCAGACCCAACTGCCCCAACTAGGGCCGTAACAAAGAATTCTGCCTATATAGGTTGGGTAAGCATCCAATGAAGGGTGCTGTGTTACTATTTCAAACCTTCCTTGATGTTATAATTTATATCACGTTACTTGTGTTTTACAAATTTACATATGAAATAACCATGATTTATAAATTTTTTATGTATTTAATTTTAATTTTAAGTCTTTTCTGTTCTGTGTTATGAGTACCAAGCCTTGAAAATATCTAACTTATCAATGAATTTTGTGAAAAAGTGCAACACAAAGATGTTGAAAGAACCATGTGTCACTGAACTACTGAATCACTGGATTTATTCTGGTGAAATTGTGTGTGTGTGTGTGTGTGTGTGTGTGTGTGTGTGTGTGTGTGTGTCTGAATGGTTCAAATTCAGAATAATTCAGACTGCTTATTTTGGTAACTTCGTATTTCATGTCCTGCTGTATCATTCATATGCCTGCAATAAAATTTTGCACACTTCACCTTCGAAACAAGAGAAATGGTACTGTCTATGTAAGATTTTGTATCATGCACTGTGGAATATACTTTACAACTGACTTCGACAGCAATCTACAGTGTTATTCCAAACTTGATGAAATTTTGTACACTTCACCTTCAAACCAAGAGAAATATTATTGTCCACATAAGATTTCATATGGTAGAGGGTACCCTACTCCAGACAAACACCATTTGACAGATGACCATGAAATTTGGCAGACACATGGATTTTTTTTGTACACAGTGAAGGGAGCAGTAAAAACACATAAGGAGTTTGGTAAGACAGGAGGTAGGTAATAACAGTCAGGGGGATAGATGGGCAGATAGAGGGGGGGGGGGGGGGAGGAGGAGTTAGTGGTGGACAGAGGGGGAGGATAGGGAGGAGAGAGAGAGGGAGGAATGGACAGAGGGGGAGGATAGGGAGGAGAGAGAGAGGGAGGAATGGACAGAGAGAGAGGGAGGAATGGACAGAGAGAGGAGGGAGGAGCACATGGAGTAACAGAATATTGGAATACACAAGCAATGAGCAACACCGAATTTTCAGCTACCCTGTGGGTCATAAAGGCCAGAAATGGTGGTCATGTATGAATGAGTTGTGACTGTAGGATATTTTCTCTCTCATCAAGGCTGTGGCTGAAAATTTAAGTTAGATGAATGTGTCTTTTCTACATGCCTGTCTGCAGCTCAGCGATAGTCTTTACAGTGAGTTACTAACTATCCTCATATTACTGATGTTCCGACTTTGACTTTACTTTGTTAACACATTCATGACTGGCATAAGTCATCCTGCTGTTTTTAACAAGTTTTTCAAAAATTGCAGCATTCCAACCACAAATGCAGTAACCAAGTTTGCTGTCTCATTTGAAATAATGAAACCTCTTTTATGTATTCCAAAAATATTATTTTTAAATATTAATATTTGCAGATCCACAAATCTTATTACTAAGTCACATGTTTGTATTTAAAAAGACCTTGTACTCATGTTTTTACAGATAATCAGCTGCTCCTAATGAACCAGAATCATGTATTATCTCTTCCAGAAAATTGACAACATAGCTCTCATCTAAATTCGCCATGTCGAGAATATGCTGAGTACGAACACTGGGCAGACAGCAATATTGATATCAGACAAAAGCAGTGTTGAGTTCAACAGAGACTGGGAAATACAAAGCCCTTTTGTTGCATACAAGTTGTTTAAACTCATCTCAATATGTAGCTGCGCAATGCAGAGATTCTTCCTTCTTCATTTTATGTGATTACCATCAGAGGGTAGGTTGTGAATCAAAGCTATAAATTTTTTAACGCTGCACGAGTCAGACTCGGGTGCAGTCCACCTAACTAACTACTGCTGAACGAGTCTAGCTCAGGCGCAGTCCACAATGTGTTAAAAGTCCTACAGTCTAAACATCATTTCTCTATCAGTCTCTGCAGGTAATAGCCATTTAATGCACAATACCACCCTTGCATGGTAAAATATACTGTGCAAGCGTCAATATTTTTAAAGCTCTAAAGTCGCCTTCAATATAATGTGTGATCAGTAATGTCGCTCTAATTTAGTCACTATAAATATTTGGTACTGCACAATAAATATTGAGCATCTGAGGGCCTGTTAGTGCAAGGGGGAAAGATCAACATTGTTAGTTATATTACAGGAAGGACAAAGACCACAACCAACACCAGTGCACACATGGATATGAATGAGATGAACTTACCAGTGCTTTTATCTTGTGATCTAACATGTTTATGAAGAGAAGCATCCTTCGTGTTAAGAAGCATAGCACATTCATCTGTCACCTCACACTCTTCCCCTGAGCCCTCTCCATCTGTGAGAACATTTTCCTGCAAAAAGCATGCATGAAAAAGTTCTCTAGAAGCTGGTGCTTAATGAGGTAAGTGTGCATGAGTATTAAGAAAAAACACAGTTTGCATGCATATATCTTGTTGCATATAGCTTATGTGCAGCTAAAATTGAATTTGTACTCAATTTACAGGTTCAGCTTCCTAGTCACTGTATAAATCTAATAACTGTCAATAATAAATTAACACTTCAGTTGGTTCTTTTTTCCTGGAAGTTGTACAAATAACTCACTGTTGCGCAAATAGAACTTGTTGCATTCATAGTTTACTTTTTTATGTTAGTGTTTGGAATTATTAGACAGAGAGCACTCAAACTGATTTTGCAAATTGTATAACTTTAAATGAGCAATTCTTGTGTGTGTGTATCAAAAAATTAATTTTGTGTTTTCCAGATCACAGAAGATATGTTAGCTTCAAAAACACAGTGAATAGCACTGTCGCCACTGGGGCACTACATCCTGTGACAGAACCCATAGTAATGACATCTCGTGTAACCCATAGTAATGAAATATCGTGTATCATTAAACAAGTATGTCATCAGGCATGTAATGTGCATGTGACAATGACATATGACTGCATGTGAGAGGGAGGTAATGAAATAAACAAAACTCACAGTAGTGGATCCAATTTGGTTTGGGAGGGACTTGATCCAACACATTTATTGCTTTTTAATTTACTATAGAGCAGGAACAGCATTAATTATTTACTTCATAGTCAACACGTAAGTTTTCAAAGAGCATGCAACAGACATTGCCAACGTCACCTCCCCCTAATTCTAACCTGCTTGGTTCTGCGAATGTGAATTGTCACTCAAGAGATATTTCTACTCAATTGAAGCGAGGCATAGACAGTTGCCTATTGGACTTTATTGTATACTAATTTGATATTGGCAACAAGTGAGTAATTCAGGTTCAGGTAAGCACACCCAATGGACAAATACAGCATGCATTGTATTCTCACAGCACTGATATTTTCTCAAATTTTTGACACCAGTTTCTACTAGAACATTACTAGGTGTCTCAATGCAACACAGAAAAGTTGTGTATTATAAGAATTTGACAGTAGGAGCTCTGATCAATTGAGCTATCTTTTATTGCTGAACTTCTTGCAGAATACTGAAACACAATGGGATAAATAAATGTCATATTGCCCAATAGAAAAACTATAGAACAACTATGACAAAAGCATATAGGAGATACTATATTCCATAACAGCTTGTATATAACTGGAACAACTAAACTTCATGAAAAATGAAAACTGAGCTGAGGCAATGAAGATGAAACACACTAGATCAAGAGATTTTGCTGAAGAAGGATGTAGGGGTGGCATTCACAGTGAACGTGCAATGAACCATGCTGACTACAAACCATCTTTGATACTTTTACTGAAGATTTCAACTCTTATTTTATTGTATTATATATCGAAGGTACCAATGGTAAGAACACAAACCTTTGATACATTGCACAATGTTGCAATCAAGTTGTAGGGGGATGCTTCATTTTTCTCATCACTGAAATCTCTTTATCTTTAATGCTTCCTCAAAAACATAATGTACTCTTATGGTAATGAAAAATATAGATAATTTAGGAAGGAGTACACACACACACACACACACACACACACACACACACACACACACACAGAGAGAGAGAGAGAGAGAGAGAGAGAGAGAGAGAGAGAGAGAGAGAGAGAGAGAGAGAGAGAGAGAGAGAGAGAGTCCACCACCTCTACCATTTGGTGAATGGTTACCTTTAAAACTAAATTACTTTAACTAGTTTCTTGATTATTGTGTTAAACACACACTGAAAAATGTAATACATACTTCACCTTGTAATTTCAGAGTTTAAAAATGTTTTTTTCTGTAATGCCTCTCCTACAATTATTTATTGTAGTTCACAATAATTTAATGTTGATTGGTTATTTCTTTGGGACAGTGGGACCAAACTGCTAAGGTCATCACTCACCTGTGGGGTTACTGGTATCGGCAGGTGATGAGAAAGGAAGAGAAAAAAGTACCAAAGAGACTTTAAGAAATAGATAAATAAATAAAAATAATTAATAAATCTACAAGGAGGACATTGTGATGAATATTCAGAAAGAGATGGGGAAATATGGTGAGGTAGACCATAGCAAAGAGGGGAGGAAAACAGCAGTACTTAATGGAGGAGAGGTGGTGACAAAAGAAGCAATGGAAGAACTACTTGAGTCATATCCCAACATATAAAGCTAGAAATGGCCAAACGAAAAGAAGAAGATGGTGTATATTCCTCCATGGCATCAACAAAACCAAATGAATGAAAAGAAGATTGAAGTGCCAAGAGATCAGATAATCAACTACAAACACAAGTTGTGTACATCTGTAAAAAAGATAACAAACATTTAATATCTGTCTGTAACATTAAAAATAGTTTTGAAATTGATGTAAAGTTTAAAGGGTTAGATATGTCTAGAATTTTCAAAGAATCCAGTTTGTGATTTTTCATCACATAATGAATGCAATTAATCTGGAAATTGGCCAAAAAGAGCTATGAAATGTGTCTGGAGAAAGAAAAACAGTGCATAAAGTTTGCAGAGAGATTAATCTCTGACAGAGTAAAAAAGGCACAGATCACAAGATCAATCTGAAAAGAAATGCACGAGTAGGGCGATAATCTGGAAGGCCATCTGTATGGTGCAGGCATCACAGATGAAAGGTATTGGACATTTATTCATGATTTTCTAATACTCACAAATTGAAACACATGTACCTCTGATTGGCATTTTTCAAGTTGGCCAGAAACATACCTCAGACAATTTTTAACCAATTCATTTGAAATTGTGAATATATCTTAAACAATGCAATTGTCTATTGAAGTACAGAGGATTTGAGTCTTCTACTGCCCTCACTGCTAGGTTAGTGACAATTATCTAGTCTGTTTGTAGACAACCTTTCCATATTCCACTTTAGAAGTACGCCATGTGGCCAAAAAGCAATATATAAAAGAATTCAAACTTACTTCTATACCTGCTGTTATATATAATCGAGTGATACTCATTGGCTTATTATAGTTCCAAATTTACAGGAGCTGTTTGTCCAGCCGTGGATGGAAATGTCATCATGAAAATTCTGGACAGCTGCCAGTTTGGAATTAAGATCTTCACAAAAATTATTGTATACAGTAATTGATACATATTATACCCACTGGAGAGGCCTAATGCCTTAAGGATAACAGTTATAATTAAAAGATTAGAATAAAAACAGATGAAACAAATTAAAACAAAATGAAACTTACATATCGGTGAACTGAGAAAGTTGGTACAAGAAATGTTAATGTGTCCAAACAGACAACAAAGGAAAAAAAGAAAAATAATAATAGTAGTAATAGTAATGTGTATTATATGACACCAAGGATATAATGAGGGGTACACAGAGAACAGCCTAAGCAATAAAAAGTGAAATTACAGACAGTAAATTAGGCTATTATTAACTTTTGACAGGTTTTAAACTTAATGCCATTAGAAAGGAAATAATACCTCAGCTGGGCAGAGAAACAGCCTGCAGTATTTTCAAATGATCCATTATTCCGTTCATGAGAAATCAATGGGAATCACTAGAAGGAAGGGAAAAACTGTATTATCAGACAACAAACTGAGAAAATATAGTTTTCAGTCTTGACCGATAGAAATCAATCTGTAATTTAGATTGATATAACTTACTGATAACAGAAGACAACATGAAATTATGTTGGGTGCAAGGCACTGAAACTTTGCTGAGAATAAACAATCTTCTCTTTACCTGTTATCATAAGTGCTGAAGTGCCCCTAATAATAAGAAAGATTGGTAGACAGAAGAGAGATCTTAAATAAAATAGTTGAAGACACTGTGGTTGTGAATGGAGTAATACAATATAGTAGTCTTCTCCTAACATTATTTCATCTACACACTGTGCAAGCTGTGAAGTAAAGCAAGGGAAAATTAAGAAATGGAATTAAAAGTTCATGGAGAAGAAATAAAAACTTTGTGGTTTGCCAATGACATAACACTGTTGGAGACAGTAAAGGACCTAGAAGATGAACTGGATAGAATGGACAGTGTCCTGAAAGATGAACAAATGAACATTAACAAGAGCAGAACAAGATCAATGGAATATAGTTGAATATAAGCAAGCGACACGGAAAGAATCAAATTAGGAAATGAGACAATAGAAGTAGAAGATGAGTTTTATTATTTGGGTAGTAAAATAACATATGACAGCTGAAGTAAGGAAGATATACAATGTAGAATGGGTATGGGAAGAAAAGCATTTCTGAAGAAATTTGTTAACATTTAATATTAATGTAATTGTTAACAAGTCTTTCATGAAGGCAACTGTCTGAAGTGTAGCCTTGTATGGGAGTGAAAAGTGATCAATTATCAGTTCAAACAAGAAGAGGATTGAAGCTTTTGAAATGTGATGCTGCAGACAAATGCTGAAGATTAGATGGGTAGATCATGTAACTAATGAGAATGTACTGAACAGAATGGTGGAGAAAAGAAATCTCTGGCATACATCAACTAAAAGAAAGGATCAATTGATAGGACACATTCTTCGACATCAAGGAATCTTGAACTTAGCATTGGAGGGAAGTGTGTGGGGTAAAAATCACACAGGGAGGCCAAGAGACAAATATAGTAAGCAAATTCTAATGGATGTGGGTTGCTATTCTATTAGAAGATGAAGAGGCTTGCTCAGGTTAGAGTAGCATGGAGAGCTGCATCAAATCAGTTTTTGGATTGAAGAGCTCAACAATAACAATGATGAAAATAATAATAACTACAACCAACATGATTATGTCTGGTGAAAGTAACAATGACTAATTGAGCTCCTGAAATTACCATTATTAATTGCAAGAGTACCACCACATCAAATGTTCTGATTTTGAGGATTAGCTCTGTGAATTTAGTAAATGAGAACTGCCATCTGCAGATAATAAACTTTTAATGAGGTTTACATTTTGAAAACCATTAAGAAATATTTGTTTAAAACAAACTACATACTGCGAAATTTTCTGTCAGATTAAACTTTTGTGCCAGACCAGTACTCGTACGTAGGCAAGACCTTAAGTGACCATAAGTGAGGGTTATGAATCATCTTCACAGCCTCACTTTCACCAGTGCCTATTCTCCAACCATCCAAACTTTATAGAAATTGTGCTGCATATTTTATGAGACTGGAATTCCTAGAAGAAAATTTTGGTGAAAGTGAGGCTGTAAGGGCAGGCTGTGAGTTATGTTTAATTGCAGAAGTGACCATCCCAGTACACCCTTATCGCTATATCACAGATGTGCTGAATACAGTTGAATTGAGATTACTTTATGCATTAGAGGTGTCTGGAGTAGTTATTAAGTTATTCAGAAAACAGACAAGGGGTGCATTATGTTGTTGAATAGGCCTATATCATCATAGACTTGTAGGTTAGATAACAGGTAACATACAATCTACCAGCAGATGCCCATTTAGTAATGATAGACACCAAATAATTTAGATGTGTGCTTCGAAATTTCAACACTCATGCTACTGTGAGAGTCCTGTGACAAGCAGTTGAGATGGCTAGCCAGGTGACAGCAGTAGTTTGACCTGTGCCATACCGAACAATTTAATTTCATACAGTGAAAAGGGTGTCTCTCACAAACAAGACTGCTATCTCTAATTCAATTGTTCATCATATTGCTTACTGAATATTTATATACCGTTGAAGTGTTCCAAAGGGATGACAGTAATATGCCAAATATTTTTCTGAAGATTCACCAACATTTTTTTCTGATTATCTTTAATGATGTTACAGATAAAAGAGACAAATTGTCCAAAACACATATTTCAAAAAATTAAAAATCAATCATTCCAAATTTTCAATTTTCACGAAAAAATCATCTCTAATATCTCATACAACTAACTACTGAGCGAATTGTTTACCAGGAACATAAGCTGAAAATTAATTGCTTCAATATGTGCAAAAATGACTGTTCCTAGGCTTCTGTAACTAAAGTAAATCTATCCATAGAACACACACAAGACCAGACCAATGACCATGTGTTGCCCAACATATATAACTGCCACCTAAATTTTCAAACATAGAATGCAAGTAAGTAAAGGTAACAAGCATGAAACAATGCCACTGAGACAAAGAGAGAGCCTGCAACCAAAAGTTAGTAGAACTGAACAAATCAGCTTACTCGTTTGATGGAATAGTTTCTGTGGCTCCATACTGGCCAGTGCTTGTTTGAAATATGAACCATAGTCGCTGTCGAATTCCTAATAATTAAATAAAAATAAAAACATTTTTTTTGAAACACTGACCTTTAGCAACAGTAAATATGCATTGCAAAAGTTTTCTCACAGTGGTATTACTCCTTGAATATGGATCGCTAAGAAGATAAGAATAAAGAAAGAACAGAGAGTTAGGTGAGAGAGAGAGAGAGAGAGAGAGAGAGAGAGAGAGAGAGAGAGAGAGAGAGAGAGAGAGTTTGCTAAACTAATTTAATGTTTGTGCAATATGTAAATAAAAATATATACATAAAGCATTTGAACTTAAATTGTACCTTTCACTGACAGCAACAAAACATATTACACTGTTTCACAAATGAATATTAAAATTTAACAGCCAAGTCAGGTGATTGACTCATGGATGGTGTTTTAATTTACCTTGCCATTTTTCACAAAAAGTGTGGAAATTTAGATTAATATGTACTTTATAGATATCTTACTGTACACCTTGAGCTGTATGAGAAAATATTTAAATACCTGACTGGTAATTAGACATGTAGCCCATCATCAATTATTATGCAGGTAGACAAATAACTTTATCCAATCAATGTCGCTAACGAATAAACATTTTGTTGAGTCATAGACAGGCACAAAAAATGTATCTTTTTCAAAAGATAGAATGGCTGGCCAGTACTTAACAGTTCAGTAATATCGATATTATCACAAAAAAAGAAGAAAATATACGTAGGATCAAGCTTTCCTTTATCAGGCAGAAGGGAGGAATGCAGCATCACACTTGTCTTCTTGTCTTCCATTCCACCATGCATTACAGTTTCTTCCCTTCATTTCCTCTCTGTCTGTCAGGCAGCAATGTTGTCTCTCCACACCCCCTTCTTCACCCTTCCCCTCCCCCCGCCAAGCTGCCTCCTCACCCATGCCACTGGTTGCTGCTCTCACATTGGACAGTCCTGCAGTCTCGCCACAGCAGCCGGAGATGGCAGTCATATTTGTGTGAGTATATGTGTGTGAAAGAATGTGATTTCTATTTCTGAAGAAGGCTGTAATGGTTTCTTATAAGGATAGCTGATAATCCTTCAGAGAAATCAGTCCTTGTATCGTAACTGTAAGTAGCAAACATACTCATGGATGTTGTACAACTGTGACAAACGTAAAGTGATATGTGATGTGGGGAACATTAATAGCAGTGTAGAAGGAACCTGACTGTTGTACAATAATGACCAAGATTTTTTATGATAATGGACTTTGATGTTTACTTAATAACTGTACTTCCTTCTGAAACTGTTTGTCCCTGAATCAGTTCTAGTGTTCAACTTGGATTTCTTTAAATGTATTACAACTGTAAAGCATTATACAGTATTAGCCTTAATTTGGTGGAAGAAATATTTAATAAGGAATGACTAATAATGGATCAGAAACATTACAAAGATAGAAGTAATAAAGTGAACAATAAGAAAAACTTGAGATTACAATTATTTGCTACATCCTGATGATGTGCCAAATGTGGAGCACACCTTAATGACTGCTTGTCAGCTGCTGTTTATTCTTACCATAAACTGTCTCTCATGCCTCCAACCAGATGAATAAGGGAAGGGAGCTGGATGTATACTGTGAGCTACAGCAACACAAAGAGATTAAACAATAAAGTTATACCACATTCAATCGTTTCAATATTTGTGTTTCTTTTTCTTTTAATTTATTTTGAATATGAGTTACTGGTTACTTTCTTATGCTCAACCATGCAAATTGTAAACTTGGCTAGTCATATCCATTCTCATAGGAAGCCAAGAGATTGTACAGTCTAAGGATGGCTGGAACATACTCGGCCAAAACAAAAGTATGGCAATATTTAGTTGATTATTTAACATTTCCTCTTTCTTACTTTTATGAACATATTACTTGTCTTATCTCTCATTAGTTAAGTTTCCATACCAACACCTTGGATTACCTTCATCCTCACTTGTCTTTAGACCTATACTAAAAATGTAACTTAAGTTTAATTTCAACTGTACAACTTTTACTTGTGCATCTTATTTGTTACCTTCATATTTCCTATTAAGGCCTCTGGCAGCACCAAACACTTACTAAAACGGCTTATCAATAATATGCACCAACAGCTTGCAATTTGCTTGACTATTTACACACTATTATGTTACACAACACAAATGCTATTGTGAATAGTTAAAAAAAACTTTCAATTCCTGAACTGATTTAGGATTATATTTAAAACCAAGTAATGCGTAAGTATTATATCTTACCTCATCAGGTTCAGGGACTGTGAATGTTACATTGAGTGGCTTCACATATTTTGTTTTATAATTATGTTCCAGAAGCAAAGGTGTATATAGTACATTCTTCCATTGGCGACTTAAAACAATCACACCCTTAAACAAACAAAAATATTTCATGAAACAAAAAAACTGGCTGTATCCTAAAGTAGACAGGTATTTGGGTAATCAGTCTCTAGTGTCAGAAACAAATAGAAGTTCTTTCAATTCTTCACCTCCCCCCCCCCCCCAAAAAAAAAAAAAAAAAAAAAAAAAAAAAAACCACACTCACATTAACTCTTACACAGCCACACACATATTATGATACCCACCCGATTCTTATAACTTGATGTACAAAGTAGAATATTTAATAAGAAACTGTTAAATACAGTAGCTGTTTTATACATTCATTCAAATAAGTTGAAACTCTTAAATAAGAAATTAGATGGACAGTGACTAAAATTGCCAATTACATTTCTGGTCATCCATGAAAAATATGCAAGAAGCAATTGTCATTTATTCCACAACCCCACCCTCCTTTCCACAGCAAAAGAGAGAGAGGGAGGTAGGGAGGGAGGGAGGGAGAACATTCCTCTTTCCTTCTTAAAGAAGAGTCCACTTGTTTCAAATTTAGGATATATATATCTTGATGGACGAGATCAATGAGTTGACAAGGATAGGATAGAAAACTTGACATTATATAGTCCACATTTTAAATTCTTTAGGAGTAGGTGTGTGTGTGTTTTATTTATTGGTGCTACTATCACTACCTGTGCTCCTTCACCTGGTAAGTAATCTTCATCTATTTTTATATTTCCTGCTAGGAATTTTTCCTCTATAATATATATAGAAGGAGACTTTCCAAGTGGTAAATATGTTTAAAAATGACAAATGTCTGCCTAGGTGTGTTTGTGTGTGGATATGTGTGAGTGTGTGTGTGTATTTGTTTACCTTCCTTTTCCCCCTAAGGTAAGTCCTTCCACTCCTGGAATTGGAATGACTCCTTTTCCACTTCCTTAAAACCTGTATCCTTTCCTTTCTCCTCTCCTTCCTTTCTCTTTTCCTGAAGAAGCTGCCAGCGATGTCGAAAGCTTGAATGTTTGTGTGTGTTTTTATTTGTGTTTTTTTGTTTCTATCGGCGAGTCTGTGCTTTGGGTAAGTCAAACATACATATATATGGAAACTTTCCTGGTGGGATAAATATGTGTAAAAAATAGAAATCGGATAACTTACCCATGCAGAGGCTAGTCGACAGATACAAATAAAAACACACACAAACACACATATTAGCTTTCACAACCGTTGGTTGCTTCTTCAGGAAAAGAGGAAGGAAGGAGAGGGAAAAGGGAAGGATATGGGTTTTAAGGAAGTGGAAAAGGAATCATTCCAATCCCAGGAGTGGAAGGACTTACCTCAAGGGGGGAAAAGGAAAGGTAAACAAGCACACCCATACCCACACATATACACATACAAACAAAAACAAGGCAGACATTTGTAGCTTTCTACAGAAAGTTGGTCTTACCAGGCGAACACACACACACACACACACACACACACACACACACACACACACAAAACTGACCTTTCACAAAGGTTGCTTCTTCAGAAAGAGCAGGGAAGGAGAGGGAAAAGGAGAGAGTTTTAAGGGAGTGTGTAAGGAGTCATTCCAATCCCAGTAGAGGAAAGACTTACCTTGTGGGGGGGGGGGGGGGGGGGGGGTAGGATAGGTAAACAAACACCCACACATATACATGCAAACACACACCAAGGCAGGCATATGCACAATGCAAAGAGGTTGGACAGAGATGCCAGTCGAGGCAGAGGTTCTGTCTAGAGATTGGAGGCAAAGATGTTGTAGAATGTTGGGCGGGAATTTCAAACTAACGAAGATTGAGATCAGGTGGGCAACGGGAAGAGAGAATATATTGAAGGGCAAGTTCCCATCTCCAGAGTTTTGAAAGGTTGGTGTCAGTGGGAAGTATCCATATAACCCGGACGGTGTAACATGGTGCCACAAGATGTGCTGGCCATGCATCAAGGCATGTTTAGCCACAGGGTGATCCTCATTACTAACAAACACGGTCTGCCTGTGACCGTTCATGCGAATGGACAGTTTGCTGCTGGTCATTCCCACATAGAAGGCATCACAGTGCAGGCATATCAGCTTGTAAATCACGTGGGTGCTGTTACAAGTGGCTCTGCCCTTAATTGTGTACACCTTCAGGGTTACAGGACTGGAATACGTGGTGGTGGGAGGATGCATTGGGCAGGTTTTACACTGGGAGCAGTTACATGGGTATGAGACGGAAGGTAGAGAAGGTGGTTTTGGGATTTCACAGGGATGGACTCGGAGATTACGGAGGTTAGGTGGGTGGCAAAATGACACTCTCGGTGGAGTAGGAAGGATGTAATGAAGGATGGATCTCATTTCAGGACAGCTTTATCCCCTCCTGTCCCGAAATTTCAACCATAAAAAACAAACTCATACACTTTGAGCCATCGAAAATCCTTTTATTTCTCTCTTAAAACACACAAATTATGAAGAGTTATTGAAGCAACAATATTAAAATGTGACACCCTTAATAAAAATATACGAACATGGTCAACTTACTTGCCGTAATGTAGAAAGGTTAGGCAGTTCATTTTCCCGAAGACTGGCTTCTATACTTGTCAAATCAGTCTGTAGTACATACTTCTGCAGAACATTACATAGCTGACAGGATGGATCTTCCTGCAATGTCTTTGACAATGGTGTGTAACGGCCATAGCGACTCTGCGTAAATAGAAAAATAAAATTAAATTTCACAACAATGATTATTTCAATTAAGGGCACTTACATCACAAGCACAGTTACGTGTGGCTACCTAATATTTATTTGGCTCTGCATAAGCAAAGAAAAAACATTTTGTTTGAAATATGATTTATCTAGAATGGAAAACACAGATTGTACACAATTCAATATTATACGATAAACTGTTAATTCATCTGAGAGTGGCTAATAGCACAAGTACTATAGTGACAGTCTGAACAATTCCTAGCTAAGGATCTTCTCCACCATATCCTTTCTTCCAGGAGTGCTAGTCTTGCATGGTTCGCAGGAGAGCTTCTGTGAAGTTTGGAAAGTAGGAGGCGAGGTACTGGTGGAAGTAAACTTGTGAAGCGGCATCGTAAGCCGTGTCGGGATAGCACAGTCAGTAGTGCGCTTGCCCGTGAAAGACAAAGGTCCCAGGTTCGAGTCCCAGTTCTGGCACACAATTTTAATCTGCCAGGAAGTTTCATATCAGCACACACTCCGCTGCAGAGTGAAAGTTTCATTCTGGAAACATCCCTTAGGCTGTGGCTAAGCCATGTCTCCACCATATCCTTTCTTCCAGGAGTGCTAGTCTTGCATGGTTTGCAGGAGAGCTTCTGTGAAGTTTGGAAAGTAGGAGGCAAGGTACTGGTGTAAGTAAAGTTGTGAGGCGGCATCGTGAGTCGTGTCAAGATAGCATAGTCGGTAGTGCGCTTGCCCGCGAAAGGCAAAAGTCCCAGGTTCGAGTCCTGGTTCCAGCACACAATTTTAATCTGCCAGGAAGTTTCATATCAGCGCACACTCCACTGCAGGGTGAAAGTTTCAATCAAGGATCTTCTAATTTGACACATCCAGTTATACAAAATATCCTTTAGAAATGTTCTCAACGTTTCTGTTAGTGGTCCATGCACTAACATACATTTGAAGTTTGAACTTCACTGAATGCTACCTACACTTACCCAAGAAGGTGCCACTATGTCCCAAGTTAACTTTACAAACCGAATCTGAACAAGTATGGCTTTTAAAGCACCTGCTGCCAGCCTAATGTCTCCGTGATAGACTACATCTCTTATTCAAATACAGGGTCCCACACCATCTTATACACTTATAATTATTAAAATCCTCCACTGCAAGTTTCTGTCTGTGTTTTTAGGCTCATCTCAGGAAGTACCATAGCTATTTTTCAGCAGTTTTCATTAATAGTCAAGTCTGATTCTCCAGGAATGTTTATGTATATCACTCGTTAAGTAATGATGAGTGTTTAATACAAGTATTTTTATCTACTCCCCATTCAATTAGCAACTGAGTGCAATCTTGTGTCAACTGAGGGAGCTAAGAATAGACCTAGCAAGGGACAGTGAAAATGTGTGCATGAGTTGTGCGTCATGACGGCCATGACCAAAAGCTTTTAGTTCTGTTGTAACATTTCTATATATGCATAGCCTGTATTTCTACCCAATAGTTCAGTCTCAAATATTAATACATTTCTCTCCCAAAAAGCTATATCATTGGTATAAAGTGATATTAGTACCCATATAAAACGTTCTAATCAGCTATTTTTCATTACAATATCTTTACTAAACCTTGAATGCAAATGATTTATATTTTTCAACTCAAAAACAGTTTTAGTAACCATAAACAACATAATATATAAAATAGTATTCTGAAACCCATATACCTACTATACACATACATCACAAACCTGTTTATTAATGTTTGGTTGGTTTTAATGATGCAATCATCATTGACATGTGATGCAAATAAACAAATATTATAAATAAAAATAGCCCAACAAAACCTATTACCTCAGTGGAATCATTATAATGCACTGACAACAAATATTGCTCTCACAGACACAATTAATACTGTCACGTGAGTAACTACCAAATAAATAAATATAATGGTACTTTTCAAATCCAGGTAAATGTTGATCACAAACAAATGAAATACCTACACCAAAATACATTCAATAAAATAACACACCATTTGATAACACACACAAACTTGACCAAACTGTCAAAACATTATATTTCTGTTGATAAACAAAACGACACCATTTTTCAAAGTCAAAATAAAACACATTTCAAAATAAATTTACCACCACACAAGACAACACACACTGATTTAAACTAAGAAAACAAAATACTTAAATTATAAACTTTATTTACATAATTATTTTTCTGTGTTCAACAGTCTTAAAAAATGGTTTATTTTAGTGACACTAATTTGCATTGAGAGGTGAAAGAGGAGTGGAAGACAAAGTTTGCCATTACGGACAGTCTGCTTGGATGTGGACGGTGACAGGCGCTTTTGTAATGAGTTGTAGCCATTCATGTTTGTGAAAAGCAAACTTGTTATATAAAATAATTTTTTTTAAAAAGCTTATAGTGAAGTTTATTATTTCAAGAAAAGTATCAACAGCTCTAACAAAACACACAATGCAAGGCCTAGAATAAGCAGAACAACAACAAAGAACAGACCATCAAAACCAAGATGAGTATATATTAATATGTTTGTTTATTTTTGTGGGCCCTTCTTCCACAAGTCAACAACATAACATTTGCCACTTGCCCAAAACTACGTATAGGTAGAAGACAAGTGGGAAGCAAATTGACAAACACACAAAAGACACAAACACATGCAACACTTAAGCTATTGGCCATCAGCCTCATTCAGACAAGATAGCATTCACACAAGCACACAATCATCAATTCCAGCTGTTGCACTCCAAATCATGCTCTAAGGTGAGGGGATAGAAGAAGAGGGAAGGGGAGGGGAGAACAAGAAAATTGTGTGGCAGTGGCGAGGATGGATACATCTCAGTCTTAAGGAGCATGTATCTACTAAATGGCTGAAATGAGATATAGCTTAGGAATGGAGTGGGGAGGCAGGGAAGGGAAGGAAACAAAACAAACATACAAACACTGCACACACAATGAGAGAGGTGTACAATATTTTAGGTAGGAATAGTTGGGTGTGGGGAAACTTAGGTTGAGGCCTGGATAATTTCGGAATCTGAGAATGTTCTGTAAGGATAACTTGCATCTGTGTGGTTCAGAAAGGTTGGTGGTTGGTAGGAGAATCCAGATGGCCTGGGTTATGAAGCAGCCATTGAAATCAAGCATATTGTCAGGTGATGTTGTGCCACAAGATGGTCAACCTTGTTTTTGACAACAGTTTAGCAGTGGCCATTCATCCTAATGCATAATTGGTTAGTAATCACACCAATACAGAAAGATGTGCTGTGATTGTAGCACAGTTGGAAAATTACATGGCTGTTCTCATAGGTGGCCCAGTCTCTGATTGAGTAGGAAAGGCCTGTGAAGCGACTGCAATAGGAAGTGCTGGGTTGGTGGCAGGGGACTGAGCTTCAGGGTGGCATTAAGATGAACTAGGATGATATGAAGGTTGGGATGGCAACAGACCACTTTAAGAGGGGCGTGGAGGAGTTTGGGCAGGATGTCTCTCATTTCTGGACATGAGGACAGAGATTCAAAACCTTGGCAAAGGATGCAGTTCAGTTGTTCCAGTCCAGGGTAGTACTGGATGACAAGGGGAATGCTCTTTTGTGCCTGGTTACCTGTGGTAGAGAAAGAAATTAGGGTGTGTAGGGACATGGCACAGGAAATATTTTGCAGGCTATGTTTGTGGCATACTTGCTGTCTGTGAAACCCTTCATGAGAGCTTCAGCATATTGGGAAAGGAAGTTCTTGTCACTGCAGATATGCCATCCACTGGTAGATAGGGTATAACTGGGGGATTTTTTGATTTGGGAGGGATGGCAACTATCGAAATGAAGGTAATATTGCTGGTTAGTACCGTATTTACTCAGCTATAGCACCCCCTTTCTTTACAGTTTTTTAACCTGTGAAATAAGGGAGGAAGATTTGTAAATTTAATAGTGCATTCCATTGAATCAGGACTGACTAAATTTGATAAACATTTTATCACACTTTATATAAATACCTATTTTATTACACAACTGATATGATATTCATTGTGTCACAATCGCAAAAGTCAGTGTGTGTTATGCATTTCTTACATGGCAGTTTGTGAGTAACAGAAGACATGTGTTGTTGAAGGTAAACACTTCCAATATGAAAATTACATACCGGAAACTTGTTTTTAATAATGATGTATGGCTCTTAATTTAAACTACGCCATAGAGCTAATTCTCCAATCTCTGACACTCATTTTAGTACATTGTACACAGTGTAAATCAGAATTCAATGCTAACTGTGGGAAATCGCAATCCTAGATACTGGATGGAGAATGGGGGTGGAGTAGTCAGGTATTGTTACTATTGTTGTAAAAATTCGATTGTTTCAGAAGTCAGTGGCAGACAATGTTGCCGGATTCCACATAAATTACTGCTGCAACTAACACATTCATGAATTTTCAAGATTAATACTGAATATTGACCTAAAAATTAACAAGAAAAGAGGGGGGGGGGGGGGGTTATACGGCAGTGATGTACTATAGCCAAGTAAATATGGTAGGTTTAATGTGAACAGAAATGTGTATGGGGCCATCAGTGAGGTGGAAGTTAACATCCAGCATTGTGGCCTGGTGGGTTGAGGAAGAACAGGTGAAGCATATGGGGAAGAAGCAGTTGCGATTTTTAAGGAAGGAGGCCAAAACTGTATGGTCCTGAGACAAGTTCAAGAAAATATCATCAGTAAACCTGAACCAGACCAGAGTTTTCGGGTTCTGGGATACTAAGGGTTTCTTCCAAATGGCCCATAAATAGGTTGGAATAGAAGGGTGCCATGCAGGTACCTATGGCTGTGCCAGGGATTTGACTGAAAGATTTCCCCTCAAATGAAAAGTAATTGATAATTGCTTGTTAGGATAAAGTTGGTGGGGGTTATGAGGAATGAGGTATTAGGCTTGAATTTAGAGAAGTAGTGTCTGAAAGTGGCAAGCCCACTGGCATGTAAGGTGTTGGTGTATGGGAAGGTGCCATCCACTGTGACAAGTAAGGATCCAGGAGGTAAATGGGTTGCAATGGTGGAGAGTCAGTGAAGGAAATGGTTGGTATCCTTGATATGGGAGGATAGATTTTGGTCAACTGGTTGGTGTCAGTCAATGAGGGCTGAAATTCTTTCAGCAGGAGCACAGTAACTAGCCACAATAGGGCATCCAGGATTATTTGGTTGTGCATTTTGGGGAGAATGTAGAAGGTGGATGTGTGGGTTGCTGTTGTGGTGAGGAGGGAGATGGCTCCAGGTGAGAGCTACTGGGAGGGGCCGTATTATTTCAGCAGGGATTGGAGATCTTATTGGACATTTGGGATGTGGTCCTTTATTCATTGTAGGTGGAAGAACCGTAGAATTGGTGGAGCCCTCCTGTGAAGTAGTCACTGCACCCAACCTTTCCTTGCTGACCTCTTGAACTTACCACATCCCTCCAAACTCCCTACCAATACTACACAACATCCAGAGAGAAAGCAACCCCAGAACACTTTGGTTCGCCTGTCTACTAAAAATCTCAACCCCACAGAAGTTTCCATTCTATCCAAAGGTCTCATCTGCAGCCCTTCATCCCAATACAACCATGTTGAACTTGTCAAAGAGCTATTCTCCGTTTACCAATCCATACAATGGTAACATTACTTTGCCCTCTGACCCTGCCTTTCCTGGTTCATAACACCATCCAACTGAGTTCCCTGGTCAGCTTATTTGTAATGACAAGAACTCACTTTCTTAATATTCTGAAGCTCAAAAGGACTTCACAAACTCCTCTACTGACCTAGTCCACAAAAAGATCTCCCGTTCCATATCACCACAAACCCGAAATCCTCCCTCTACCACCAGTAACCAGCCACAAAAGAACACTCCACCTGTAACCCAGTACTGCCCTGGACTGTGACAACTGAACTGCATCCTTTGCCAAGGTTTTGAATTTCTGTCCTAATGCCCAGAAATCAGAGACATTCAGCCCAAAATCCTCCCCACCCCTCCTAAAATGGTGTTCTGTCAACCTCCCCACCTACATGACATCCTAGTGCTTACTTATACCAACCAGAACCACAGCCCCCTGCCACAGGGATGAAATCCGTGTGGGAGACCCTGCTACAAGACCTGTCCAATCGACCCACCTACCACTTCCTATTCCAGTTGCATCACAGGCCTACCCTACCCAATCAGAGGCTGGGCCACCTGTGAAACCATCCATTTATTTAATAACTGTGGTGCTATCACTGCATAGCATTCTTTTATTGGCATGAACACTAACATAAAGATGAATGGCCACTGCCAAACTGTTGTCTAAAGTAAGGTAGACCACCCTGTGGCACAAAATGCAGCAAAACATATGCTTGATTTCAATGGCTGTTTCACAACCTGGGCCATCTGGATCATCCTACCACCAACTACCAGCTTTTCTAAGCTACACAGATGGGAGTTATCTTTACAGTACATTCTCTGATTCCAAAACTATCCAATCCTCAATCTACGATAACTCCCTTTTTCTCCACACTCAACAGTTCCTATCTCATCTATCCTATCACTCGCCCATTCCATGTACTGTCTCTGTGTTCATGTGTTTGTTTTGCTTCCCTCCCCTCCACCACCTCTCCATTCCATTCCTAAGCTACATCTTATTCCATCCATTCAGAACATACATGCTCTGTAAGGCTTGCTCTATTCATCCCCACCACTGCTCCATAACCTTCCTGTTCCCCACTCCCATTCCCTATCCTCCTACCCCCTCACTACAGAGTGTGCTTCATGGTGTGGCAGCCAGAGATGAGGGCTATGAGATTGTGAAGTGTGTATGTGTGATTATGTAAATGCTCTGTTGTCTGAAGGAGGCCGATGGCTGATGGCTTAAGTGTTGCACAAGTGAGTGTATTTTCTGTGCGCCTGATGCAGCTCATAATACATTTCTGCAGTGAATTTTTTAATTTCCATAGAAATTCTCAAAGATAATAGTGTTGAGATGACCTGACAGCTAGATATATTAAATACACTCCCGGCCATTAAAATTGCTACACCAAGAAGAAATGCAGATGATAAACAGGTATTCATTGGACAAATACATTATACTAGAACTGTCATGTGATTACATTTTCATGCAATTTGGGTGCATAGATCCTGAGAAATCAGTACCCAGAACAACCACATCTGATCATAATAACAGCCTTGATATGCCTGGGCACTGAGTAAAACAGAACTTGGATGGCGTGGACAGGTACAGATGCCCATGCAGCTTCAACACGATACCACAGTTCATCAAGATTAGTGACTGGCGTATTACGATGAGCCAGTTGCTCTGCCATCATTGACCAGACATTTTCAACTGGTGAGAGATCTGGAAAATGTGCTGGCCAGGGCAGCGGGCGAACATTTTCCGTATCCACAAAAGGTCTGTACAGGACCTGCGCCATGCGGTCGTACATTATCCTGCTGAAATTTAGGATTTCACAGGGACCGAATGAAGGGTACAGCCAAGGGTCGTAACACATCTGAAATATAACGGCCACTGTTCAAAGTGCCGTTGATGCGAACAAGAGATGACCGAGACGAGTAACCAATGGCAATCCATACCATCATCCCGGGTGATACACCAGTATGGCAATGATGAATACACGCTTCAAATGTGCGTTCACCATGATATCACCAAACACAGATGCTACCATCATGATGCTGTAAACAGGACCTGGATTCATCCGAAAAAAAAAAATGACATTTTGTCATTCGTGCACCCAGTTTCATTGTTGCGTACACCATCGCAGGCGCTCCTGTCTGTGATGCAGTCTCAAGGGTGATCGCAGCCACGGTCTCCGAACTGATAGACCATGCTGCTGCAAACATCATCGAACTGTTCGTGCAGATGGTTGTTGTCTTTCAAAAGTTTCCATCTGTTGACTCAGGGATCGAGACGTGGCTGCACGATCCGTGCAGATAAGATGCCTGTCATCTCGACTGCTAGTGATATGAGGCTGTTAGGATCCAGCACGGCATTTCGTATTGTCCTCCTCATTGGATCGCGACCAACGCAACCACCAATGTCGCAATATGATAAACTGCAATCGAGATAGGCTACAATCTTATCTTTATCAAAGCCAGAAACACGATAGTACACATTTATCCTCCTTACAAGAGGTATCACACCAACGTTTCACCAGGCAACGCTGGTCAGCTACTGTTTGTGTATGAGAAATCAGTTGGAAACTATCCTCATGTCAGCACATTGTAGGTGTTGCCACTGGTGCCAAACTTGTGTGAATGCTCTGAAAAGCTAACCATTTGCATATCACAGCATCTTCTTCCTTTTGGTTAAATATAGCATCTGTAGCATGTCATCTTCATGGTGTAGCAATTTTAATGGCCAAGAGTGTAGATGATGAGGGTTGAAAACTGCAGACTTACTCTAACAGGAATATGAACTCCCCGAACATCAACAGCATCAGCCATAAGACTAGCCACAACACCAGTCGAGCGGCGATACATACTGCGCACCATATGGACCACTCTAATGGCAAACCGATTACTTGGATTCATCCATGCATTAATTGCAGGTGATGCAGTGCTCAATAAATTCCAGTCCAATCTGCAATTCAATTAAATAAATAATACTTACACAAATACCAAATTAATGTTGAAGTATTATAATTTGAATCATCATGCCAAAACTCTTTAAATTAAATTAACTTCATAGCATCAATAACATACAAATAAGAGTGTATGCCTATTGAAAAAGTAAGAAATACCTTAAAGAAAAAGCTGATCTATATGAAGCAGCAATAAGGAAATAGGCTGCATATTAATTGTTGGAATGAAGTAGTATTGCTGATTCATATATATATTTGAGTAGCTCAAATTAGAGCTGACACTTAATACCGTTAATTCAATGTTACATATTATTAAATCCAAAATTATATACATAAAATGATTAATACTATGACAAGGAACTCCATATTATTCACATATATCATCATACTCTCCCAAATCTCCCCCCCCCTCCCCCATCCTGGCCAATAACTAAATGGTGGTCAAGATGAGTAGTGTGTTTAAGAGTGTTGCCATCAGGTGGGAGCAGCAATCTGAAATATTCCTTCTCTTTACACTTCTAAAAGTTTTCTGTGAGTCTACAACAGTATTCCTTCATCAGGTTTGTCATTGGTACACCTTCTATAGCAGTAGCCACTGTAGTCAGTTTTTCCCTCCAATAATATAGAGTAATTGAGTTACAGCAGGGTAGAGATTGCCAAACCATTGGAACTGACACAAAATCCTCTATAGAAAACACTTACCTCTCTCTATGATTCTCTACAATTACTCTATGCACTAGAGTAACTAGGAATATGTTATTTCAAAGGGAAAAAACGCATGGCATGCAATATCCTTGATCTAGGTTTTTCTTAACCAAAATTTTCCTTGGATAATAACATGAGAGAACAGTCCAAGAGGACCATGTATTGATGTTGATTAGACTGTGAAAGCTTTTATGAGATCAGCAGTTGAAGCATTACAATCTCTTCCGATGGATATGAGGATATATCAGTCAGAAGTGGTAATTTATTATGTTGTCTTATATGAAACATTAATGAAAATTTGTATCATGTTTTAACACTTAATTTGCTTCTAGTCAGTTAGCTCATTGCATATTGTGTTGTTGAATGACTCATTACCTATAGATGTTGCAAAATCTTCCATACACATTATGCTGATTGGGAAGTTGTGCATATGGTGAGCAGTTTGTTCTTGAAGTGTTGCTGACAGGAGGCAGGGAATATATGCCAGTGCAAAAGGAAGTCCTGAGAGACTGTATGTAGTGACTGAGTTAGTGATAAGATATTTTCTGTCAAGAACAACAGTATAACAACGTAGTCTAAAGCAAAGTAATATGCTAAATCCAACAGGAGAGATTTGGTTTCAATTCTAAGACTCGCTGAGGCATTGAATAGCATTTGCTCAACATGGAAGCATCAAATACTCCATTTTGTAATATTATGTTTCTTATTCTAAATGGCATAATGATATAAGTAATTTATCATTTTTGTCTCAACATATGAAATAATCATCTCCATTTGACCTTGTGAAACATATTTTAACAATCTTTGTTCCAATGAATTTGTGTAAGTCTATGCTGCTTTCCAGCCTTTTTCATAATGCATTCAATCATTTCTCAAACACCGTGATTATAATATTACAGAAGTATAAAAATGTTTTATTTTTTATTTATTTATTTAATTGTAACACCTTTTACTAAATTATATAAATTTTATCTAAGGTATTGCAGATATTAGGAGAGAAGCGTTACTCTTATACGTGCTATGCAAAAAAGAAAGATTTGCTTGTGTCAGGCAGAGAAGTGTCATTTCACTTCCTTCCTTTCTCACCATTGATGAGGCTGGTTAGACTGTATCAGTTTCTATTTTGAGATTAATGAAGTCACATTTTTTAAATTTAAAAACTAGCATTTGTCTACCCTATTTACCTTTATCATTCCATTACCTAGATCAAATTACATTAATATGTGTTTTACAGATTTATTGTCAGGAAATCAGTTTGCCATAATTGTGCAAGCAAAGCTTAATTATTGGAGGACAGATCAATGAACAATAATGCCCCTGAGATAATGTGTCTGATTTATTGTTTCCATGAGTGGAATAAATTAAATATGAGCTAGCCAGAAAATTTTTCTTATAATTTGCAATCTGTCTCCAATAATTACACTCATCCACTTGGATGACACTCATACATTTTGGTGGTGCAGAATGTATGTAAAATTTATAATTTCATACATGACTATTTTGACTAAGGTAAAAAATATCCCATACTACATCACCTCATTGAGGTATTACTTCAGGGACAGCAGAACAACTTGCTATCTGAAGATTTATTAAAAATTCTTGCTCGGCACCTATCTCCCATGATTCTAAATAATTCCCATATATTCTCTCTTTTTCATTTTTTTACCAAAAATTTGACATTAACCAGAAGTAATATTTCATGGTGTTACTAGACACGAGCTGTATGTTAGTCCTAGGAAATAAAACTCTCTTGCCATCTTCAGTGGAATAAGAGGTACGAAACTCTAGAAGCCTAAAACTGTCCAAAAACTAGTCCTAAGTACTGGAGCTATTATCAGCTGCCGTTGCTGATTGTGTGGAGATGAGTGACAGTACAGGTGTGAGATCTGCTCAACATCAAGCTCTGGTCGCTGAGGTTCTGATTCTGGCTCATCATAGTCACTTATTGCAGCATCAGCATAGAAGCAATCACACACACAACTTCGTTGCTCTTCCAGTGACAGTGATCTCACACATAGTCCCCAAGAAGGAGGAGAATTTTTCCAGACATCAAAGGTGTAATTTTTAATACAAAGTAATGTAACTAGACATTAATCACAGATACACCCCACCCCACCCATAAAGGAGATCATGTATGGACATATCAATAATCCATTATTTACACATTGGTTCTGCCATGCACTGAACACTTCTGCTGCTGTGTATGTTTGTCATGCAACATTGTTTGGCTTACAAGTTACTGCTTACTGCAGTTACCAATATGAAGCCACAGAATGCAGCCACATCAGTACTGGAAATGTAAGACCCAGTCACATGGGCTGTATATAAGGTCGAAACCAGTCAAATAAAATAACCTCCTGCAATTTAGACTGTTTTTCAATATAATAAAGATAATTGGTGTTCCTCCTTTGACAATGTTTTCCAAATTAATTACAAATGATATGGTCGTTTCTCATTTACCTTTTACTTGAAATTTTCAAAGGTATCAATGGGTATGGCTATTTGAATAGGAAGAGTAAATTTGAATTATCATGGGTAACATTGCAATCTTTTTTTTATCTGAGAGACAACGGTTAATATTCAGTTGTCTTTACTTTAATGTACTTATAATTTTTACATTTCAATCTATTCAAGCAGGAGAATGAGTTTGTTCTTTGTTTCATGTACAACTGATACACGTCATCGCCTTTCTCATTTCAGCAGTCCTTCAGAGTTGTAAATGACAATATTTTAACCAAGTGCCAGAGACAATTAGAAGCTGATATGAACTTCACAAAATATTCCTCTTATTACTGTAAAAATTGGATGAAAGTACGAGCTATTCTTTGCATCTTTGATCTGTCTTGTCAAAATAAGCAGTTACAAAGTGATGGTTTAACTGTGATACAAGTCAGTTGAAGTAGAATATTTTAGAACTGAGTATCTTTATTTCCTGAAGAAATCTATTTTATTACATAAATCTGAAAAATAAATGCAAAATAACCATGTCAATCCTGCCACTGTGGGACAAAAAGTAAAGAAAACTAAGAATATAATATATGCAGCAAGCTGTAGAAACTCTTTGTGGGCATCTTCCACTGACAACCCTATAGACTGCATACACAGCATCTGAGGATGATTTAGTAGTAAGTCGAAACTAGTAATACACCACTTTACATAATGCTGGATGTCTAGTTTGTGTAACTACACACACGACTTATTCGCTTCTTTCAGCTTAATTACTTTTAAATATACTACACAAATTCTAAAGAAACTGATTGAAAAATTACAAAAAATACAGAATTTGTTGTTGTACTCACCTAGTAAAATCTATTTTCCGAGTAATAGGTGCATGCGGAGGTGCAGCAAAGTTGAACCAAACAGTCTTGAATTCAATAACACATGACGATGTATTGCCATTTGCCTCAGGTGAGACAGCAATCTTGTTGTTGTCTGTATTGTTGTTTATGTTACTGCTGGCCTCTGCACCAATACCTGTGTCAGTTGACTGTGGCACGTTACTTGCAGATTTTGTTCCAGAAGCTTGACTGGCAACAACTGGTTCTGTGATTTTAACTGAAAATACATCAAGCAGTGCACATGTGAGTTGATAATGGATTGTTTCCTTCACATGTCTTATGAAGAGAGGTTCCCAACAGTAGGACTGACCTATGGAAACTACTGGTATGGTGGTGTAACTTAGGGTTCCAGGTGTATCACCTTGGAGATATTCGCCATGCTAGGCCCTTATTTGAGAATAATTGGGGGAAAATCAAAATGCATGATAGTCTAGAACTTATAGTCATATAAGGGTGAGTGTCAGTGCAGCATTTTGGTTAATAAACATTTGTCATTATTGAAAGGTTGAAGATTCAAATCTTGTTTGGTGATTTTTCCTCCCAAATCTTTATAAAACTAAAGTATTTATTTTTATTCAATTAACTGGTTTGAATGTAATCATTATGTTACTATAGTGTTGTAATAAATATGTTTGAAAATGCTAAGTGCAAAATCACAGTTTTGGGGTTTTTGTGCACAGTTTCTATATTAGCTAGAATCAGGGGTAAAATATGTTTTGTTTAGCTCAAAAACTAACATTCATTTGTATGGTCATTAGAACATTTGTCTTATTGCAGCTACATATAGCAGCATACAGGAGCCAGCACCACAAAATATGAGACTCCAATACAGTAAAACCTTGCTTTAAGGTTCTTGGATATTATGTTTGCTCCCTATTACACAATTTTTTGCCGGTCCCATCAAATTTCCTATGTTCACAATGTTAAATGGCCCCAATTTTTATGTGAACACATTTGCATTTTTCCCATGTTTTAGAATTTTTGAAACCATGTTCCTGGAGAAAAATGTCTTAATTGCCATAAATTGGCACTGGAATGGCTTTTGCCTTAAATTATACTGTTTATGCATGTTACACAGTGTATATTTTGTGTTTTGTTGTTTGCAGTATGCACCAAATTTTCTCTCGATGCGGTGGTTGAAGGGAACATTCCATCGTTCACCACACTGAGTGTCAGCTTAGCCTTGTTTATGCGACTGGTACTTTTTCATGCTTTGCATGATGTTTTTCAAGAATTTATTGTTATTACAAAGTGCAAATAAATATGTAAGTATTTTTTGTGTTGTTTCATGAACAGTGAGAATGATGTTTTGATTGTGTGTGATTTTCTGCACATCGAGGGAAGCACAGTATGTTATAGCGATGAAAAGACAATTACAGTATGCAATGCCAACCCCCTTGCAAATGTTACAAAAAATAGTTATGTATCTGCACTCGAGAATGCAAATAAATTCTCAAATATCGTCATGCGAAACTTCGAAAAATACAAAAAATAGAGAACTTGTGCAATGTTTCATTAGTTAAATAATGAATTTCAGTAAACGCTTACTAACAAAGTTCATTGTGATGAATGAAATTACATCCAAAATTCTACTTCCTATAAAATTACCAGTTCCAGTTCCACCTGGAACTTACAAAATAATTGCAAAATTCAGATAACCTTTATTACATAATAACTAAACTTTCTGGCAAGTATTTTGATGCCTATTATGTACATATATCATACATAAACTACAAAAATGAAAGGGTGTTCAAGTGAGTAAATTTACCATTTGGAACATTATCTCCCACATCTTACACCATTTTATTTGAAGTCCCTTGAAAAGTGTATAAACGGTGTTCTACTAAAATTCTCGTAAAAAAAAAAAAAAAGAAGAAGAAGTCAATTAGGCTGCATTTAATCCTTAGTTAACAGTACTGTTTTTATGTGCATCATTTGGATTTTATTCGGATTTCACTTGCAATAAGGTTTTCTAGGAGATTTATGAAGCATGTCACTTCTACCCTTTAAACTTTTATGAATCACATCAAACTTTGCATGAAGGTAGATAAATGGGCAAATTAAAAACAATTATTCTTTATGTACAATAATCATTATTCATTGTCAACCTCTAATTGTTTAAAATTAAAATGAACTGTCCGACTGTAATCATAGTGACAACTCATCGACAAAATCTTGGAGTAACAGTCCTGCGCCACATTCATCAAAAGCTATATCAGAACAACTTGTTTCAAGAAGAGATGAAAATCCTTCAGAATCTGATGAATCTGAAACTGAGGGAGAAATGCCAGTGAAAAGAGGATGCTTAGTAACACTTTTGACTGGAAGAAAAATGATTATCGCACGTTTGTGCATGTATTTGATGATTCAGCTTCTGGGCACAATTGTGTATTAGGACCAGAATGTCTGATGAAATTTGTTGCAGACAAAACAAACAGATTTTACTTATAAACAAAGCAAAGTACGCCAGAATCAGAGTATTTGCATTTGTTAAGATGGAAAAATACGGAATATGAAGAACTGTATTCTTTCATTGCTGTTTGTTTGCTCATGGCTAGAGTGAAGAAATTGAAAATTAGTGACTATTAGTCCAGAGACATACTCTTGAACACTCCAGTTTTCAGTGAAATAATGTCCAGGAACCTCTTCCTCTTAATTTTAAGAATGCTTTATTTTAGTGATAACTCTGCCAGTAATGAAGGAGACAGACTATTATAAATTTGAAAAATTATTGATACAGGTTGTACAACATTCCACAGCACATTCCACCCATACCAAAAGCTCTGCATTGATGAAAGCCTCTCGCTTTTCAAACAATTTATTCTGTGTAAAAGAAGTAGGTTAGGAAATAAAACGTTTGTGCTGTGTGACAGCTGGACTGGCTACATACTGGACTTCATTGTGTATACAGGCAGCAAGACTGAAATTCGCTTTCACAATATGAGGAAAAGTGGTCACATAGTAGTAACACTGCAAAAACCACATTTGCAACGGGGACACATACTGTTTGTCGACAACTAGTATTCCAGCCTAGAGCAGTTCTTCTGGGTTGATAACCATGGTTCAAACGTATGAGGTACTGTTCAAAAGAACAGGTGTAACTTGCTAAAATTGCAGAACTATCTGAAACATGGAGAAGTACAGTTTATGTCAACAGATACAATGCTTGCCATGACATGGTACAATAAAAGAGATGTATGGATGTTGACCACCTGTAATACCGCAAAAATTGTGATAAGCAGAAGACAGAAAGACTGGTGCAAGACACATAAAACCACAATGTGTTGCAGGTTACAAAGTGAGTATGGGGGCAGTTGACTGCACCGACATGCTACTGAGTTCAGTCGAGTCAATGCGAGAGATGGTAAAATGGTGCAAGAAGTTCTTCTTCCATGTATTAGATCTGTGTGTTTAAATGCTCTCCACAGAGAAGTAATAGGACGAAAAATGTCAATAGCAGAATTTCACTTGTTGAAACTTGCACCACAGAATGGAGGAAAGCTGGCAGAGGGAAGCGCTCTGATGACAAGAATCCTCTGTAAAAAAAATATTATTGTTGATTATTGCACTGCAACTTATTGCACTGAAACTTGCACCACAGAATGGAGGAAAGCTGGCAGAGGGAAGCGCTCTGATGACAAGAATCCTCTGTAAAAAAAATAATAATTTTTTACATAAATGAAAGAAAAAAATTTAAAAAGCCTGTACAACACAAAGGTAAGTACTGGCCTGTCGATCTATCTCTTTTGAAGAATAATTTATCATCTATATGGAGAATTCCTACATTAATCAAAACTCATTTGAGGTAGACCTGTGTCTGGAGAATTGGATTCCCAAGCCCTCTTTTTGGAGTGGGTGTTATTCCCCACACTGGTACATCCATCCCACTGGGAGGTTTAAAGGACAACTGTGAAATATTCATCTCGGGCCCACGAGCAGCTAAGGAATCCCTGGGGCACACAACACTGCTCTGGGCACCACATGGGTGTCGTTGAAGCTCAGAAAACCCAGGTTCACCAAGCCCATTCTCAGCAACTTTATGCTGAGCCCCCTAAGGGTCCTCAGACAATGTAATTGTAAATTGGAATTCAGCTGATTGTGATTGTCAAGAGTTAATGAGCATAATTGTAAAAAGCATACTGGAGATGAACAGCAAATCTGATACAATAGTTATAATTAAAATTAAAAACAGTCCAGATCATAAAATTGTTGTTTCTATTTCATTACTGGTTTCAGTCTATTGCAGGCCATATTCCGATACTTAACACCATGATGATGGCAGGTGGTGGCACTGACACAGCAGGCCGCACAGACTTGACCAAATCCGATTACGAAATAGCAACATCAATTTTGCAATCTGGACTGTTTTTAATTTTAACTATAGCTTTGGAACTCACTGCAAACAGGCAGGGAAAGAGACTGTAATGCGTGCAGAGAGAGAGAGAGAAATGACATGATTCTGTATTCATAGTTTCAATTGTGGTTAGTGAAACTTCAATCATTTCAAAATAGCTTCCTAAATTTACATTTTTACCTGTGACATTTGTTGTATTCTTCTCACTGGATTCTACATCATCTTTTGATTTGGAAGATTCATTGCCAACTGTATCAGTCTCTCCCTGTGCTGTAGCTTGCTCTCTGCCATTATCTCCCTTCTCAAAAAGTGCCCGCTTTATTACTTTTAGAGAAACACCTTCAAGACCACATTCAAACATAATAAATCCAAGTTTGTCTTCATTTGCCGTGCTTATTTCCTCAGTGTTGCTTGATGTTGTGCTCGGGCGACCCTGTAAAATAAAATCCTTTTATAATCATATTACAATAAGAACTTTCGCAATATCATACAATTCACATTTCCCTATACCTTTAAAACATCTTTTTCTATATTCAAGAAGAAAGGTGCATTGTTTGAAACAAAATGTTCACAAGTTTGTAAATCTATGAGACTTAACTACAATGGTTATCAGTCCCTGGGCTTACTAACTACTTAAACTAAACTAAGGACAAAACACACACACACACACACACACACACACACACACACACACACACACACGCCTGAGAGAAGACTTTAACCTCTGACAGGGAGCAACCGCACGCTCCGCCACAAGCATCTTAGAGGACTCAGCCATTCAACTGTGGCTGTTCAAAAGAAAATCAAACATGATACAAACTTGAGAGATAGCAAAGAGGAATAGCCCCACTTCCAAAATTACAAATGCATGTATAGCAACATCTTCATACATACTCTGCAATCCACCATAAGTTGTGTGGCAGAGAATCTCTCATATCACTACTAGTCATTTCCTTTTATGTTCCACTCCCAAACAGACATAGGGAGAAACAAATGCCAGTATGCCATTGTAAGAGCACTAATTGATCTTATCTTTGTGGTCTTTATGCAGAATGGATCTTCCTAAATTCATATACTCAAACACACACTCCAGCCAGACACAACTTCCATTTGTCACATTTGTCTACATCCCTCAGTGCTCACACACATTTAGTGTGATTCTCTGGTGGCCGAGTGGTTAAGACGAACAGCAGGAGACCCAGGTTCGAGTTCCGGTCCAGAAGAAATTTTCACTAGTCATCATATAACAGACTATCTTTAGTCATGCAGCTATGGTTGGCAGAATTCACAAATGGTGAACAAATAATTGATTATTTATTATTATTATTATTAGTAGTAGTAGTAGTAGTAGTAGTAGTATATCTATTATTATTATTATTATGAACATTAAGAATTATCATGCTTTTTAACGCATTTCAATTAGGTTCTTTGTCAGGATTATCATTCAGAGACACTCAGCTGTCTTAAATTTTGTGTAACACTGTCTAGCTACTGAATCTCACCTGCTCCACTGCCCCAATAAGTTTTATTGTGCTCGTGTTTTTTCAAGAATTCAGATTCTGACCAGCCAATTCTTTCCTTTCTAGTCTTTTACACACTGCAGTTCCTGATAAGCTTTTCCCCCTTTTTTCATCTGTTAAAAATGTGTTCAATGAAAGGCACTCTACATCACAGATTTTAAAATCTATACTTACCGTATCTGCTGTTGATTCTGCTGAGAAGTGATGGCTATAGAAATCAACAGGTCGAAGAGGAGATGTAATTTTTGCACAGGTAAATAACACCCGAGAGTACTGACTTGGTATAGCTGTAATGACTGCATCCTTCAGAATAGAGCTCTCATTTTTCAGCCTACGTAGCTGTGTATGTATCTTTCCTATGAAAGAATAGAAATTAACAAGCTGGAGAAAACTGGTTGGAGGTGTCACACATGGAAAAGCTGTTTGTCACATCTGGGGTCAAAAATAGGATACAAAATTAAGAGTAACGAATTCCAAGAGAGGGTTTAAGCATAAAAAAATTAACTATTGGATGATTTATGAAAAGGTGGGAAATAACCAACATATAGAATGAACCATTGTACAAGGAAGAAACTAGACGTGCAACAAAACATCAGGAATAGGTAAAGCACCAACTTTAGAGGGAGTAGTGATAGAAATTTAAGGGTAATTGTAAATTCAGCTAGAGAAATAATAATTTTCTAAAAAAATAATAATTCATAATTTATATTTCATATAAAATTGTGAATAATGAATAACATGCAAACAATCTTCGACTGCAATTTTCACTTTTGTACAAAGCTGTGATACTGACCAGTTCCTCTTCTCCTGTTCCAGGTATCTTCTTATACAATGGTATAAATATCTAACTTTTCCATGTTTTTATAACCATTTACCAAAACAAATCAGTGTCAATCAAATTTGAATTATTATTTTTAAGTTATATCACACCCAATTACTGTATGTGAGACACAGGTTCCAATAATAAACAACTGAAGACAATTTTTGAACAAGACTGCTTTGTAAGATAGTCATAACTTCTGTTTTAGAGGCTAGAATTTTTAAAGTGTAGTAGGAGCTTATCTGATGTATACAATGAATACACATATCTTAGCTTTTTCTAATAACAAATATTAATTAACAACAATGGAAGCTCCAGTAAGGAATGTTAATAATAATATGTAGATAGGGAACAACTCACCATAAAGAGGAACGTTGAACCGCCAACAGACACAAATAAAAGACATGCAAACACACAGACAATTCTAAATTTTTGGCTGCGGCCTTCCTCAGAAAGAGAGCACTCATCCACACAATCACTCAGGTACATTAATTCACACACACTTATGGCTGACATGTGTGGATGAGTGTTCTCTTTCTGAGGAAGGCCGTGGCCGAAAATTCAGAACTGTATGTGTGTGTTTGTGTCGTTTTTATTTGCATCTGTCGGCAGCTCAAAGTTTGTCTTTACTGTGAGTTGTCCCTTTCTACATATTAATTCATATAACTGTGAAGCTGAAGGAATTACATCAGGGAATGAGACAATGAAAGTAGTAGATGGCTTTTTATTTGGGTAGCATAATAATATCCGATGGCTGAATTATGGAAGATGTAAAATCCAGATTGGCTATGGGACGGAAAGCATTTCTGAAGAAGCAGAATTTGTTAACATCCAGAATTACTTTAAATGTTACAAAGTCATTTCTGAAGCATTTCTCTGGACTGTAGCTTTGTAATGGAGTGAAACATGGATGATAAGGAGTTCAGACAGAAAGATGATAGAAGCATTTGAAATGTGGTGCTGCAGACAAAGGCTGCAGATTAGATAAGTAGATCATGAAACTAATGAGGTGGTGCTGAACAAAACTGGAGAGAAAAGAAATTTCTGGCATATCTTGACTAAGAGAAGGGATCAATTGGTGGGGCACATTCTGAGATGTCAAGAATTCACTAATTTAGTATTGGAGGAAGTATGTGAGGTTAAAATCACAGGTTTCCAAGAGACTAGCAGGTTCAAAAGGATATAGGCTGCCATTCTTTTACATAGATGAAGAGGCTTGCACAGGAGTGGATAGTGTGGAGAGTTGCATCAAACCAGTCTTTGGACTGAAGATCACAACTACTACACAAAGGTTTGATTTGTAAAAGAGTAATGAGACTTCAGCTACTTACAAAGTGACTCATTAAGTGTTCTAGTCATCAATGGGATGTTGCACCACAAATTACGTCTTCTTTAAACTAATTTGTTAGTTGATATAAAGTGATATGAATACTGGGGGTTCTTATTTATTTAATTATGTTTCATTCTTAATATTTGAAATGACACATTTATTTCTGAAAACTCAAATGTAATTAATCAAATGTTTTCTTCTCCACCTTCTAGTTTAAATATAAACAACAAGGAAATATAAAGAATCACAGCCCTCTTACGCTCTGCTTGTCAGAGTGGATCTTCTACCCCAAATATAGTACAGGGTTCCTACCCTTTTTTGGAAAAAAAATTTAAGGAGTCTCAGAATATAAGGAGTTTTTAAGGAGTCACTGCTTACATGTATACACAGTGTACATAAAAACTTCAAACAAGTAAAACAACTGCAATGTCATAAACAGTAGGCTTCAACAATTTAATTTTTACATATATTGGTGTAAACTGTAAATCACAGGGTTAGCTGGAAGGGCCTATACTTTTGCATTTAATATTTAAAAATACACCTATTTTACCTGTCATGTAAACCTTCATATCACTTTCACCCATGTCTCCAATGTTTAGCTCTTTGTTGCAAAAAATGCATATTACTTTAGTCTTGCAAGAATGTGGCTTTATCCACATTCTGTATTCTTTTGTAGTCTACAATATATTAAAAACACACTGACCGCCTGGCATACTTAACAAACCAATAAACTAAATAAATTGCACACAGGATGATCTTAACCTGTAAAACACAGGCTAGTCATGTCTACACTACATAAGTCAGTATGCACCAACAACTTGTGTTTCAAAAAGCAATAATACGGATTTTGCGCCATACATTTCTTATCCAAAGTTCGCTGCTTTGCCACCTGGAGCACAGCTGTGGGTCTCTGTTGAAACCAAAGAAGTTAGAATCTTTGATGCCCTAACCATTGCCCACTAGTATACTCACAGCCAGCCCACCCCAGGAAAATCACCGAAACTCAGGAAGTACTCACCTTCGCCACTGCAGCGCTGCAAGCGTGCACTAGTGTGGCAGTCTGGCGCTATAAGCACTTACGAAATTTGTTGCATTTGGCTTATTTTTCTGTTTATGGGCTTGCTATGTCAATACTTTGCCCATTCATAACGTTCAGTCAATTCTGCTCTAAATTTTTTTTAAGATGACTAGTATAATTGTTTTACATATTATGTTGCCTAATTTTTCTGTATGTTCTGAAGTTTCACTTGTGTAGTGTAAAACCTTCACAGTGTTCAAGGCATTGACATCTGAAGAAGTTAATACTGTACAAGCTTGAGTGCTAACAGATTTGGTAGCTTCACACACGAACGCAAGAAATAATTATCGATTAGGGTTATTTGGATGAATAATGTACAGCTTTAAAATCTCACCATTTGAAAGGCGTATCATCATGTATAGCCTACATTGGTCTTATAATTGTCAGAAACTAGAAGTACTACAAGAAATCTGCACTGTTCGATCTTTCTGATGACAGACAGTGCCAGGATGTACAGTTCCTTTCCTGAGATTCGTTTCGTGAAGAAGTGAGCGGCAGAAGTCTATACTTAGTACCATACATAAACCAACTACCATAAAGCAAAGTAAATTGTTCGCGAGAATTTCACATTCATTCACATTCTTGCCCTTAACTTCAGATGTTGTATCATTAATATTTTGAAAGCTTTTTCCACCAGGTGTAGTTTTATTACCAAAGAAAACATCCAACTTTCTATCATATTGCAGTTACAGTTTGATCGCCATTCCATCCACTGTCAAAGAACAACATCTTTCAGCCTCGTTCAGACGTTTAGCTTCAAAGGACAACCTCTCTTTCACAAGATCGGAAACACTTGTTTCGAATGTGTCTCCCAAATAGTGAGACAATGTGGTCTTAGAAGGTAACTGCAGAATATTTTTTCTAGCACATCTATATGCTTTAGGTGAAATGGATTCCCATACTATACTATGTTTTATAGTATTTTCTGTCCATCTTGGAGAGGATTTATTCAGATTTTCTACTTGTGCAACAAGAAAGGAAGATTTAACATTTGATGGATCATGTTCTGCAGTTTCATTTATTTGGGACAAAGTTTTGCGATAATTTTTGTTATAAATATCCAGCTCATGAGTGATTTCATTAAGTTTCTTTTCAAGATGTAAAAGTTTAACTCTAGACCTCCGTAATTTGACATGCAATTTATTTGCTCCATTTTCATCAGCTTTTCGTCTAAAATATCACACTGGATGTGAATGGAGCAACTATTACTGCCACGATTTTCGAACTGCTCTGATCATGGGTTTCCTCAGTGTTTTCATATTTTCTTTTTTGTGTGTGATATTCACTGTATAGTTTTAATAGTTCTACATACTTCTTTTGCTTGTACAGCTTTAAAAGCTGGATTAGAAGGAAACACAGAGGGAACAGCAGCATTCAGCGATTTCTTAATTTTTAATCAAGACTGATAATCAGCCTCTTGGAAATGGAGGCTAAATACCACACACAATCAAGAGTTGAAATTGGGCAAGAAATCTGCTCTTGATATTGCTTTCAGCCACTGTTCTCTGACATCACTTTGGCTGGGAAATTCATGAAATGAAACTCCTTTTGTTTTACCACAAACCTGTAATGAGACGTTACTGTGTTAAAGTAATAGACAAATGATAAGATCATAAAAAGTAACTAATCAGACCAGATATACCGATGGGGTAGGAAATTAGAGAGTGCCTATGAAGAAACATGAAGATCGGATTATTGCAAACACTGTAATGGTGTTTTCTAATAATAATCTACTATGGAATCAATCCACCGTAATTCCCTGATCATACTTCAGTATTCTCTTGCTAGTCTAGGCAGTCAAACGACAAGAAATTACATGGTTTACTTAGTTTCTACTGTTGATTACAATGTTCGTAAAGTGCGGGTTTAGGGCACGCTACTAGTGCCCAGTGGCCAAGGCGGTAACTTCTTGATGTATGCTCTAAAACGCGCAAGCCAAGCAAAGTGGAAAGGCTGGGAGTACAATAGCGAGCGATGCCCTAACACTTAAAAATAAAAGCTGGCAAATTACACAATGAGGTTTTTTTTTTTTTTTTTTTTTTTTTTTTTTTTTTTTTTTTTTTTTTTTTTTTTTGTTCAAAAAATGTGTCCATAGTGTGTGTATATTGTAGTTACAGTTGTTGAAATGTACTTAATATCTACATTCATAAGCCTGGCGCGAATATGTGCATGCACACTGCAATACATTATGAGAAACTTTTTAAGGGGCACCGACTGATTTCTTATAATATTGTTCGTTTAACTTAAACTTACTTAGACCACGAGTCTCCTCTATACGGAGTAACCGTTTTTCATCATTTTTATTACATAATTTTTGTCCTCTCATGTACCTACCACCGAATTGTGTTGCAGTACTACCTGTTCCAAATTGTGAGCTCAACTGTTCATTTTATTGTTACAATGCTTGTTTCCAAATTCGTTTCTAAATTTATGTTTATACAACAATTTGCACATAAAAGACGCAGTTGTGTCATACAGAGTCTGTAATCTCTAATATTAGGGGAGGATGACGACGAAAACCGAGATGTTGTTGCGTTCAATCCTGGTTGGAAAGAAGGGACGAAGACATGCACTCATATTTCCAATTAATGCAGGAATTGACACCCTATGATCACTTGGAATTTCTGAACTTTCTGAGAATGGTCATTGATTGTTTTAACAAGCTGCTGTCAATGATAAAGGAAGGTATTCACTAAAGTGACAGTTACATAGAAAGCTTTCACCCAACTGCAAGTAAGTAGTACAATATCTTCTTGTACATTTTGTGATTGGACTCTCTCACAGACTACTGCTTGTTTCTTTTTCTTGGCATACTGAATTAAAAGCAAAAGATTAAATCAAATTAAACACACTTTTCATCAGTTAGGCCTAAACGTACAAATCGCAAGTCTCATGTAAAGTAAACAATCATGTTTGCCGACATACGTTATTATCATGCGGCAGGTTGTGAGGATAATACAGTTATATTTCCTCGCTGTGCATCTGAATTAAGACACTTAGTACTTACTTGGTTCAGTTTATTTCTAGAACAGAAAGCAGTCAGTGCAAAGAATGCTTTTCACTAACAGCCTGTATACACCTAAAGGAAAGTCTATTGGCAAAAATACTGCTTTAGTTTAACGGCTGCATTTGTGAAAATTTCATGACAGAAATTTAAAAAATCTCCAATTTAAAGCTTAGAAGTTAAAGGGGTGTCCACAGACATCAACTACGGTATAAAAATAACCTAACCTGTTTACAATTAACAAGCAGAAAGTTTAGTGCAGTTCCACCTTCTGCGCATGCACAAGTCAGCACTGCCTACTGCACAAGTGGATTCGCGGCAGAATAGAACTGGTCTCTATTCCGGCGTGCGCATAATGCGTCATTTGATATAAGGACTTTTTGAGGATTTTAAGGAGGCGTACAAACTCTGTAGTAACACACTAAGCAGATTATGACATTTTACTGACCTATTGAAAGTGTTACTATGAGTTCTTCCTGTTGAGTCTCTGATGTTTCTATGTAAACTGGATCTCCTCCCAGAACATCTGTTGCAGTTCCAGGTGTCTGATGACCTGGGAAGAGAGCTTTATTCATCTTACTGATGCCACTCACTTTCTTCTGTCCACTAGGTAAAACAGAGGGTCGCTGGAATGTCTGAACCATTTCCCGTGCCTATAAACAGATAATCACCTTAAACAAAGTGTCATAATCCCAGAAAATACATTTCATTTTTTTGGATTGCACAATTTCTTACTCAGTTACATAAAGCAAATAACTACCAACAATAAAAAATTGAGGTAGAGTGATCAAAGTCTTGCTTCCAGTTCTATTACAAAAGAATCAACATAAGAACTTTTAGTATCCAATAGTAATTCGGATTCCCTGCCTTCTGCTGACGTAGAGATGTCAGAGGTGCACAGGCTATGAGAGGCCACCACCAGCTGCCGTACTGCACGGCGGCACTGCATCCACCTGCGACTAGGCCCGGAGACAAGGCACGGTGCTCAGTATTCATAGCACTTTCTTAGTGCGTATATACAGCCTATCACAAGCCAACCAATTGCGAGTTGTTACGTTATGTATGAACCGTAGTAGTACTGCTGCCGCACAGGATAGAAAAGTGGTGACGAGGACTTCCTCACCGGACAAGTTCGTTTTGTTCATTTCGTGAGCATAGATCCCTAATTTCTCAAGTTATGGCAGCAACAGTTGCTTCAGCAAGGCAAACAATGGGAGATATTGCAGCAACAGCACACACAGCAGCAGTGAGAGCAGGCATTACTATTACAGCTTCTGCAAAATCAAAAGTCATCGTCTGCTGTGTCATCGCCTCTCCCTCCATCCTTTGCGTCTTTCAACGGGACAAACGAAAGTTGGGAAGTTTATTTATGGTGTTTTGAACTCTACTGCAAGGCAAGTCAAATTGAGGATCCTGTTTGCCAGTGTGCACTGTTCTTGTCTTCCAGTAGTACCTTATACAAAGTGGTGCCAAAATTATGCCCACTCTCGGAGCCTAGTAGTTTGCAATTTTCTGGAGTTTACAGTTTGATGAATAAATATTGTGGTCACCAAACAAATGTTGTTGCAACTATGCTCCAATTTAATCAGTGTGTTAAGCGATTTAACCAATCTTATGCAGCATGGGCTCGCACTGCGTCTCAAAATGTCCATGTCGTACCGTTTAGTCTTATCCAGTGTCCCGTAAGCCGACATTTGGCGAGTGTCTACCATAACCAGGGTGTGTCAACATTGGCTGCCAGAACGCCGCATGTTATCCAGCTGCTGCCAGGGACAGCGGCCGATGGTACACTGCGCATCATGTTGCAGCAGGACATCAATGCGGTGGCCGTGAAATTTCAGTGGGGCACTGGTTGTGACCGTGTCTCTGATCAATGAGGACACACACTGGAGGATTGGCTTCCCACCGCTGGGTGCACCAGAACACAGAGTGGTGACAAAAAACGGTCAAACGATTCCCCTGTGGGGTCAAATTGTGGTTGACGCTAAGTACAGAAATGTAGCTCGGAACCTAACCTTGCTTGTACTAGCTTATTCCTGGATGACTGCTAACATTTTTATTCTAGACGCTTTTGCGCTGTTTCATTTGACAATACAGGACCAGGTTAACCTTGTTTCCCCAGCTATACCATTCACAGAATTAGACGAATTGAGAGAAAAATTTACAAGTCCCTTTGAACCTACCCTAGGTTGCACTAAGGAATTTCAGACACGTATTTCCCTAAAGCCATCAGCGGTGCCAAAGTTTTGTCACGCTCATCCGATTTCGTTCACCATGCACGACATGGTCAAGACAAAATTAGACAGATTGCAAGCTATGGGTGTTCTTCCCCAATATTCTTTAGTCAGTGGGTGATTCCGATGACTATTGTAGTGAAGCTTAAAGGGGCACTGCGGGTATGTGGAGATTTTAAGTCCTCGTTAATGCGCAACCAAATGTTGATCTGTATCCAATCCCTCAACAAGAGGAATTGTTGGCTAAGTTGGACAGTGGGAAATATTTTTCGAAGGTTGATCTGGCTAAAGCGTATTTTCAGTTACCAGTTGATGAGGAAACAAAACAGTTTCTGGTTCTTAATATGCCGTTAGGCTTTTACCCGTGTAATAGATTGCCTTTTGGTGTTGAGAGTGCTTCCAGAATTTTTCAGCGGTACTTGGAACAGCTTATTCAGTTTATTCCTAATTGGGTCAATTATTTTGATGATTTGCTAGTAACAAGAGCCACTCGGGAGTACCATTTGCACAATTTACACTTTTTGTTTCAGCAGCTGCAATGTCATGGTCTCCATTGTTGTCTAGACAAGCGTAGCTTTTTCCAACCATGGGTACTGTATCTCTGTTATATTTTATGCAAAGAGACTGCCATTAAAAATTTGCCGGCCTTTACTAATCTTAAAGAATTACAATTCTTTCTCGGCAAAGTGACATACTATTCTAAGTTTATTCCCAATTCAGCCCACATTTCTCAACCGCTTTGTGTTGTCAGAGGCATGTCAAAAGGATTTTGTACAACTTAAGAAATGCCTTAGTCACCGCCTTGTTTGGTGACATTTTAGCCTGTGACAGTTTAACTCTTGCTATAGACGCATTGGATTGTGGGGTGGGTGCCGTGTTGTCTCTCAAATTTCATGACGGCATGTAACAACGTATTGCGTCCGTTCACGTCCAAGACGTTAAACTCAGAACAACGAAATTATTTGTAAATTGAGAATGAGGCATTGGCCATCATATATGGCATCCAGAAGTTTAATGTTTACCTATATGGTTTAAGTTTCATCTACTTACAGATCACAAGCCCCTAATGTCCTTGTCTGGTTCTTGTGCAAAGCTTCCGGATAAAACGGTGCAGTGGCTTCAGCGGTGGGCATTGTTCCTTAGTAATGACAACTATGACATCCATTACCGACCCACAGCGCAGCACGCTAATGCCGACATCTTGTCACATTTACCATGAGGCCCAGATGAGGATTTCGGTAGACATGAAACACTGTGTTTCACCTTGGACACAAACCAGCATCACATTTTGGACAAATTCCCCATTACAGCATGCAACATCGCAGCTGCGACAGGTCTCAACCCCTTACTTCGCAAGGTGTTAGCCGCTGTGCGACGGAGCTGGCTGTAAAATGTACCAAAAGATGCAGACCCAGAGTGGCATACTTATTCTCAGACACAGACTTAATGTTCTTGACGGAGTTCTCTTATTATTCACAAAGGATGCAGAATGTAGGGAGGTAGTCTCTCCCACGCTCCGCCCTCGCATATTGCAGCTACTGCATACAGAACATTGCAGCTGCTGCATACAGCACACTGGGGGATATGCCGGATGAAGGCAATTACCCAGTGCCACATATATTGGCCTGGTGTGGACTCTGCCATAGAATGCACAGTGCAGAACTGTTCCACCTGCGTACATAACCAATCAGCCCCAGCGCAGTGTTTTAATCCTTCACCATGCCCTGACCAACCCTGGCAACGAGTACATGTCGATTTTGCCAGCTCCTTTCAGGAAACTATATGGTTATTGGCCATTAAGGCCCTCTCTAATTTCCCCTGCGTCATGTGGATGCCCACAATCACCTCGGAGGCTACGGTCAGAGCTCTGTCTACTATTTTTGACATTGAGGGGGCTCTGGCTACAATGGTTTCAGATAATGGCCTGCAATTTACGACAATGACATTTCAGAATGTCTGTAAATGCAATGGCATTGAGCACTTGACCACTGCCCCATTTCATCCAGTGTCCAGAGCAGATGGTTAGGACATTCAAAATGCAAATGAAGAGAATTCTCATGGTGAAAACACACGGGACACCAGCTTCCTTGCTTCGTATCTGGCCACCCCAGTGAATGGACATAGCCCGGCTGAGATCATACACGGGTGACAACCACGTACGCTGTTTGACCTGCTCCACGCTAGGGAGTGGGCTCGACAGCCACACAACCAGCCGTATTACCACGATGGTTTTCTTGTGTTAGCCCGCACATTCAGCCAAACTCCCAAATGTACCAGGGCGTAGTTGTGACGCATAGGAGGAGCCAGATGTTCGAGGTGGCAGTGGGACACGAAAAGCTTGTCCCTCATAGCAATCAGCTTCAGCCACACCATGACATGCCACCCCTGCTCCATATCCTGTACTTGTGGGTGGGCGACGTCGTGTCTGTGATGTACCGGCCTGCAGAACCCTCCTTTCCGCCACAATCTGCAGCCCTGTGTAAAGCATCAATGGATAATAGACACAGAGCACCGGCAAGAACCCATGGATTAGAACCCTCTCCCTTCTCTCCACCCACCAGTGCCAGAGTCTAAACACATTCGGAAATGAGTGCAGATCCTGGGTTGACTGTGACACTGGAGGAGAATACGTTATCATCAATCCACAAGCACCATTCACCACAGGTTAGCCCTAGTACCACCTTGGCTCCCAGTACATCGCCTCAGCAATTACTACCTCCTCACATATTCGGCAGGCCATGTGGGCCTTTGATGGGGAGTCCAGTTTTGCCTCCATCTATTTCACAGTGAGGTCAGCATCGGTCAGGCCATTTCCTGCCTTATCTGCCAATTAAAGAGGGGAGGGGTTTAGTACCTAATAGTGATTCAGATTCCCACCTTCTGCTGATGTAGAGATGTCAGAGGTGTGGAGGCTAAGAGTGGCCGACGCCAGCTGCCGTACTGCACAGCGCCACTGCCAGAGACACATTGTCAGGTGGTGCCATCCCGTGGCCACCACCAGTGACTAAGCCTGAAGGCAACGCACTTGGTATTGTGTGTATATACAGTCTATCGTGAACCATACAATCGCGAGTTGTTTTGTTGTGTATGAACCCTAGTAGTACCGCCACCACACAGGATAGAAAAGAACTGTGGCGACAATGCAGTGGAAGGAAACAAAAGCTGTGGGGAGAAAATAAATATCTTGTTGGAGAATACTCTACAACAAGAACAACATTAATAGTAATAGTAACACAACAACAACAACAATAATAATAATAATAATAAAATCCATCAGTAAGAAGAAGAAGAAGAAGAAGAGAAAGTGCATAGGCTGCAGCATTCAGCAATTTCCTTTACGAAAGAGTTCATTAAAAACAAAAACAATGAAAATCAATGTTGTTTAAGGTAATAAATAACTGATGATTTATTAGAAAACTGATAACAATGGAATGTGCCTTACTAGGTACTATAAATGCTATGATTACATAATTACTTTACACTTCAGCCTGGTTACCAACTATTTTATTTATATGCCCCATTTATTTTACAGAAATTAGAAATTATACTCCATAAACCACTACCCGATAAGATATGGGGCTATTCAAAATACTTACCTGTTTCCCGCAGTGAAATCTTGTAGTAATACTGTCAAAGCAGACTGCAAACAGTGAGACACAAGTCAAGTCACGTAAATTATCAAGAGCTGAGAATGAAATAATTTCTTCAACAACAGATGCTTGAAGCAAAGTAATATTGACCTGAAACAAATTTAAATCTGATAAAGTACAAGTGTAAGATGCATATGATATAGCTTAAACACCACTAATTGTTTGCACTGAAAACTGATCCATTTCACAATAAAAACTATCTTCACAGGACAGTAAATATTGTTTCACATGAAAGGCAGGGTCAAGACATAAATGTCCAGTCTGAGATTAGTATTACAGAGTTAAAAATCTTGTAAGTAACTACAATCTGCTGTGAAATTATATAATTAATTTTATTTAATGCTCTTTCTTTGTGATGGGAATTGGACTGTAGAGTCATTTTGGCTGCACTGTGAGCATTGTGTGCCCTCAAAACGTTTATACACTACAAGCCTTTTCGAACAATGAGGTACTTGAAAAGGTGTTGTTTTAAAAGTGAACATTCCTCAAGAGTTAAACAAAGCAATGTAACTATTAAAACAAATATGCACACTTCCAGTTTTTACAATGTGTAATCCAGTCACCACCTGACCAACATTACCTTTGGTAAGATAAGTGTGCCTTGTGCCTGAGTAGAAATGCATTCCTCGTACACATTTTTTGCATGAGGTGTGACACCAGCAGTCCGTTCAGCTGTGCTCCGTTTGCTGCTCGCTTGTAAATGTTGGCTGAAGTATCCGTCACGATTCAAAACATTTGCAGCCTCTACTCTTCCAATACACTCAGAGTGCAAATGATTTAATACTGTTAGAGGGTGGAGAGATGAAAGTGTTGGAGTCAATGCATCAGTAAATCTGAAATAAGTGAAGTAAAAATACAGATTAAACTTTAATGAAGAATATCTTGGTGATCACAATAATGCAGAGACAATGCAAAATTAAATTTTAAGAGCATACCTCTGCAGAGATTCCAAGACAAGTGGTGTTAACATAATGTCAACATCCCCCTTTAATTTCAGTATAACTGTTGTTCGATTACCATACTCATGTTGAAGAGTTAGGAGTTCTTCTTCGCAACCTGTAAATTTTTTCCATAAAAATATAAACTATTCCACAAGTTAATAATTATGTAACATTTTACAGGATGTTCTATGTAAAAACTTACAGCACATGAGGGGAGAATGAACTATTATTGGGATTGAATAGTCTGCAAGGTCCAGCCCAGTGTGCTACAACTGAGGGTAGGAGTACACTTTACACACACACAGTAACACTTTACAAATTTACACACACACACACACACACACACACACACACACACACACTGCACAAACAAGTGATGTTAATCACTCATCATAGGCACTCCAAAGTAGGTATTGGAACTTTTGTTCAGGCAGTCCTGAATGTGAAGCTATGGCAATCAGTAATGAAGTGGGGTGGCTCACATCTAGCCTTGCCATCCTTTGCCCTCTGGTGCCATAGTGAAGTACAGACGGGACCAGGAATTTCCTGGGGTAGGGTGCTGTTTCCTGTTCTTTTGGGCTTTCTTCTTTACTTTCTTTTGCTCCAATATCTAGTTCTTTTTATCCTTTCATACTACTCTCTTGCAGAGTGCCAGCTTTTCAGTCCTCTTTTCATATTACATACATGTCTTTATCGTTAAGACCCTTCTTACACACACACACACACACACACACACACACACACACACACACACAAAAGCAAACACTCTAACATGCACTACATACATTGAACACTTAGAGATACAACAGCACGTAATTTACACACACACACACACACACACACACACACACACACACACACATGAGGTTTAGTTATAGATTCATTAGGTTTGGTAATGAGAGTACACCAATAAATTTTTTGTTAACTGTAACACACCAACATTGTTTTTTGGGGAATGAAAGTACACCAATATTTTTTCTTCTCCTCTAAGATGTCAGGAAGAACAGAGTTATTTAATGAGGAATGTTACCCCTCAAGAATGTAGAAAATGCCAATTCCAAATACAACCTTTTCAGTAATGAAGTGGCCCTAATATTTGAAAGTACCTTCCCAAAAAGAATTTATAAAAAAAATGCTAAAATATCCACCTACAAACCTGAAATTAGGATTTCATGCAAAAGAGAAAGAGAGTTGTTGTTCGCCTCCCAAAAAAAAAAAAAAATCAGATGATCCTAACATGTTAAATCACTATAAAAAATATTGTAAAAGACTGAACAAAGTCATTCAGAAATCAAAAAGTATGTCTCTGTGCTCAAAAATTAATAACGCTACAAATAAAATGAAAACAATATGGAAAGTGGTACGAAATGAGACTGGTGCAAAATACCCGAACAGGACCCAAAACATTGCTCTGAACAATCAAGGTAAACTAGTTCAAAATTAAGAGATTGTGGCTAAAATCTTTAATGAACACTTTTTAACTGTTGCTGAAAAACAGCATGCAAAGGATCTTCAGAAAAGGGCAATAAAAACTCTATAGACATGATAGGTATGGCTCCCATAACTGTGCAAGAAGTAAAAAAAAAAATAGTTTCTTTAAAAAGTAATAATTCATTAGGTATAGACAATATTTCCAGCGAACTGCTAAAATCCATCTGTGATCAGCTCACTAAAATTTTAGCTCATATATTCACAATGCCTCTCTTAATCAAGGTATATTCCGTAACAGAATGAAGTATTTTACTGTGAAACCCCTCTACAAAAAACGTGATCCCAAAGATATTTCAAAGTATCGCCCTATCTCTCTTGTAACAGCATTTTCTAAGGTCTTTGAAAAATTAATATATGTCAGGATTGTCAATCAACTTGAAAAATTTGCACTAATTAGGAAGCAACAATTTGTTTTCACATCAGGTGTATTTATAACCAAATTATTTTGGTTACTTCCATTCAGTGATGTGCTAAAGAATAATCTTTTGGGGCAACTCACCGGTTTAATAAAATAGTAAGCCAGAAAAAAGTAGTCCGAATTCTATGTGGTGTTCCTCCAACAAATGTCTACCTTGTTGTGTTTGCGTGTTTATGTGTGTGGGTGTGTGTGCACTTGTTTATCTTTCCTTTTTCCCCTTACGGTAAGCCCTTCCACTCCTGGGATTGAAATGACTCCTTTTCCACTTCCTGAAAATCCGTATCCTTCCCTTTCTTCCCTCCTTCCTTCCTCTTTCCCCGAAGAAGCGACCAACGGTTGCGAAAGCTAATATGTTTGTTTGTGTGTGGCTTTTTGACGAGCTTGTGCTTTGGGTAAGTTATCCAATTTCTATTTTTTATGCATTTTTAAACAGTTATGTATAAAAATAAAGATTGTTTGACTTACCCAAAACACAGGCTCACCAATAGACACAAAAGAAACTAATGAAAACACACACAAACAAACATTCAAGCTTTTGCAACCGTTGGTTGCTTCGTCAGGAGAAAAGGAAGGATGGAGGGAGGGGGGGGGGGGGCAAAAGGAAAGGATGCAGGTTTTAGGGGAGTGGAAAAGGAGTCATTCCAATCCCAGGAGTGGAAGGGCTTACCTTAAGGTGGAAAAAGGAAAGGTAAACAAGAGCACACACGCACCCACACACATAAACACGCAAACAGAACAAGGTACCCTAAGGTAAGTCCTTCCACTCCCGGGATTGGAATGACCCCTCATCCACTCCCTTAAAACCCACATCCTTTCCTTTTTCCACTCCTTCCTTCATCTTTTCCTGTCGAAGCAACCAATGGTTGTGAACGCTTGAATGTTTGTTTGTGTGTGTTTTCATTAGTGTTTTTTGTGTCTAACGGCGAGCCTGTGCTTTGGGTAAGTCTAACACTCTTTATTTTTATACATATTTTTCCCACCAGGAAAGCAGTCTTCTATAATATTTTTAAACATTTAGATACACTAACCACTACTTCACAATATCTTCTCTCACTCATGGCTTTCACATTTCTCAATTCTTCTGAATATGAAACAAATGAGGCATACCATCATTATAACACAAGACGGAAAGGTGATATGCACTTTGAACGGAAAAATCTGTTTCTGGTACAAAATGGGGTAAAGTATGCAAGAACAAAAATCTTCAAGACACTCCCGATTAAGATAAAGGAAACAAAACACTTTTCAATAAAAAGCTAAAGGAATTCCTACTGGAAAAATGGTTCTACTCTTTAGATGAATTCTTCAGCAGAGATAAACCCCTCCAGTTGTCCTAATCTAAATGTCAAATGTAAGTCATTGTCCGAACCGACGTATCTTCATAAATATTTTGATAGAAAAAGTGAAACGTGCTGAAAGAAGCAAAGAAATCTCACTAAATATCAGTAACACTATGTTCAATGTTTGCTCGTATTCGTAGACATAAGATTGCTTAATTCTGTCACAGACGTTCGCTTCCTTGATGTACTACCCCATACTTATTACACAGCAGTGGTGCTTATTAGTTCTTTTGTGCACTACAGTGCCTGTATCGCATGTTTGCTGTACTATGCAATCCATACTTGAAGAATAACCTACATGTAAAACAATTTCCCTTATGAAGTTCCTCCATGCAAATCCGTGAAGTAGTTTAGGAGATTAGGTATTTATAATAGGGGAACAGACAGTTACTGAAAACACTTTAAGATTGCAATGTATATTTTTTCCGTGGTCTGATTTTGATAAATCACGCCTCTTTGTTGCTCAGATTTCCTGTGAAAACTGCTTGAAAATGTGTCTGTAGTTTCTTAATATGTTTGTGAAACGTGTTAGAAATAAGCGTATCTTCATGAATATGATGTAGCTTACACCATACATCAGTTATATTCACCATTTAAAACATTTATTTCGTGTACATTCATATCTCCGGATAATGGACTAAGGCATGGAAAGCTGAAATATAATAAGTATTTCCTTAATGAAGTAGAAATATCACTGACAATAATTACTATTCTTATGGTTGGCTCTCTTTCCGTTAAATGCGCTATTGTCGCTCCAAGCTTGAGACTTAAACTTCCATAGCAGTTGTACATATACGTTAGACTGTAATATCAGTATGTAACTATATGGATTAAAGATGGCGAGGATTGTGTCAGTTTTATATTCATTGTGTTGAATCATATTTCATAGGACATAGCAACCAAGAAAATGATTTTCAGAAATATGGTAAATTTGAAAAGTCAAAGAGTAAGTAGTATTTTCAATGGTTAATAATACGATAGTTGCAATGGACTTCACACAAAAGCCCACAGAGCTATCTATTAGTTCTTTGCTGCATTACGCCGTTCTTTCCAAGCATGAAACACACCAAAAACTTCAAATTACGATATCTTTTACTTTCCTGATCTGATTTTGATAAAATGAAGCCTATATGTTGCCCCAGAATATTCTCTATTTGTCTGTGATACCACCATGAATGTTCATTCAGTACTTTTGGAGATTAGTCTCTACAAATAGATACATGGGATTGCTTTCAGAGAAATGTTTAAATAGTGATAACCCACTTTTTCTGATCCGATTTTGTGAAATGAAGCGTTTCTGTAACCGCAAGATACCCTCACGTTTCCTGTGAAAAACGCCTGAAAATTTGTCTATTAGTTTTGGGGATGAAAGAGAAAGATAGACATGACAGTTGTCGATGAAAAATGTTAATTTGTGATGTTGTTCTTTCCGTGATCCGATTTTCATGAAACTAAGCCTATATGTTGTCCCAAGGTACACTGCAGTTACCATACCTGTGAAAACACCATGCGAATTCGTGAAGTACTTTTGGAGAAGTGGTTTCTAATTGATGAAAACTCTGCGTGATTATGTTTAAAGTTTGTTGCAAGTCGCCAAGTACTGTCATTCTTATACAGTGTATTTATAATGTCTTGTCGCACGATGAAGCAGTTTTTTACGGTTTCTATTGTTCAAGATGTTATATCTCCTGAACCATGTGTCGTACGTTGCTCGTACTCCTACAGCAGTTGTTACCTCTCGTACGAAATATATGTACAAAGTTTGAGTGAAATTGGTCCAGTGGTTTAGGAGAAAATGTGCAGCATTGTCGTTTGATGCAGCAGTTTTTCGCGCATCTCATTGTTTATGACGTTATATCTCCTTACCTGTGTGTCGTAGGTGATTCTTACCCCGACAACGATTGTTGCCTGATATTCAGGAACATGTCTACCAAGTTTGGTTGAAATAGGTCCAGTAGTTTAGGAGGAGATATGGAACATACATACATACATAAATACACACATACAGCCTATTTTATAAGATGTAAGATGATATAAATATTGTATATGCTTTGACTTGTTTTACATCCATGCATATTCATGCCTTACTGGATCTATGGAATAAAAAGGTAAAGCAGTCAACAATCCGAAGATTGGTTTGAACACCACAGTGCTTTACTAGGCATGGTCCTGTTTGGAGGTGGTATGCCATTGCCTTCCTCCGACCTTTGAACTGACTTACCCAGCCAGTTATGGGGGGACCTACAGTTTAACGTGGGTTCCTAACCATGGTATCTATGGAATATGAATCTCAAATAAATAAATAACAATAAATAAGAAGTTATATCAATGGAAAGTCCAGGTTGGAATTTATAGTATAGTAATAGGGACAGTTTACAACTCACCGGAAAATACATGGCGTCGAGCTGCGACAGGCACATGCAAAAGAACACACACATACAACACTTTCAGCTATCAGCCACGGCCTTCTTCAGAAAATAGAACACTCGTGCAATCATACAGGCACACAACACAGTCATATAACCATTACCTACAGCTGCCACACTTCGAATCACGCTCTGCGGTGTGTAAATCAGGGATGGGAGGGGAAGGGAGAGGGGAGGGGATAGCAAGGTTAAGTCACGGTAGTTGGGGATGGTTACAGCACGGCCTAGATGGGATGGAGTGGGGTGGCGGGTGATAGGAGAAAAATAAAATAAACAAAATAAATATACATTTAAATAAATATAAAAATAAGTAAATAAATAAAATAAAAATAAAATGTGTGCACACTGCATGTACACACGACCACACACACACACACACACACACACACACATACACACACACACACACACACTCTATCACACAATCACCCACCACTCAAAATACAAGAGGTTTGGGATAGAGTGTTAGGAACTAAGGTATGGAAAAAAGGGAAGTTATCGTTGGTTGAGGCGTGGATGATTTCGGGATCGGAGGATGTATTGTAGGGATAACTCCCATCTGTGCAGTTCAGAAAAGCTGGTGGTGGATGGGAGGATCCAGATGGCCCGGGTTGTGAAGCAGCGATTGCAATCAAGCATGTGCTCCACTCTATGCTGTGCCACAGGGTGGCTACAGTTTGGATGAATGGGAAGGATGCTTTTGGAGCACAACACCTAGATCTTTAGCACTCTTACAAATGCAACAGGTGATGAGTGTGAACCAAGTAAAGAGGAAATGAATAAAATAACAGAAGCATATTGAACTGTAGATCCTTTACCCCAGTTGGATAAGTGGGATAGAATAGAGACATGCAAGACACCGAAGTGGCATGCAGCTGAAAGATTTGCACAAGGCAATTGAGCCTCATGAAATAATAGTACTTATTATTATTATTATCTATAATATAGCTGCATTAATCCTAGGGAACATCACAGTACACTCACCACTCTCCAAGTCATCTGCCTCTGAGCCCATAAATGTGCTACTGTCCCAAGTGTAAGGATGAGTTGGTGTTTTGCCACTTTGTGGAGGAGGGGAACCATGTTCATTTGGACGTCCCACCATTTTAAGAGAGGTAAATCCTTCTGTCAAAGTTTCAAATTTTGGTATATATTTACTACCTGTGAACAAAAATATAACTAATTAACATTTCAATCTAATGTCAAATGATATATCCACATCAACAGTCCAGCTGAAAAAATGAGTTTTGGTGAGAGCATGAAAAAAGATTATTTCCTCACTTATGCCACAAAAGTACTGAAATTAAGTTAAAATAAATTAGGGAAGAACACACAAAGATTTATTTATATGCTTTCAAGTTTAGCAGTTCATTTCTCATAATCTACAAAGAAAATATCTGCATTAACTTTTTCCCCATCTTTTGAATCTATACATGTGGATGGTAAATTATTGGTCCAGTTAATTTCAAGATTAATCATCTGCTACTGCTGTGCTTATCTGCTAATTTCTGGAGACAACTAAGTAATATATTTAGAATTCCATTCCTTCCACTCTCTATAATCTTTTATTGCTCTTTCCTTGTTAACTGGTTAAAAAAAAACTTTCAAATCTTTGATAGAAAGTTAATAGAGAGTCTATCAGTTAAAATTTCCATTGCTAATAGATTTTTTTTTAATTAAAAGCAAGTTAAATATTATGTCCAATGCAAAGAGCACATAAACAGCAAGGAATAAACCAGTTATGTAATTAGGCCATGAACCTTAAATTGCATGTCACACAACCTGTTCAGCATACATTCAGAGCAATACAAGCATGTTAGCCATAAACATAAAACATGATGGAAAATACCTGCACAGTTGTTGATGGCCATTACAGGATGTAACCTATCAGCATCTGTAATAAATTGACAGCATCTAATCTGTAATAAATTAACACCATCCAGTGATAGTCACTATTTAATTAAATGGATCATGCAGTACACCAAGAAACAATAATGCACAGAAACACAATGAACACCAGCAAACAAAGTTATGGATACTGTGCCTTAAATGCAATTATATTTATAACAAAAAATTAATTTTATGGTAATTAAGAGTCTTTTCACTACAGTCTACAAGTCAGCATGTACGGCTTGGATCTCAGGACCCAAGTTTGATAACACGTTACTATACAAACAAGTTTTCTTGGTGCAAGACTCCTCAGTATACCTTTGAAAATCTTCTCATTATGGTTCTATAAAATAAAAAGGACATCTAATCTCACAGAGTTTATTCAATATTTTAAACATAACTGAAGAACTACTTCAAGGAAATAAAATTTTCCAGACATAAAAGTCAACATTAAGGGTCAAAAAAGTGTTGTATCTACATAAACCATTCCAAAACATACATCTGGTGATGCCTTTGACATAACATCTTGATTTGGATATTAATATCTAGTTTTCTTTCCCATTTATGTTGTAATAATTGACAAACCACTGCGTTAAATTAAGGTGGTATACATCAATTCCTTAAAATGTGAAAACATCTATCAGTTCCACAGAATAATTTAAAAAAAGCTTGACCTCTGGTTTGATATTTCTAAAGATCTCTACTACAGAAAAAGAAAGATTACTAATTACATACTATGATGAGCCATATTGTAAAAGTATAGCCACAAAGTGTTTGTCAATAGTCAAATAATAAATTTCACATGTCTAAATTTCAGTTAATTGAGATGGCTACAAAGCTGAAATCATTGCTGTATAAATAAACAAACAACAATCTACAGTCAAATGGTGGAAATTCCTTTCAAAAGCTTTGTATAACATTCACTTCACAAAGATAAAGTCATTCAATAAATTTTGTTTTGCCAAAAATAATGTACACTGCAGTTACTGAACTATATCTAAAAACAAAATCTTAATTGTCAAGAATTCTACTGAAACAAAAGCAACTTGAATAATGATAAAATTTTATTAGCGATACTAGATCTATAACTCCATTTCGCCAATAGGTAACGGGAAATATTATTTAAAGAATTATTATGAAACATATCTAAAACAAACATATTAGACTAAGAAACTAATGTATTTATAGGAGAGGTTAGCTAGCAGACAAAATGGTCAGGACTTACCAACATAAATGAGACGACCATCCTCTGTTCGCTGGAACAGTGGGACCGTAAATGCATCACACCCTGATGGAAGAGACGCATGGGACCAGTTTCTACATGATACCTGAAATTGCAATAATAACAAGCAGCTGGCTATAAGCTAGAACGTATCAGTCTACAAGTTTAATTTTGAATATTCAAATATGCTAGAACACACAGACTCACAAGCTCAATTTCAAATATTCATATACACACTTCATGAAAAGATGAGTGAATTATTCATAAGACGTGGTCAGATGTAATCTAACTTTGTAATTGTACACCTCAGTGGCAAGTGTATAAATGATTACAGATGCAATTCTCTGGGACAGAGTGCTGACAATAATGCATTAGTTTATTGTTATCATCAGATATGATGGGATATTACGGATGCAAAGAGTGTCAGATGTCAAGTGATCAGCCTAAAGGATATGGGGTGCAATGCACTCATTTGAGACAGCATTATCAACAGCTGGTGAGGTTTAAATGAGCCTTCATTATGGAACTCCATTTTGTTGGATGAATGAATCATGTAAAATAAGATTTATAGGGCATTCAGGTGGGAACACAATGACAGAAATATATATTATTAAGGTTCTGGGTAGAGCTTATCTGCCCACCAGAATGGTGGATGATAATTTTGTGCACCCAGCACATCATAAACCTTCCCATGTTCCCCTGCCACACTAGCATAAGTTATAAAAGTTATGGACTCCCTGAAAATTTGTGTGTCATTTTGCACAATTAATTACAGACCAATAGCAGTGAGATTAAGGAATTATCGTAGTGGTGTTGGTTGCTTCAAGAAACTTTATTATGTTGCAAACTTTAACAACTGTGCCTCTGTAGTGATTTGCGTAGTATGAGTTTTATCTGCCTGCAGAAATAATTTATGTGAACATTCAGGGTAAATGAATGATGCATTTGGCTGGCCCTTTAGACAGAAATGTTAGCATTTGATCATTGTCTACATACATATTAAAGTGAGCCCTGAGAACTGTGTTCACGAGTCAGATGATAACAAATGTTCAAATGTTTGTAGAGCTTATGCGACTTAACTACGGGGTCATCAGTCCCTAAACTTACAAACTACTTATGAACTAGCTAATATTAAGAACAGCACAAATATCCATGCCTGAGGGGGGATTCGAACCCCCAACCGTAGTGGCCGTGCAGACTGTGACTGGCGCACCGCAGAACGTTCGGCCACCATGGCCGGCCAGATGATAACACTGCAATGCAGCAATTACACAGTAACACCAGATGGCATAATTCCTAAAGGCAAGCAAGCTCACAAAGCTTCTTTCACCCATTTAGAGGGAGAGACAAGCAATACCCATTCTTATACAATCACATTGCAGAGGGTAGGTTGTAACTTACCATAAAGCCCATCATTGAGATGCATATAGCACATATGAAAGGCATATGACACACACACACACACACACACACACACACACACACACACACACACAAACACACACATATACACAATGTACAATCTCACAGGAACACCTCAACACAGGGCACCTTGAGTACCACTTCAACAGTGAGAAGAATTCACATTGAGGAGGAATGGAATGGGGAAGGAGAGGGGAGTGGAGGCGGCCCAAACTCCGAATCTGTAGAATAAGCCTGTGATGTGACTGGAATAGAAAAATCCTGGAGGGGCGATTGGGCACTTACAATTCCCGAACCTCATCACATGAATTGGATCATTGTGGAAGACCCTTTTGGAAGACTGCCTCTTAATATCATTGATTTTCTAACCTGGGCTTTCCACTGTTAAATGTAGAAAACAGGGAACTCTATAACAGTATCTTGGAGATATTGGCCACCCACTCTGTGTTATGGTAATATTGCCTAAATAAAAATTTTCCTCTGATGCACATATTTCGCTTTCTTTGTCACACGAGGACTTCTTAAGATTACCAGTGTAGTTCACCATTTTCACCATTTCAGGGTCAACAACACAAATAATGAACTTGTTAAGAGATGTTCTTTGAATCAAATACACTATCAGATATTATTACAACACAAAAGAAAGGTTATCATAACTTAGGCTGTCTAATGTTTCACAGACAATTATACTGAATACACAATTAAGTTGTCATTCCAACCAATTCAAATAGGTTTCTGAATTTCAAAATTTTATAGCACATTTTAATAATAATAATAATAATAATAATAATAATACTTTATTCAACATTGAATGGTACATTTCACATGGACAAAAAAACAGTAATGATTACAGTTATTTGTACAATAAAAAATGCTACATTCGTCTGAATATGTCATTTATTTACAAACAATATGTTATAATAAGATAATTACCAATTACTATTTACACAATTAGTAGAAAGGGTGTTTTAATAAAAATTTCTTAAGCTGTAACTTCAGTTTAATTATAGGAAGGGCCATAAGTGCACTGGGCAGTGTGTTTGCTAATTTTATTCCTGCATACTGTGGCCCCTTTTCATAGAGTGCTGTTCTGTGGCTGCTGATATCAAATTTTTCTTTATTTCTAGTATTGTATTTGTGGAAATTCACATAAGTATTTGGGTGCAGTCTTTTCACTAGCAACATTACTTTAGGAATGTACATGCTTACTACAGTTAACACCCCTGATTCTGCAAACAAGTTGCGACATGATTCCCTATATTTTGCTCCACAGATTATTCTCACAGCCCTTTTTTGAAGATGGAGTAGCTTTTCTAGATTAGCTTTGGTTGTTGACCCCCATATTTCAAGACCATAGTTCAAGTGAGATGAAAAAGAGCATGGTAGGCAGACTTTAGGACTGTAGTGTCTTTACAGAATTTGCTAATAGTATTGATTGCAAATATATTTTTAGACAATTTAGTTGCTAGGGAGTCAACATGTGTGTCACATTTCAGTTTGTTTTGGATTGTCAAACCAAAGAATTTTACACTACACTTTTTTTTTACCAGTTCGTTGCCAATGTACAATTTAATTTCATTATTAAAACTGCTTTTGTTAAACTCCATAAGACATGTTTACTGGTGCTTGCATTTAGGTGGCTTTCATTAAATAACGGAACAACTTCTTTTGTCACATTATTACACTCGGCCTCTAGTTCATTGAGTGATTCCTTTTTACACACAATGGATGTATCATTGGCATACACAACTATTTTGAAATTCACAGTACAGTACTGAATAACATTTACATAAATCAAAAACAGAAGGGGGCCCAACACCGAGCCCTGAAGCAGACCACATTTTATGTAAGTTATCTCCGATTTGTAGGCACCACTTTCTGTTTTGAGCAGAACAAACAGCTTTCTATTACTCATGTAATACTTTATTAGGTCATAAGCATGCCTCTGATGCCAATGTTCCATAGCTTATCTAATAGGATGTCGACATTTACACAATCAAAGGCTTTTTCAATGTCTATGTATACACCAGCAACATGCTCCTTGCTCTCGATACCCTCTTCAATTAGTTGAGCAGCTGCAGTGCTAGTTGATTTGCCTTTTAAGAATCCATTTTGATTTTCAAACATCAGGATGTGTTTGTTAACACAGTTTATAATCCTATTATATATAACTTTCTCAACTATTTTGGCAAACACAGGAAGGATCAAGATTGGTCTGTAGTCTCCAATTTTATTTTTGTCGCCTTTTTTAAAGATGGGTGTCCTTCCACTCCTGGGATTGGAATGACTCCTTTTCCACTTCCTTAAAACCCATATCCTTCCCTTTCTCCTCTCCTTTCTTCCTCTTTTCCTGAAGAAGCGACCAACGGCTGCGAAAGCTTGTATGTGTGTTTGTGTGTGTTTATTTGTGTCTGTCGACGAGCCTGTCCTTTGGGTAAGCCATCTGTTTTCTCTTTTTTATATTTGTTTATATACCAGGAAAGTTTCCTTCTATAATTTTCGTTTCATCAATTTGAAATTACATTTACATCATTATGCTTGTTTTACGACTACCAAAGTCCTGGAGTATGATTTTTAAGCTGAGGTTTACCTGCTGGACGATAAAGGGTGATTTAGGCCTAGCATTGTGGCCAGCAGGCCTTACACATTTCCCAGGCCTGCCAGTAGTGGCTGTTGGTGTGGCAGATTTTGTTGAGGTGGGCTCTGTCACCCCATGGCAATGCACTTCTTTCCATCACTTTGTGGAAAGAGTCGCCTGATTTCCTCAATAATTAATCTACTGACAATCTGTTTACCTCTTTTGTTCATGTGCAGACCATGAGATGCATGCAAGTCCCTTTCTAGATTGCTGACATTTACTAGACACACATTCTGGAATTCACTACATAAAGTTATAATCCTATCATTTGTTTTATGAACTTCCCGGTTCACAAAAAGACTGTTCCATAAAATCACGCCTCTTTGGAATGTTAACAACAATTGTTTTGTGCCATTTAACTTACCCAGTGTCATTTTCATATGCCTGATTGTGTCATTTGCTTGATTTTTGAAAGAGGGGCTCCAGGCTGCATGTGACCCACAACTGCAAAGTCGTCTTGCTTATTTGCGATGTTTAGCGCTATTTCATGTCTGTGGCTCTGTCTGTGTAGTAGAATCCGGCACTTCTCGGGTTTCTGATTCTCGTTGTTTATTTTGTTGTTCTCTAGGGACGAATTCTTGCATATATTTTCAGGGATTCCATTGACTAGGAAGGTTTGTTTACATTCACTTACACAATTTACACATGAGTTTGGGACTTGATGTTTTCTAAACTTGTCACCGGCAGTTTTTTTGCTGCTTGAAGGATTACATTTAGTTTACACAAAGTGAGTCTTTCTGTTCCACTATTCCATCGAGAATTTGAAACCTGTTTTTAGTAATAACAGCAAGAAAGCTTTCTTCGGTTTTTAATTTGGGCCTACAATCATTCAACAGGTGCTGTTGTTCAAATTCGCTCACCTTTTCAGTCAGAAGAGTGACTTCGGCCTTTAGATGCTGAATTTCACTTACCAGATCGCAGTCCAGATAATTTGCATCCACAGTCACAAATTTTTTATTCTTGTTTATTACCTAAGTTCTTAAAGCAGCACTGACTACAGTTCCAGCATGTTACAAATTCATTGTTTTCTTTTACAACTTTTGCACATTGAAAATGATACGAATTATTACATTCCTTGCACGTGATTCTGGTTTTTAGTACTTTTTCACATTTTTTATGCTTTTCCTGGTCTAAATATGAATTTTTTACATAAGCTAAGAACTGTTGCACTACTATTTGACATCATCTTGTAACAAGGTCATTCATTTTTCAACCACATTTGTCTTGTCCTCAATCACAATACAGGATGGTAAAGAAAATATCTTGTACCCTTCTCAAAGTCATCATCACAGCATATGTCTTAAGCAAGTTAGAGGAATCAACAAAACTGATGAAAACAAGATAACTGGACTCCAAATGTGAGTTCAGTTTTTTATCAAGAGTCGTCTCACTTGGTATAAAAGAACAAGTAATTAAAAATGCAGTACAATGATATTCAACTCACATGACAATGTGATCTGTCAGCAATATCCAAGTTAAGTAATGCCAGCAATTTTTTGGTTTCCTTGAATAAATTTTTAATTTGATACAATACATATTATTTCATTCTGACAACTGTACATGAGCTCATTGAGTTCCTCAACTGAAGACTGGTACCTTACACAGCGACTGCTGATTGTATCACAATACCCTTCACTCCTTAACCAAAGACCTATGGCTACCATATCGGTTTCTTATACAATGGCATACTATCATATTCCAGGAGAAGAATGACAACAAAAATGCCAAAAGTACTTATAAAAAGGAGTATGTTGAAGCCTTCACTTGTTTGAAAGAAGGAAGGGAAAGAAGGAAAGGAAGTGTAGGGTTTCACTTGTCTGAGAGGTTTGTAATAAAGATATATATAACAATGGAAAACCCAGATTGCAATTACTCAATATAACAAGAATAGCTTGCAACTCACTGCAAAGAAGTTTGATGAGCTGTGACAGGCATGTAAGAAAGATACTCACTTACACAGAATTTAGCTTTCAGTCACAGTCTTACTCAGAAAAAGGACACAAGCTCTCACTCATACAATCACACAGGTACACCTCATAAACACACAACTGTCAAATCCAGCTGCTGTATTCCAAGTAACATTCTGCGGTGTATGTACTAAGCTGTTTACAGAGCTAGAAGGAAATAGTTTCCTTCATATCTGTAACTCTGTTTCTGACTTCTCTATCACAGATTGAAATCACCAATAACAATACATGAACAATGGAAATTGAAGTTCTACGAACTTCTGACCTGTGTACCAGGTGAAACCGTATTCTAATGGCATTCATGTTTGCAAGGTTCATTTGTAGTACCATTCACAAACTGGGCAATAACACTGTTACAACTGCTAGGGTGATGATTTCCACAGTGGGAATCATATCATCATAGTAGCAAAGTCTGTTAATAATGTCTTTTATTGGCTTTATTACTTCACAATATGTTTCTGTAAGAGCAATTTTTTGATCATGTGGCATTGTTACCACAAAACTTGAAACAAATTCCTAATTTTTAATTTCTTGATTTTGAAAGGGGAAATGGAAAAAGAGAGGGAGCATGAGGAAATGGTCAGTGAGATGGAAAGAGATATAATATGGACTGGGAGAGGGTAAGTGGAGGTGAAGGAGGAGGAAGAGACTAAGAGAGAGAGAGGGGTTTGGGAGTAGATGGATAGAATATAGAAAATGACTGCTTTTCTCAAGGGCAATTACAACTCAAATGTTCGAGAATCAATAAAGCATCTGATCTTTAAATTTGTGCAGAAAAGGGGCAAATGGAAAATTTTGAAGGGCACTTGTATTGCAATAGCTGTTTTTTTGCTAAATAATTCACAGTCTTTGTTGTAACAGAGACTACGGATTATTTAATTATTCACCACTGTTGCTGCACCAGTCGCCACCACCATCATGGAATGAAATGTTTTTTTAATTTTCCTTTCATTCTACATAGCCAGAGAAATGCAAATCAGGGTAATGATTTGACTGATGTTTGTTCTCACTGTGTCTATGTTTGCAAGAATTCTTTTATTTACTTTCCTATTCATTTCATGTCAAATTGGTTGGGTTTAGCCATTATCTCTGAATATTCTGACAAAGGAATTCAAAAGTAATTATAAAAACTCTTTCATACAAGAAATTGAACCTACGTTGCGGCTCAATCAAATGTACTGATGCTGCTCTTATCAAAAATAATAATATATATTTTAAGGTTCATTATTAATCATGTGATTCCTATCATACCCCCAAAAATAATATTTCAGATGATTGACGTCTGGTTCTATTTTTAGAATTTTTTGTTATGCACATTAACGAAAATTATGTTTTATTGTAGAGTATATAATTGTGTGCAAAAATATAATAAAGAACAGTACATAAAAAAGAATGCCCACTCACTCCAAATTCACAGAAGGCATAGTTTATTAATAATATTTAACAAGTGCTACATTCTAACTACCAAGCTATTATTCAATTATTATGTACAACTATCAGTGTTAGATGAATTATTAACTCTTCGATTGTTACTATTTTGTATACATGGATAATCATTATAAGGATCACAAACAAAATATAGTTATACAGCTTATGTTCAACAAAAACTACACTGAGTTATCAGCAAAGAAAATAGGTCCAAAATCATAGTCTAATAAGAATGTATCTGTTAAATACAGGTCATACCAACGTGACTATTGGGTTTTATAGCTTTGTAGAAAATTTTGTGGTGACCTAATCATAACAAATTATACATTAAATGAAGAAGCAAACTGAACAGTTTTGTTCTACAAGTGTCCAGGCTCGTGCTCTTGCTCCGATTCCTCTGCCTTCCATTAGAAGCGCAAGTAGCCATGATGGCAACTGGGGAGCAGAAAGCTTTTTGTTTGTTACTCTTTGCAAAGACTGAATTTGTAATTAGACTGCAATGTGCATTCTATCTTAAATTCTGTTGTAAAAAGGGATAACAGCATCCATAGATGGTATCATCAGTTTGAAAACACAGAATGTCTTTGCAAAGGGAAACTTGATTGAAGAACGTTTTGAACAAGTGGAAGATGCTTTCACACTTAGCCCCAAGGAATCATTTTGGAGGGCTAGCTGTAAATTAGCAATTCCTGTGACATCTGTGAGAGAATTTCACAGAGGTGTTTACAACTACGTGCTTATTGTCTGCAGGTAGTTGGAAGTTCTGAAACCAAAAGACTATCAACTAAACAAACAGTATGTTGCTGCATACTAATGATAATTTTCTGGATAGATGATTTAGTTGCATTAAGACTCGCCTAAATTAATTTTTTTTTCTCTCTTTTTGTGGAATATATCCGGTGTTTCTTATTTTGATGTGCTACAACAACAGCCCCTTCCTCAATTATATGACACTGAACCAGAGACAAGATAGGAGAAATTAGGACTCGTATGGAGACATATAGGCATTCTTTTTTTCCTTGTTCTATTTGGGAGTGGAATATCAACTGAATTGCCTAGTAGTGGTACAGTGTACTCTCTGCCACGCACCTTACGGTGGATTGCGGAGTATGTATGTAGATGCAGAACTTTATTTGGGAGCAAGATGATTTGCTGCCTCATTAGCATTCCTTTCCACATGATTGGTTAAACAACATTGTTCCCGATCGCCGGCTAGGCTGCAAGGGGATTAGATGACAGAGCTTGTTTCAAATTGTCTCCTTGTTCAGCAGATCTGATGCCTTGCAATTTTTACCTGTGGGTATTTCTAAAGAATTGGGTGTACATGCCTCCACTACCAGCTGACCTAAACATCCTACAACATAGGATTGAAACTGCAGTAACATTTATTACTCCACACACACTGAGTAAGGTATGGGATGAACTCCACTATCGACTCTACGTGTGCCATACAATTAAGGGGGCTTACATTGAACACCTGTAGGACAAACTGTTTATGTGTAATTTGTAATGGTAAGGTCGCCATAATAAATTCTACAAAGCTTTAAAACCAAATACTCATTTTTATATGCTCTGTATATAAAGTAAATTAAAACAAATGTATTTGACTATAAATAATTACCCACTTTTCTTACAAGGAGAGGAAAATAAACAACATTGCCTACACTAAATTTATGCTTATTTAAATCCCATAAATTTATTACCTGTGATAGGTGACTAATGTAACTTGACATCAGCAAAGGTGAATCCACAATAGGTTTATTCACTTGCATATGCAAATTAACCAATGTCAAGTCTTCTTGTGAGGAGACTGCTGAAATAAATGATGTGCTGGACACAGAATGGCTGTCAGAGGAATCAGGGATAATGGGCTCATGTTCCTGAAAAAATAACAAAAACATATCTTATGACATATGTAAAACCATCTGTAAATAATAGCATCAAATTTCAGAATACCATTGAGTACACATTGGTACATACATTTTTTATTATCGTCTGCTGCAAAATGTTTGATAGCGAGTTATCATCGAAGCTCTATATAATAACTGTACAGCACTAGTTAGTACCAGGAGATGTTTTTATTTGAAAAGAGTGAACATCACTCACTGATTCAGACAAAAGTCAGGGGTTTAAAAGCAAAAATCCGCAACATGCAAAGAAATCTATCATTATGGCATAGGTACTTTTTTCTGAATAGCTTCCCTAAGTAAAAGAAAAAGAAAATAAGAATTAAGGGGACAAAGCATGAAAGATCCATTTAAATGAGGCACACCAAATCCATGGAATGCCCTACAAAAAGTAAATAATAGAAAGTGAACACTTAAGCAGAAATCTCTAATAGAAGAAAGAAAATTGTGCGAGTCAACCAAATTACAGTAATGTGAGTTCAAAGCAACAGATGAAAAACTGGTTTTGTTGTTGGTGAGGGCATTATAATATAAGCAATTAAAGCATTTTTGCTGAAAGAACAATCTACTGGAAAAGAGTGGATGATTGACAAAGACAAGGTAGCATGCTATACTCACAGGGACATCTAGACCATCATTAGTGCTAAGTCTGTCATTCAAACTTTCTGGTCCATTGTGAACAAAGTAACGTGGACTGATAGATCTCTGATGTGTGGATATGGGTAAACTGCTGTTGTACTTTTTATGGGGTGTTATAATGTGATGTATCCCACTAACACTTCTTTTATCTTCTTCACCTGAAACTCCCTGCAACATTTTACAAACCACTTAACATGTACGTACACTATCTAGAAACTCACTGCCTCTTACATGAATGAAACATCGATTGTGTACATACATCCTGCAGTGAAACTTCACGACTAGGTGTTCATGATCACAAAATACTAAAACAAAATACACCTAACACCAGTATCTATTTAAAAAATAATTACTGCCATGATTAATTCTTAGGCAGTGGTTTACAGCTTGATACCACAAATAGTTGACTGCGGATATATCGATGTCTATATAAATACTCTGCTAATCACATTTAAATGCATGGCATGACTTGGATGTGTAGTCATCACAGGAACACTGTGTGTTTCCAGTTCGAACGTGCCACACGGTACCTTGCCCCCTTAGTTCTAATAGCTCGAGAATACAGTGCAGTCACCATGAAGAATTCTTTGTTTAGAAGAATAGAATTTTATTTTCTTCTTTTTTGTGGTTTTAGGGCGCACAACTGCTGGGGTCACAAGCGCCCTAATCAGAACTGAGATATACCGAAGGATAATAAGCCTATATGAAAACAGCTAAAAACATAGGGTAAAAAACAACAAAAGCAAGAGCTAAATACCCTTTGACAAATTTGTCAAGTTGACAAAATTCAAGACTCGAGCAGCAGCTCTTGCGTCATCAGCTAAAATTTCTTCCAGTATATTCGGTAGATTCAGTGCAATCCGGACAGGAGTAAAATTTGGACAAGACAATTAAACATAGCACAGTGTCAGTGAGCAGAACAGATAGTGGCTATAGCCATCACACCAGCTGATATGGATCCTTAGTCTTTCTCCTGTTCCTAAAACAGTATATTCAGCAAGTGACAATTATCAATCTATGAAAATTGTCCTCTTAGGTAGATTCGACTACATCAAATGCATGAAGCCCCCATGAATTACTTCGAGAAGACATCACTTAAAAATTATACATCAAGCTTAACAATTTCTTCTTCCTTTTTTGTTTGTGTTTGTTTGTTTGTGTGTGTGTGTGTGTGTGTGTGTGTGTGTGTGTGTGTGTGTGTGTGTGTGTGTGTAACTAATAAATGGAACTTTTACTGAATACAATATCTCCAACGTCACCTAGCTGTCACAATGTCCTTCTTCCTAGCACCTAAAAAATCAAATTGTTTGTAAGCATTGTGAAACTTATGCAATCACACAGGCACACAACCATCACTTGTCTTTCAGATTTTATTTTTTATATAACCCTTTGAAAAAAGAAAAAATACGTAATACTTTCCTTTCTAAGACTTCATTATGCAATTATTTTTTATTTAATCAAAATGAAACAAGAGTGTAATAGGGTGAAGAAAGTATCTAATTATCTTTTAGATCATCAAAACAACATATATCTCAATGTTTCATACAAATTTCTTTTAAGGGGAGGGGATGTTAAAAAATCTAGATGAAATTTTAATTTTTTAAATTTTACTGCAATATTGTCACTTAGAACCCATCCCAGAAGGCTTTATCTTCATCTCTGGCTGTGATAGAGTAGTAATTCTTTTTAAATACATGTAGTTGAGTAGGTAAATTATTTGGGTTCGAGATTCGGAAGATTTGATTCAGGTTGGGAATTTGGCACTTCTTTTATTTAAGATTCGATTCGGTAAAATTGGGTTTTGACCCATCCCTAGTCAATTATATCACATTTTCTTCACATACAAGATTTCAAAAAGCTTAAAACTCGTGGAAAATGCAAATATGGAAATGCAGAAAGGGGTTAAGGGGGAGGGAGATTAACAAGGTGAATGAAGCAAATTTGACAGTATCAAGAAACAAAAAATGAGTAATGCCAGAAAACGTAAAATCCAGAGTTGTAAAAGTAGGGTTTTACTGTTAAAAATCATAGTCAACTCAGTTATGATCAATAGTGCATTCAGGACCAAATTTTTTCTCAAAACTCTTTGAGAACTGCCAGAAACACAAAAAAAGAAGAAGAAAGTTTCATCCATAGCCATAATTTGAATCATAAGTTACGGCACTGAATTAAAATTTGTGCCATGGCCGGGATGATGACTTAATGAATACAGTGACTGCATGGACTCTCTTAGGGCACATCTACCTCCACAACACAAACTTCAATTCTGCCTCATATTCCCCTATGTAAATACATATCAATGTTGCCGAAGCTTTTCAACAGCAGAATAGCACCCAAACTGGAATTAATCCTGCCTTGTTCCTAAGGCATAAGTGGTGTATGTAAATATCAAATAATAAAACACTGTTTTCCTAAATCAATTAAACCCATAAACAGGAGATTGAATGACAAATGATGGGTTAAGTCCCATCTGCACAGAGTCTTACAGAGCACACATGCGGGTGTAAAGATAACTCACCATATACTGATTACGATGTTCTGGAGTGTGAATTTCATGGTCACTACGATGGCTAGATAACCTTGCCCTTCCTTCTGTGCTTGTTACAACTGTGCCAGCTGCCACAGAAGTGACACCAGTGGGTGCAGGAACAATATTAAGTTCACTTGAGTACTTCTTTCTCCCACTAACAAAAGAAAATATTTTATTTAGGAATAACATGAGCATTTTGAAATATCATAAACCCAACATAATTTATATTGAATTGAGTCTGTCTTACGTTGTGGCACTGCTACTACTGTCGCGCCGAGGCAAGTTGGCGGAATGTCGTAGAGAGGAGGTGCGACTAGCTGTGGCTCCAGTTTCTTCATCAGCAGAGTAAAAGGCTTCAGAGTGATTCTCACTACTCATTGAAACAGTTCGCTGTACTTCCTTGCACAGGATCTCTTCAGCCGCATCAGCAGTTAAAGACTGCCTTGATTCCGATGAAACATTTGGTACTGCTGCATCAGGTTGCTACAAAGCAACAAAGAATTTGTAACAACTTTTAGTATAGGTTACATAAAAAAATTACAAACACATTGTATTTCACACTTCTTATAAAGTTTAAGGGGTGGGAAGAGGGCAGTGGTGGAGATGGGTGTGGAAACTAGCCAACAAGAGGCTTAGCTCAAGAGGGTCTCCATATAGAAAGTTCTGTAGAAAGAACACAACCATCCATGCAATTCAAATCCCCATCCAGGTCAAGCTGCAGCACCAGGAAACATATTAAGCCAATACAGAGTAATAGTAGTAGTAATTGTAGTAGCAGTGGTGGTGTCTGCTTTGTGTGTGTGTGGGGGGGGGGGGGGGGGGGGGGGAAGTTAACTTGTTAACTTGAAGTCAACGATACATACAATACATTGTTTTTGAAAAGAGATAGATTGGCTAGCCAGTACTTCCCTTTTTTCTGTACCACTGATTAGTCACACACAGAAAGAAAAAAGTACGAAAATAAAACAAGCTTTTGGTTCGAGTTTCGGTGGTTGTAATGTGCTTTGGTATCTATGTCAGTCTGCGTTTTAAAATAGAAGTACTATCAGCTAAGTTCTGTTGCATTGTGTACGTTTTGAAGTTGTAATGTTTTGGTGGAATAAGAAGTAGTTTGATTGGAAATTAAATAATAAGTGAAAAATTGTACCTACGAGTATTTAATTCTACCATGACATCCCAGGTGAATAATTTTGCAGCGAGCAGAACCCCCATACATCATAATGTTGAAAAGATGAGTATCGGTAGAATAGCTGAACTGTAATTACTTAATAAACTAGTAAATGTTTTAATATGTACTTTGAGCAAGCTGTGAAAGAAAGCAAGGAGAAATTTAAAGAAGTAATTAGGACTAAGGTTGAAGAAATAAGAACTTTGCAGTTTGCTGATGACACCCTAATCTTTTCAGGGACAGTATATTGCCTGGAAAAGCAGCTGGATGAAATGGACAGTATGTTGAAAGGAGCTTACAATATAAACATTAACAAAAGCAAAACAAGGGTAATGGAATGTAGTCTAAGAAAATTAGGCAATGTTGAAGGAATTAAATTAGGTTACAAAACAATAAATGTGGTAGATGAGTTTTATTATTTGGGCAGTAAAATAATGTATGATAGTTACAGAGAATATAAAATGCAGAATGGCAATGGGAAGAAAAGTGTTTTTGAAAAAGAGAAAACTGTTACCATAAAACATTTTAGTAAATCTTTTCTGGAGGCATTTGTGTGGACTGTTGCCCTGTATGGGAGTTCAGACAAGAAGAGTATAGAAGCTTTTGAAGTGTAGTGCTACAGAAAAATGCTGAAGATTAAATGGGCAGATTGCATAACTAATGATAAGGTCCTGAACATAATTGGGGATAAAAGGAATTTCTGGCATACCTTCACTAAAAGAAAGGATTGATTGGTAGGATACATTCGGAGACATCAAGACATTATCACTTTAGCAATGGAGGAAAGGTAGAAGTCACAGAAGGAGACCAAGAGATGAACACAGTAAGCAGATTAAAATGAATGTGGGTTGCTGTTATTATGAGGAGATAAAGAAGCTTGTACAGAATAGAATAGGGTGGAGTGCTGTATCAAACCATTCTATGGACTGAAGTCCACAATAACAATATATATTTGTGCATCACATGTAGCAATGTTAGGCTACCTTTGATTGAGGCCATAGAATATGTTGTAGGTACAACTCCCACCTGTACAGTTCAGAGGGGTCGGTGGTGGAGGAAGAAACCAGATGGCTTGGATTGTAAACCAGCCTCCAAATCGATACTCAGCTGCAAGCTGTAGGTAGTGCATCTTGGTTTTGGAAACAGTTTGATCATAGCTAGTCATTCTGATAAACAGTTGGATCGTAATAATACCAATGTGCAACACAGGGCAACGATTGCGAAAGAGATGGTGAATAACATAGCTGCCTTCACAGGGGCACCTGCCTCTAATGGTGTACAATACGCCTGTGACAGGACTGAAAGAGTATTTGTAGTGAGAGGGCTGAAATTCTTTCAGTGGGTGCTCAGTACACCAACCAAAATTGTATATCCATAATTACTTGTTTTGTGGATTTTTAGAAAAATGTTGGTGAGTGTACAGGATGTAGTTGGGATGAGAAGAATATGGATATGGGGTAAAGATTCTGGGAAGGGACTTAGGATTTTAGCAAGGATGGAGTTCTCCTGATACGTATTGTAGGTGGAGAAAACCAAGTTGTCTGAGGTTTTCTGCCACATAATCATTGCGACTCATCAAAACAGAAGGAGAACATTTTTCTACAAGGAGGACGATTAGGGTGGGATCTGTTTGAGGTTGTGTCCTTTCTTATGCAAGACTGTTGGTGTTCATGGAAGAATACATCAGAGTCCTAGGAAACAGAAGATGAAGAAGGAAAGTAAATTAGATAAATGGAGGAAATTGCTAATGAGACAAAGAGACATAAAGGCTTGTAAGCCCACAATAATAATTAGCAGCAGCTCAACATTGTCAAATTATGGTATGTGATTTTAAAATCTTTCTTCATGTTATCTTTACCAGTGTACGTCTCATCTTTCAAAAGTTTTTTTTTTTTTTTTTTTTCATATAAGTTTTTCAAATGGCTGTATTTCCTCAGTTCATTCAGTTACACGAAATAATGGAAGGATGGAATAGTGGTAGAAAGCAAATTATATTGAAACAAAACTATCAAAGCTATTTTATAATATATTAATAAATGTGAAAGACACTGTACAAAAAAATCATTCTTGTGTGATTCTCACAAAAGTATTCCTTTCTTTAAAGATAAATGAAACAATAACTATTTAACTTCTTTTAATATAGTTCAGTAAATTTCAAGCATTTTGAATATATGAAACAAATAGGAAGGCTAAGAGAAAGAATTAAATACAGATGTAGCAGCATTACCTCTGAGGTGGACTGTTGTGTTTCTTCTTCTGTTGTAAAATAATCAACAGCCAACCGGGAATCAGAAACACTACTCTTTGGAGGTGCCTCTGCCTCAGGAACACTTAAGATTGACTTGCTACTTTCTGGATGGTGTAGCTTAGAGTCACTGTCTAATTTAGGAGGCAACAGTAGTGTAGGGCTGTTGTCTACAAGTCGGGAGTATGGAACAGCCTGATGACAGCTAGCACTAGGCCTGCAAAGTTGACTGAATTCATCATGATATACATAATACAACACATAAAATATTTTTATATGTTGATAAGATTTCTATAACATATGGGAACTTCTGGAAACATAAAGGTAAATTAATCAGCGTAATAACTGAACATCGATTCAGAAAACTACATGAAAACTTAAACATGAATGTTGCCAGTACTTGACTTAGAAAATAAATATGGGAACCATTATGAGGGAGAGCAAGAAAAATAAGAGCACAACACGAAGAAGAAATGGAATTTGGAACTTCTACAACAAGAGGAATAGCTCCAGAAGGCAAAATTATTTACTGCTAAGACATTTGATACATAGTCATTAGTCTTCTAATTTCCCAAAACATTTAACCATCTGACATCCTGTCACAATATTGCAGGTTCTTAGATCCTCCCAATTCATAATGGTGTTTTGTCTTTCACACATAACACACTTTGGTGAGGGGGAGACTCCAATCTTGTGCAGGTGCTCCTGTAATTCTTCAAAATGCTGCTACGGTTTCCCTTCATGTGTGTTTAGGAAGTGCATTCTTCTCTTCTTTACAGTAGAACCCATGTTTTCCTTGTCCTTGTTTTGTCAAGTGGTCATAAAACTACTTCTTGAAACTATTGTTAATAAGTCTTAATGGACATGTGTGATAAATTTGGGCAACTTGTTCAAGAGATTTTGCTTCTTCTTCTCTTTTTTTGTTAAAAAGTCTGCCATTTCATTCTCACAGATTCCTACATGTGATGGTACCCATTGAAAAACTATTTCAGTTCCAGCTTCGTTGATTGAGGAAATAGAGGTTTACTGAAAACACTTAAAATTACAATATCTTTTTTTCTGTGGTCCGATTTTGATAAAATTATGCCTATATGTTGACCCAAACTTTTCTCATGTTTCCTGTGAAAGCCGCATGAAGATTCGTCCTGTAGTTTTGAAGACTGAAGTGAACAGCAACAGGCCTACATTTACAGATTTATTATTAGTATAGATTGAATGAGCCAGCAAGAAAACTTGAAAGAATGTCTTTTTGGAGTTAACTGTCATCAAATTTTCTATTGACCACTTTACTAGTATAGTCAGGGCTTCATTCATTTTCGCCGGAAGTTGGCTAATTTTTGTCTTTGGCAGTGAGATCCACATTATTAAATTGTCAGCATAAAGACGTGTTTTAATGCCCTAGACTTTTTGTAGCTCTCCTGGTAAGTCATTAATCATAATATTAAATAGTGTTGGGCTGATGACACCTCCTTGGGATACTCCAGTTTTCAGTTGTTTATAACATGACATAATATCAGAAACCCTACTAACGCAATATCACTGGTGGATAAACAAATACAGCCATTTCAGCATTTTACGAGTAATGCCATAATTTCGCATTTTATCTAATAGTTTTAGTCTCCACACAGAGTCATATGCACCCTTAAAATCAACAAAGATGTACCTAAAGTTGTATTTATGGAGAACTTTTTCTTATTTTGCAACCACCATATGGTGGATGGTACCTTGCAACAGACTGTTTCAATGATCACTATTAAAGATAACACATATATGTAACTTTTCACAGATTTGGGGAGGGAGGGGGGAGTTGGACTGAGAGGTAAGGAGGAGGAGATGTACATACAAGGAAGTAGGCTATGAGCAGAGATGGGAGAGGAGAGGGGGGGGGGGGGGGGCAGACAGATGGAAGAAAAAAAATGGATAGAGAGAGGGGCAAAAGGAGACAAACAGTGGAGGAGTATGAGCAGAGGGGCAAGAGGTATATGGACTATTGGAAGACTATAATAAATACATAATGTATATCTACAATTCATATCAGAAGGAGGAGAGAAATAAGATGGAAAGAGACAGGAGGGATGCATAGAGAGATAAATGAAGAGGGTGGAGGGAAGAGGGTGGAGGATAGGGTAGACAGAAGGCAGAAATGAACAGACGGCTACAAACAGTCGTCAAATTGTTTACACCTTTACTGGTACATTTTGTAATTTGCTGCTTGGTTATAAAAAAATATTGTGCAAGATGTAAACAATTGATCATGAAGTTTGCTGGATTACAAGTGACTTGTGCTGAAAGATTTCCAAGTGATAATGTGTGATGGTGCATATATGTGAATAGTGAATTTCACAATATAATAAGTACAGTTTACAGCTCACCACAAATATGTAATGCTGAGCTGCAACAGACACATAAAGACACACACATACACCACTTAAGCTATCAGCCATGGCCTTCTTCAGAATATTGAACATTCACGCAAACACAAAGGCACACAACACAGTTACATAACAGTCATCTCCGGATGCCGCACTCCAATGTGAAATTTAATTGCATGAATGTTCTATATTTTGAAGAAGGCCTTGGCTGATACCTTAAATGTTGTATGTTTGTGTCTTTTTTATGTGCCTGTCACAGCTCATCATTATCTCTTTGCAGTGAGTTGTAAATTGTCCTCATTATATTGCTTAATTCCAACCTGACATTTCCATTATTAGAATAGTGAGTTTCAGCAATTTTTTCAATAATAATTTTCCCCTACCTGTTTAACAATGCATAATACTGTGGAGCAAAGCTAGTATGCATATGTAAACTAGTACTTTCAGTTATTTATACATAACTTTCTTTCAATCAAACTGGGTACAGAGATTTCACAAATATGAAAAACCATTTACACAGATTTACCTATTAGGTCCACTTGAGGTGTATGAGAAGCGACGACCGAGTCCCCGTTTGTCACTGTATGTACTAACAGGGCTGGGAGATGCTGTACTCAATCTCGAACTACTATTGGCACCCACAGAACTGTCTTTTGCCTCAGAGCAAAAACGTTCAGCAACCAGATTTGGACTCTCACTGCTGCGCTCCATTGCTGCTACAACCTTTGTAAAAAAATTAAGAAGAACATTTAGCACCAGAAGCAGAAATTTTGAAGAAAGAATTATACAAGTTGAGAAAACATTTGTTTTCCATCTGTATACACAAGAAGAAAGATATTCAACATACAGAAAATGAAATGAAACAATTTTGAGCTACAACTTCAGTAAAGACTTCCATCACGTTCTGTCTATGTAGAATAAGAAAAGGAATAGCAAAAACTTTAAAACAGAGTAAAGTTATGTGCAACATGACTAGAAGTTCCACTGCAGTGAAGGCAACTTGATCAGAAACACAAAATTAGAAACATCACACATGTACAGAGTGAGAAATGAAGAATTCTAAGCAAACTCAACAAAAGATGCATTAATTTAGGGTACCAATTATTACTAGAAAAAATATTTTAGAAAATAGACAACCTACCTTCAATGGCCCAGGTTTAATTTCCCATCCATTTGCTGGCTCCTGCAATGACACATCTTGGGATCCATATGGAGGTGTGTGAAACACCAACTGACCTTCATGTAATATGCTCTGTCCAAAACCTGGATCATGTCCAGGTTCATTAATCCTATAACAAAATCAACCAAATATATTATGGAATTGTGTTCAGCTTTCCTTTTTAAATTTAAAGATCGGACAAAGAAAAAAAAAAGAATAAACAGTCAAGAGAAACAGCCTTAAGAAACAAAAAATATATACAAGTCTTCAAGTTAATAATATAATAATAAGGACATTTTACAATTCACCGCAAAGATATGATGACAAGCCATGACAGACACATACAAAAGACATACACATACAACACTTTCAGCTATTGGCTGTGGCCTTCTTCAGAAAATAGAACATTCACGCATTTACACAGGGGAGGGTAGAGGAAATAGGAAGGTTGTGTTACAGTAGCGGGGATGCGTACAGCACGGCCTAGATGGGAATAACAAGATGCAGCTTAGGAAATAAACAAAATAAATGAATAGATATTAAAAAATGAAATGCATGCACGCCACACACACACACACACACACACACACACACACACACACACACACGTGTATATAATTTTTTTATATTTATTTTATTATTATTTTATTTTTCTCTCTCATCTACCTCCCCACTCCATTCCTAAGTTGTACCTAGTTATTCCCATCTAGGCCATGCTGTACTCATCCCCACCACCGTGATGCAACCTACCTATCTCCTCTCTCCTCTCCTCCCCTCCCCTCCCCTCCTCACCCTAATTTATACACCGCAGAGCATGATTTGAAGTGTGGCAGCTAAAGGTTATAGTTGTATGACTGTGTGTCTGTGTGATTGCATGAATGTTCTATTTTCTGAAGAAGGCCATGGCCAAAAGCTGAAAGTGTTGTTATGTGTGCGTCTTTTGTATGCGACTGTCGTAGCTCGTCGCCACGTCTTTGGGGTGAGTTGTAAACTGTCCTTATTACTGAATTTTTAACTCTAAGCAGGACTTTTCATTATTAGATAAAAGTCTTGGAAGAATTGTCACACACACACACACACACACACACACACACACACACACACACACACGCGCAAGCGCGCGCACGCGGAATGTGAGAAAGCATGGGTTCATTGACAGACACACATAAATAAAAACACACCCAAATGCTAAGCTTTTGCAACCTAAGGTTGTTTCATCAGAAAAGGGAAGGAAGGTGGGGGGGGGGGGGGGGAAATGAAAGGATGTGAGTTTTAAAGGACTGGGTGAGGAGTCATTCCAATCCGGAGAGCGGAAGGACTTGCCTTAGGGAAAAAAGGGCACATAAACAAGGAAGAAAAAGGAAGATTAGTGTTTAACGCCCTGTTGACAGCGTGGCCAATAGAGGCGGAGCTTACGCTCGGATTGTTTGGATAAGGATGGGGAAGGAAATCGGCCGTGCCCTTTGAAAGGAACCATCCCGGCATTTGCCTGGAGCGATTTAGGGAAATCACGGAAAACCTAAATCTGGATGGCCGGAGGTGGATTTGAACCACCATCCTCCCGAATGCGACTCCAGTGTTTTACCACTGCGTCACCTCACTCAGTGTCAGGTAAACAAACACACACACACACACAATCACACCAAGGCAGACATGAGTAAAAAGCCTGTCCAGTAGAACAAGTAAGAAATTTTAGAACTCTGCTGCTTTGGTATGGGCACCAGGTAGAGCCTGTTCAGCTGGCATTTGATTGTCATATATCAGAGACAGTTGCACATTTGCAATTTTCCTGACTAAATGGATCTACTTTAAAGGAAACAATATGGGAAAGCTTACTTTCTGGATGTGCCTAACAGCACTTCATATTGCCAAAGTTGAGCTGATGTTGCAGTGGGCAAAGTATCCTGGGCCAGTAATTCTGCAATCAACGATCTGATCTTTTCAAGGAGCAAGAGATTGGGAAAACAGGGAGCCCAATGCAACAGTAATAATAATGATAATTTCATGTGGCTCAGTGCAAGTCTTTCAATTGGATGCCACTTTGGCAACTTACTTGTCTCCAAGGGTACATCATGTAACTAATGAGAATGTGCTGAACAGAATTGGGGAGAAAAGGAATGAATCGGTAGGACACATTCTTAGACATCAAGGAGTCATGTATTTAGAATTGGAGGGAAGTGTTTGGGGGTAGAGATCACAGAGACAAAAACAGTTAGCAGATTCAAATGGATGTGGGTTACCGTTATTATGAAGAGTTGAAGAAGTTTGCTCATGATAGAGTAGGGTGGACAACTGTATCAAACCAGTCTTCACACTAAAGACCACAACAACAACATACTTTTATTACATTAAATAACAGCACATTTTGCACAACTGATGGTTTTTTTTTTTTTAACATCCAGAGTGATCATACTGTCAGAAAATACCATAATTTTGTTTATTTGCATGCTATACACTTATTTCATGCACATTCAAATCTGTTATTTTACTTTCTGATGCTATAATTAGCTTTTATTCATATTATTGTGGTATAAATAGGCAACAATGGATTTAATCAACCTTTTGTTTGTCGTTCCCTTGCGAAAATCAATTAATTTTATGCATTCCATAACAGGTCATTTTATTTCAATGTAACAGCAAACATTTCATCATGTTATTGCAGTATGAACTAACAACAGTTGTCCCAATTACATGTACTCTTCTTTGTAATTCCATTTCAAGAATCGGTGTTATTAAGGTGTGGTAACGCGCGGCGCGTGTGTTTAGAAGGCGCGCCGCCCATTACCAGAACTGGCCACTGTGCGGCGCTGGCGGCACTACCGTGCTGTACCCTGGCGGCCGCGCGGCGTTTGAGAGATGCACGGGGACAGCCGAGACCTCGCCTTTAGTTGCGTACTGTGTGTGCTAGCGAACCTATATATTGTGACTTTGATGTGACTGCTCAGTGTTAGCCGAGATACATTGTATAATAGTGTTAGTAGTCATAACACAATTGGCGACGAAGGTGGTTTTTGAATTGGCGTGTGCTCCGTCGCAGAAGATGGTAGACAACGAAGGACTGACTCCAGGGGACTTTCAGCTGCCCCCATGGGGCCAGATTTTGCAGCAATCGTTACAGACTGTAGTTGAGTCCGTTCAGCGGTTAACGACGACTGTGTCGGGTCAGGCGGACCGTTTTGACTCCCTGGTGTCGCGGTTGCCGTCAGCTCCTCGGCCGGCGTTTGATTCCGGTTCTGTGTCTTCCACTACAGTGTTTCCGCCTCCCTTCTCGGGTTTTGAGAATTCTTTAGAAGATTGGGACTCCTATGAAAACCGGCTGCGTCAACATTTCCTTGCGTTCGGGGTGTCCGACCCAGCGTTGTGTAAGGCTTTATTTCTTTCGTGGGTCTTCCCCCACATCTATCAACTTTTGCGTCAATTAGCCCCCCTGCAGGAACCAGCGGCTTTGTCTTTTGATGAGATGTGTCGTTTGTTGTCGGCCCATTACCGCCCGCGCACGCATGTTATTGCGGCGCGGGTTGAATTTTACCGGTCACATAAGAAACCCAATCAGTCCTACCGGGCGTGGGCCGCAGAGCTGCACGGTCTTAGCCACCGGTGTATGTTCATTACTCCGACCCACAGAGTCGTATGCCGACGATATGGTTCGGGGCGCAATTCTCCGGCTCGCTCCTGATAGGGAAGTGCGCCAACGCGCCTTACAGCTGGAGAATCCCACCTTGATGGATGTTTTAAACATTGCACAGTCTTTTGAAGTTTCACGGGCTGCAGGGGATCAAATTGAGACTTGGGGTGATGTCGCGGCAGTTTCACAGTCGGGCTCGGCACCCTTGGATTGCGCGGACGACGCTTTCGTGCAGGAGCACCCCACTCGCCGCGCGCGCGGTCGTAAACAGGCCGCGGCTTCGCGGCAGGCACGGGCTGCGCCGCACTCTCCTGCTCGCGCGCAGCAGTCCTTTCCATCCTGTCCTCTTTGTTTTGTACAACATGACAGGGCTGATTGCCCCAAGCGATGGGTTACACACTGTTCACTCTTCGTCTCCCAAACTTTTTGTTGACGTTCAGATTTTTGACAGGGCAGTTACTTTACTTGTTAATACGGGAGCTTCCGTTTCTCTTCTCAATTATATCACGTATGTACGACTTGGTTCGCCCCCTCTGGCGGCTGTCAACCGTTCTTTGCGTGCCTACAGCCGCCAGCGCATTCCTCTCTTGGGTCAATTCACGGCCCCCACGGCGTATAAATCTGTCGTCAGGCCGGTCACTTTTCTTGTTGTTGATGACATTGCGGCTGCTAACATTTATCGGCCTGGATGCTTTTAATGTTTTTGGATTTTCTATCGATGATTCTGTCAACCTCCTGTCGGTTTCGGTTCCTTTTTCGGAGTTAGATGCTCTTTGTCGGGAATTTTCTTCCTTGTTTTCGGGGGGCCTTGGTTGTGCCATAGGCTTTACCCCCCACATTACCATGAAATCGACGGCGCGACCTAAGTTTTTTCGCGTGCGCCAGGTGCCGGTGGCCCTGCGGATCAACTTAAGACGGAATTAGATCGCCTACAGGACTTGCAGGTTTTAACTCCCATTTCTTCTAGTGAATGGGCTACACCGCTGGTTATTGTAAAGAAGCCTGGGGGGGTCTTTACGTATATGTGGGGATTTTAAAGTCACCATCAATGCACAGTCTGTGGTTGACTCATACCCCATGCCGCGGACAGACGAACTCCTTGCTTTACTGTCTGGTTCCCACTCTTTTTCTCACAGGTCTTCTTGGGCAAAATTGCCTATTACCACCGTTTTTTACCGGGGGCTGCCACCTTGTTTGACGGCGTATGTTCCCGGGCAACATTTGCTTCTGGCCACTGATGCGTCCCAACATGGCATTGGAGCGGTTTTGGCCCACAAGTATCCCGATGGGTCGGAACGCCCCATTGCGTATGCCTCTAAGACGTTGATGGCAACTCAGCAACGGTACTCGCAAATTGAAAAGGAGGCATTAGCTATTGTCTATGCTTTGAAAAAATTTCATGTCTATTTGTATGGGGTCAAATTTCATCTTATTACTGACCATAAGCCCTTGGTGTCTCTATTTCACCCTACAGCAGCGCTTCCCGACAAGGCAGCTCATAGGTTGCAACGTTGGGCCCTCTTTCTTTCCCGTTATAACTATGAAATCCATTTCCGTCCCACAGCACAACATGCTAACGCGGACACATTATCGCGCCTTCCGGCGGGGCCTGATCCTGACTTTGACCGAGAAGAACTTTTATGCTTTTATTTGGATGAGGAAGCTCAGGCTACTGTTGATGTATGATGATCCATCGTTGGTCTCTTCCCAGTGGCAGCTGTCTCTGTCTCATGACACTCCATAGGTGGTTTGCGCCTGCCTTGAGCATTCCTAGCACTATCACGACAATTCTTCTGCTGGTGGTGACCACTACTTAATGTTTTCGTGACCACGCTATTCTTCTGGACTTCGGAGTTTGATGTGTGCCTGCGAGGTATGCTACCCGTCGCATCAGGCAGCTGTTGGGGTGGCACGCCACCGAAATCGCTCGAGGCATTGGGTGTCGTCTGGAGCTCTCTCCCTGTTTCTGTGGAAGGGGTGCCTTTCTTCCGTTGCTTCTGTAGCAGTTTCAGAGCCAGATTCCATGCAGTACTGAGTTGATATCCTGCTTTCCAGTTTATCAGTTCATCAGTTCATCCCCCATCTTGATTTCAATCGACTCCATTATAATGCAATCCCAAGAACCTGAGGGATTGAGCCAAGATCCTGGTTTTGTCGTAATCCACGGTATAATCCAGCTCCAGACAATGTTCTGCTACAGCAGACTTAGTGGCCTGTGGTAGTCTGGTATGTCTTTGATGGTCCTTACATCTTATGTCAACAGTTCTGTTCGTTTGACCTATATCCGACATACCACATCATGGTATCTGGTAGATACGCGGTTTTTGTAGTCCCAGATCATCCTTGACGCCCCCGATGAGTGACCTAATCTTGTTTGGAGGGCCGAAAACACTTTTGATTTTGTGTTTGCTCAAGATTCTGCTGATCTTGGCAGATATAGGGCCTGCATATGGTAGGAAGGCTACCTTTCCGGTCTCTTCTTCTTCTCCTGTTTGATCTGAGCATCTGGTGTGGTGTAGCACCTTGCAGATGTCTCTGCTCAAGAAGCCGTTATTTGTGAATACTCACTGAAGATGATCCAGCTCTGCTGCTAAGTTATCCGAGTCAGATAGTGTTTTCGCTCAGTATACCAATGTTCTCAGTACCCCATTCTTCTAAGCTGGGTGATGGCAACTGTCAGCTTATAGATACAGGTCAGTGTGTGTTGGTTTCCTGTACACACTGTGGCCTAAAGTGCCGTCTGGCTTCCTCGTCACCAGGATGGCCTTCATCCTCTAGTTCCATGGTAAACTTAATGTTTGGGTGCCTTGAGTTCAGATGGACCAGGAACTCATCCAGCCTATTCTGGCCATGTGGCCAAATGACAAATGTGTCATCCACATAACTGAAAAAACACTTTGGCTGGTAGGCAGCAGTTGCAAATGCCTCATCCTCAAATTTCTCCAAGAACATTGGGGGCGTCAAGGATGATCTGGGACTACGAAAACCGGGTATCTACCAGATATCATGAGAATGTGGTATGTCCTATAGAGGTCAAACCAACAGAACTGTTGACATAAGATATAAGGACCATCAAAGATATACCAGACTATGACCAGCCACTATGTCTGCTGTAGCAGAACATTGTGTGCAGTTGGACCATACAACGGATTACAACAAAACCAGGATCTTGGCTCAAACCCCCAGGTTCTGTGATAGCATTATGATGACGTCAATTGAAATCAAGATGGGGGATGAACTGATAAAATGGAAAAGCAGGATATCAACTCAGTACTGCATGGAATTCGGCTCTGAAACTGCTACAGAAGCAACAGAAGAAAGGCACCCCCTCCACAGAAACAGGGAGAGAGCTCCAGACTATAACAAATGCCCCAAGTGATTTTCGCGGCGTGTCACCCCAACAGCAGCCTGATGCGTCAGGTAGCACACCTCGCAGGTGCACACCGAACTCCGAAGTCCAGGAAAATAGTGTGCCCATGATAACATTCTGTAGTGGTCACCGACAGCAGAAGAATTGCCGCGAAAATGCAAGGAACGTGCAAGGTGGGCACGGATTACCTATGGATCATCATACATAAGGTGCCACTGGCAGACTGGAACACATTGGGCGCGGCCCACAAAGAAAGCACCAGATGCCGCCTAGGCATAAATATGGGACACGGTCAGCTCGTCAATCAATCTCAGAGAACACTTGAAGAAGACGCCGAGTTATGGTGTCGAAAAATCGTGTTTGGAAGATGCGGATCACTGGCATTATACCCGAATCCACAAGATGTCAATGAACATGTTTTTATGAATAAAACAAACATGTAAGATAAAAATATAAGCATTTACAGTAAAATCAAATTTGCTTTTTCACTACCTTACTAACATAATACATTTCATTTGTGCAGTAGCTGCTACATATTTTTAAGCAAAGAGTATTTTCAGTCCACATATCATTAAATTTAGACCAAATTCAAATACATATAACATTCTTGTGATTTCAGACCTAGAGTGTTACAGAATTAAAATAACTGATAAGTTGGCTATACTGAAATATCTATTGACACTGAGTGAGACCATTCAATTTACTAAAGCAGTGACTCTCCACAATCGCCACTCCGTGGCTCTTAAGAAAGTGAACAGACAATACAAGAGCTACTTCTGCTCAATCAGTTCAGGAGAGAATGGAGAATTTAACAGGGTCATCTCCGCATGGTGAAATCAACATTCGTGCAGTAGCACATCACACAGGCATCCACACTTTACAGTGTGGAGAGTGCTAAGGTGAATCCTCCAGTACTAACCATACAAAATCCAGGTACAAAGTGAACAGTTAGCCATATTGTTACATGGTAAAGTGTAATATTTTGAAATTTCAAACAATTTATTTGACTGCAGTTAACTATTTTACTTATAGAGGAAACTTAGTTCATTGAATTTGGAAGATTTTACTGACCTGAAAGAAGCTACATTAACACCATCTTGAAAATCTTGTTTACTTGGTTTGAAGAACCTAGGACCATTGCGATTGCTGCCAAAGAATGCACAGCCA